>JAZGLO010006675.1:410000-580000 GCA_036873155.1 Biomphalaria sudanica
TATTGTATAACAAGTTATATTAAGTTGTTTGTGTTCCCAAGAGAAGTTTGTTCATGTGAATTAAAACTAATTCATTAAATATATAATACACCACATCACTTTAATTGTACTAGCTGTTAGGAGCTACAAACTAAGGGAAATAAATGCTACTTAATGAGAGATGTGGTCATATATATGGATTTAGTCCCTTAATTACAGTTCGATTTTTTTTTTCTAACTTCCCTTTATTGATTCAAGTTGAAATTTTGCATAACCCTAACCCTAACTAACAATACACGAATCAATCTAAAAATTAACCAATTAGTTAATTATTTAGTACTGAGTAGTTAATTTTTTTTTACATAGTTAATTGGGAGATACACCCCGCAATTTTCAGTCGCGATTCATTCCCTTAGACAAGCTTTGTTTTTTAAAAAGTATTCTTTTTTCTATTGTTTGTTTCTCTTTTCTTTAAAGGTGATGATACACAAACAAATAAAGACAGCGCGGCAATCTCTGACTCTCGCCAAAATGTGCCTGACAGCAACGTTTGGACTCAAACTAAACCAAACAGAGTTATAAAACTAGAACAGGTTTGAAAGGAGAAACAAAAATTTGCGTAACGTATATGTATTTGATACCATTACAAAATACCTACCTTAGATTGAACGTTTTCTTGAACAACGATATACAAATAATATAAAACTGCTGGTTTCAGGCCTGATCGTAGAACTTTTTCGAGGTCTGCGTTTCAAACATTCAACCTGTCTCTCTTCGTCGTGTAGCCACGAGCGATAACATCACTGAAGGGAACAAGAGTCGGAGAATACGATTGTTGTTGACATAGATACGCTTTCTAATTGAAAATGACGGAACGTCTCTAGCGATGAGGACACCGCGCGCACGACACGATGTAACGTCATTTATCATCGCGACCACAATCACGTGAAGCAGACGACCAAGACGACAATCACGTGAAACAGACGACCAAGACGACAATCACGTGAAGCAGACGACCAAGACGACAATCACGTGAAGCAGACGACCAAGACCACAATGACGTAAGAGAAAAGACTAACAAGACAATCAGAAACGACGATTTCTGATATAATGACCTTCTCGAGCCGAACTTTTGACCTGGCCGCGGGAGCATGCGTGGCAGCGAGCTGTATCTTCACCGTGGTCATGGCCGCCTCCACCAGCATTGTGGCCAATCAGGACGACTACTACACCGACACCAACTTCACCGTCTTCACCTACCACCTGCCCGAGGACGAAGACATCAACAGCACGCTGGAGTGGTTCCTCGGCTTCACCGACATGCCCCCAAACGGTGACGCCTACAACTCCTACGACGTCATCGGCGAAGGTGGTGGGGGGGACAAGTCGGGTGACGTGACCGGTGGAGGAGGAGGCGACCTTGGCGCCAAGGTCAAACCCCTCCTCCCCTCCTCCAAGAACATCCACGAGAACGACGAGAAGGACATTGTGGAGCTCTTTTTGGCGCAGGTGGAGAGCTACGACCAGAACAAGGCCAAGTGCACCCCGGGCACGGAGCACAACCTCGGCTCCGGGGTCATCAAACAGTACGGGCTCAACCGTTTCAAAGCACAGGCCCTCGTCACCGTCAACAGGGCCAACCTGCTCACCCGCATCTGGAAAGAAGCGGACAACGGGGCGGTCTTCTCGGAGTACCTTTTCTACACGCAGGTGCGCTCCATGGTCGAGGGCGACCCGGAAATCTTCGCCGCAGGGAATTGTTACGACAAGTACGAGTTCCGAGACTACTATCTGTTCTGTCCTTACTCGTACCGCATGGAGGACGGCAGGATCAACGTCAAGGATTTGTCCTTGGAGTACGACTATCTAGGGAATACCTCCATGTGGTTCTACAGCGCCAGGATGAAAGCGAAGCATCTGGAAAATTTCAACATGACGAAAGGTAAGATTGATCTTTAAAAAAACACACACACACACACACGCACACACACGCGCACGCAATAACACTTACACACACATATTTTTAAATGTTGTCACTGAAAGGATACAATCAATCTGTCTTCATTCTCTGTGCCTTTTGTATGAGTATTTAAGTAACGTAGCGAAATATATTGCACAATGTGGTATACTTAGCCTCTTTCAGTAATATAGCGACTATGGTCCATCTCAAACAATTAATAATAAAATAATAATAATAATTTAATTTAACAAGGCGATGTGATAACATTACAAACACAATGCTAACATGACAAACTGATCTAACATTGAAATGAAAGCCTGTGGTCAAGTGAAATATAGTAAAACATCACAGTTGGCGGTCGCTAAACTTGATTCTTTAGTATACTGTTCTACTACTAGACTCTAGTTTGATGTATAATGTATACGTTTAAAACTTTTAGTTGACTATTACTGGTTAGTTCTTAATGCTAGTGTTTACCAATGACTTCATAAAAGCATTGGTAGTATTCGTGAAAGTCTCTGCTTAATTTAATGCTCTAACTTGTTGCTTAAAATAGATCTAATTTCTTCTCAATTCCATACATCAGAAAGGAGAAAGCCACGAAGTAGACGCTAGATGGCGCTACACTGTAGATACTTGTCCATATCAGCAACCATCACGTCAAATGATGTACAATTATTCTAATAATTCTGTCGTGATCCTCTTATAGATTTGTCTCTCCTTGATCCACTTTCTTTTGTTGATATTTAGAAATACTTTTTGTGTGTAAATAGCTAAAACTAACAAAACGTGTTTTTTTTTTGTAAATAGCTACAACTAACAACACGTCTTTGTATAATCCAGGGTGGCCAAGATAAAATAACTCTGCTATGATTACAGGAGTATAAACACTTACTTTTACCTTTACCAAGCCCTTAGTCTGGGGCACCATGCAAGATTTGTCGACCGTCTTTCTCTATTCCTCCCTGACTGTTGCCTTGTTTAGAACCTCTTTCAATGGCAAACCCGACCATTCTTTATTGTTGTCCTCCCATCGCTTTCTCTGTCTGCCTCTTCTTCTTTTTCCTGATATAGTTCCCTGAAGGAAGATCTTTGCAAGCCCCGAAGATCTTGTTATATGGCCATAGATTTTAAGCTTACGTTTTTTTTTTACTATAGTTATCAGGTCATCATGGGGTCCGATTGCTGCAGTAACCCTGTCTCTAATCTCTTGGTTTGTCATGCGGTGTTAAATGTGATACATAGGATCCTTCGGTAGCATCCAAATTCCATTGCTAGGATCCTCCTCTCTAGCTCTGCAGTCGGCGTTCAAGACTCACAAGGACATAAAAATGTGGCCATGACCAGGGAGCGCATCAGTCTGATTTTGGTGCCGAGGGCTAAGCCTTTGTCTTTCCATATTATTTTAAGTTCTGAAAGGGCTGCTGTTGACTGTGCAATTCGAGACAGTAGTTCAGGTTTCGTTCCCTCATCTGAGACAATAGCTACAAGGTATTTGAAGCTGCTTGAATTAGTCAGCTTTTCACCTCCAATACTGATGCCCCCTTTTAAAGCCCTGTTGGCTATTGGTCATCATTTGTTGTTTTTTTTTCTGCATTTATTTGCATGCCATATGCTGCGGAAGTCTTGTCAATGCGCATCACCAGGTCAGCTAGTTCTTCTGTCCCTGCTAGGCCATAAACACTAACAGAAAAGTCAATTCTAATATATCATAATTTTGTAATAAAAAAATAGTAGAAATAGAGTATTATTGATAAGAACATACTAAGTATTTGTACAGTTTACAAGAGGTGCTGAAAGTGTGTACCTTGAACCTCGTTGCACTAACTAAGCACATCTAAACGTGAGTTGGAAAACATTTTGTCACTTCATTAGGTGGGATTTCCGCAAATATGTTGCCAATTTTCGTTTTTACAAATCTTCTATCAAATCACTGTCTGTCTGTCTGTCTGGTTAAAACGTTTGTACAAGTTATTTCTCCCACACCCAATGTCGGATTAAGCTGAAATTTTGCACAATTATTTCTTTTACTTGACAACACAATAATCAATTTAGTTTATTAATTATTGGTAATTAATTATTTTGTTTGTTGTCTTAAGCAACGGAAAGAAATCGTACTTGACAGATCTGGTGGTATAAGTTGAATGAGTCCCCTTGGAGAATCTTGAGCCCTGAGCGACCTTTTTTTAAATGCATAAAAAAAAAACGATCATGTCAACTTTCACATTTCTCTAGTACTGCTGTCGCCCAGTGTGTGTGACTTTGTTGAGTCATGCTCTTACATTAAGCATCAAATTATGGAATAATTCGACTCAGAGGCGGCCGTAGCAGTGCGCGGGCCCTTGGCGAGTGTTACATCAGCTCAACGTTTATTTGTACAATGGTCTGACGGTGAGAAAAAGATTCTCTTTATCGCGCCCCCCCCACCAAGGATCGCCTCTGAGTTCGTCTATGTGTACAGCGTGTCAAGAAACAAAATAATTAAACCACAAACCAGTCATTGGACACTATGTATAAATCTAATTCTTCATTGCTAAAATACACTATCTTAAAAATAATTTGATATTTTAGTAGATACCTATACAATAAAATACTTAGTTTTAGGATATAACACTAGACAATAAAGAGATAAAATAGTCAGTCATGATTAAGGATAGATAATTAACTAACACAATCATGTCAGTTCTTACGGACGCCAATCTTGTACCTCGCGTGGAGATTACATGCAAACATTTTTTTAAGCTAGTTTGGTCTCTGGTAATGGAATACTTTATTAAGCTAGTTTGGTCTCTGGTAATGGAATACTTTATTAAGCTAGTTTGGTCTCTGGTAATGGAATACTTTATTAATTTAATCCTTTACTTTTTTTTTTTTGTATTGAGTCCTAAATTTTTATAGATATGAAGCTTTTAAAAAGTAACTTAATATTGAATTCTATCAACACGATACCATTGTACGTATACAAGATTGTTATAGTTTAAAACAATTTAAATCTTCAATTAAGTCTAATTGTCCACATCTCAGCTTTCCTACTGGATTGTAGAATATCTATATTTCTTATTTTTTTTTTTAATCCTCAACCATAATCGCTTATATCTTTTTTTTTCTTTTTGAATGGCTTACAGCATATAGTTTATCCCGACACTTCAATATCAATTTTCTGAGTAGCGCTAAAGAGTTCACCAGAAAAAGTTTGTAGCCTTAGGTGTGTAAATAGAACTGCTAATTAGGATAGCTATTTTCAGAAGTTTTTTTTTTTTTCTGGCAAGTACTTTTTATTTGGAGTCGTTTTTTTTTGTTCTTAGAAGATGATTAAATTGTTTAATAAATCAAAGGTCCATTCGCTCCTTAATGAGCATGCAGGACTGCCTTGTAAATAATCATATTCTGCTGGAGGCCGTACAGAGTGGACAGTCCCATACTCCCCCCCGCCCATGAAAGCGCTATAATTTAGCTCTCACTAGTATAGAGGAAAGTAGCTTGCAGCAGCTGGACCCACATCACTCTAGACTCTATAGAGTGTTAGGATCATTAGATCCAGATCTATAATGCTTGCAATGTGAAAACCACATCATCAGTCTGCCTGGTCGTGCGGTTTGCGTACTTAACTGTCGTTCGAACGTATCGATGGTCCTGGGTTCAAACCCTGCCCGCTCCCATCCTCCGTCGTCCTGAGGGAGGTTTGAACTAGGAAGTAAATTATCTTCAACTCTGAAGGAACATCCGAAACATGGAAAACATTTTATTTACAAACATTTTTTTTATATTCAGCATAACACAAAATGTAGTGGCCAAGTCTCGGTACATACTATTGGTTTAATGTGAGAACCTTTGTCTTTTGTAGCCATGTATGTAAGTTGCCCAAGAAGCTGCCAAGTGAACCTTCCATCGGAGACTTGAAAGTGCAAAGGCAGGTGCACTATAATTTACCTCTTATCGAGTATTCCATTTAACGAGAGTGTTGTGGAATCAGAACAATGGCTAACCGCCTCTACAATAACCAGCATATGTACTTTGACATGTCACATACCCATTTACACTGACATATGCCACTTATCCATGTACTCTAACATATGCCACTTATCCATGTACTCTGACATAAGTCACTTATCCATGTACTCTAACACATGCCACTTATCCATGCACTCTGGCATATGCCACTTATCCATGTACTCTGACATATGTCACTTATTCATGTACACTGACATATGCCACTTATCCATGTACACTGACATATGCCACTTATCCATGTACACTGACATATGCCACTTATCCATGTACTCTGACATATGCCACTTATCCATGTACACTGAGATATGCCACTTATCCATGTACTCTGACATATGCCACTAATCCATGTACTCTGACATATGCCACTTACTCATGTACTCTGACATATGCCACTAATCCATGTACTCTGACATATGCCACTTATCCATGTACTCTGACATATGCCACTAATCCATGTACTCTGACATATGCCACTTATTCATGTACTCTGACATATGCCACTTACTCATGTACTCTGACATATGCCACTAATCCATGTACTCTGACATATGCCACTTATCCATGTACTCTGACATATGCCACTTATTCATGAACACTGACATATGCCACTTATTCATGTACACTGACATATGCCACTTATCCATGTACTCTGACATATGCCACTTATCCATGTACTCTGACATATGACACTTATCCATGTACTCTGACATATGCCACTTATCCATGTACTCTGACATATGCCACGTATCCATGTACATGTGACATATTCATGTACTCTGCAAGGAACCATCAGCTTCATTTTGGTTAACAAAATCACGACTCGCCCATCACACTTAGCTGTATTTTTTAACAAATTATAAACTTGTTTAGTTAGATAATTGGAAGGCGCGGTGGTCGAGTGGTAAAGAACTTAGCTTGCGAACAGCAGGACCAGACTTCATATCCTGGTGAAGACTAGGATTTTTTATTTCGGGATCTTTGGGCGCCTCTGGGTCAACCCAGCCCTAATGGTTACCTGACATTAGTTGGGGAAAAGTAAAGGCATTTAGTCGTTGTGCTGGCCACATGACACCCTTTACATCATCTGTAGATCTCAAGGTCTGAAATGAGAAATTTACTTTTTTAAAATTAATAATAACTATTACTTTGACATATTTAGTAGAAACCTTTTTTTCTGTTAAGGGCATAACTAGAATGTCAATATTTTCCCAAGTAAAAGACAGCCAGATTAACTGTATTCTGATGTTCCCCAACAGAGGCGCATGAAGCGATATCAAATGACGTAGGTAATTGAGACGCCCTTGCTTCTAACGTTAAGTCGACCAGGGCGCAAGGGTCCGGGGGTGGTGCTGTGAGGGGCAAGGGAAGTCAGGAGACTAAGTGGAACTGACAGAGTTAACTCCCCAAGAGTACGTCTGCTCTTTGTGGGCGTATGTGTGTGTTTGAGGGCAGTGATTGTTGTAACACAGCTCGCAACATTCGTTGGGCTTGGGGGGGGGGGGCAGATGAGAGATTTAAATTGGGGAAGGGGTGATGTAGAAAGGACATCTCTACGTGGTTGTGTGGTCGTTGTGTGTCTACGTGGTTGTGTGGTCGTTGTGTGTCTACGTGGTTGTGTGGTCGTTGTGTGTCTACGTGGTTGTGTGGTCGTTGTGTGTCTACGTGGTTGTGTGGTCGTTGTATGTCTACGTGGTTGTGTGGTCGTTGTGTGTCTACGTGGTTGTGTAGTCGTTGTGTGTCTACGTGATGTGTGGTCGTTGTGTGTCTACGTGGTTGTGTGATCGTTGTGTGTCTACGTGATATGTGGTCGTTGTGTGTCTACGTGGTTGTGTGATCGTTATGTGTCTACGTGGTTGTGTATCTACGTGGTTGTGTAGTCGTTATGTGTCTACGTGATGTGTGTTCGTTGTGTGTCTACGTGGTTGTGTAGTCGTTGTGTGTCTACGTGATGTGTGTTCGTTATGTACCTACATGGTTGTGTGGTCGTTGTGTGTCTACGTGATTGCGTAGTCGTTGTGTGTCTACGTGATGTGTGGTCGTTGTGTGTCTACGTGGTTGTGTGGTCATTGTGTGTCTACGTGGTTGTGTGGTCGTTGTGTGTCTACGTGGTTGTGTGGTCGTTGTGTGTTTACGTGGTTGTGTGTTAGTTGTGTGTACGTGGTTGTGTGGTCGTTGTGTGTCTACGTGGTTGTGTAGTAGTTGTGTGTCTACTTGGTAGTGTGATCGTTGTGTGTCTACGTGGTTGTGTGTTAGTTGTGTGTCTACGTGGTTGTGTGAAAGTTGTGTGTCTACGTGGTTGTGTGGTCTTTATGTGCCAACGTGGCTGTGTGGTAGTTGTGGGAGCGATAATGACGTCAAATCTTTAGTTTTACAAAGCTTATATCAACACACTCTGTCTGTCTGTCTGTCTTCTTAAAATGTGTACACGTTATTTCTTCCGCACCCATTCTCGGATCCAATTAAAACTTAGCACAATTATACATTGGCATAGATTTGATAGACAAGACATTAATCAATTAAAAAAAGTAACCAAATAGTCAATTAATTACTGGTAATTAATTATTATTTTTTATACCAACAAGGGAAACTCATCCTTCGGTATTGACAGATATGGCTAAATTTGTTGGGTTTAGTGCCCTTAAATTATTATGAATTTAATAAAAAAATACTCAATTAGTCAATTAATTATTGGTAATTAATTATTTCGTTTGATATCGAATAAGGAAGATACCTTGTACATCATTTATAAATATGATTTTAAGGGCGTAGTTCTTTCCTTTTAGATAAGCATTATTATTTTTTTAAAAGGAATTTTTTATATTTGCTTGTTCTGTGTTGTTTTTACAAAGCTTCTATACAACTGACTCTTTCACTCTGGTCAAAAGTTTGTATACGTTATTTCTCCCACACCCAATCTCGGATTAAGCTGAAATTTTACAGAATTATCTCTTTCACCTGACAACATAAGAATCAATAAAAAATAATATCGCACTAGTTAATCAACCACTTTGTTTGGTATGTCGTACTTCCCAGATGTGGTGTTGAATAAGTCACAGGAAACTGACCAAAACAATTATCACAGGCAACTGACCAAACCAAATATCACATGAAACTGACCGAAACAAATATCACAGGAAACTGACCGAATCAAATATCACATGATACTGACCAAAACAAATATCACAGGAAACTGACCAAAACAAATATCACAGGAAACTGACCGAATCAAATATCACAGGAAACTGACCAAACCAAATATCACATGAAACTGACCGAAACAAATATCACAGGAAACTGACCGAATCAAATATCACATGATACTGACCAAAACAAATATCACAGGAAACTGACCAAAACAAATATCACAGGAAACTGACCGAATCAAATATCACAGGAAACTGACCAAAACAAATATTACAGGAAACTGACCGAATCAAATATCACAGGAAACTGACCAAAACAAATATCACAGAAAACTGACCAAATTAATATCACAGGAAACTGACCAAAACAAATATCACAGAAAACTGACCAAATTAATATCACAGGAAACTGACCAAAACAAATATCACAGGAAACTGACCAAAGTAATATCACAGGAATCTGACCAAAACAAATATCACAGGAAACTGACCAAAGTAATATCACAGGAATCTGACCAAAACAAGTATCACAGGAAACTGACCAAAGTAATATTACAGGAATCTCACCAAAAACAAATATCACAGGAAACTGACCAAACAAAAGACAAAAACAACTTTACAAGTATTCATAAGCTTCACGCGATGACGCAAACCAATTTGTACGAACATTTTGTTGTTATATAATTGATATTTGATTCTCCAGTATAACCTTACACCGTGATTTTCATATCACTTTGGATATCTAAAAATAACAACAAGACAAAATATCATGATAAATGAATTTGAACTTGCTCTATTGAACACGCGTTTTTGGAGCTCTCTAAATTGGGTTACCAACCACCGGTGTCATGTACTGTGTGGAATACTTTTAGTGCATTGCGGTCGGCTTTTTTAAACTAACACCCAGAATCATATAATAAATAATCTGTATTATAAAACCAGTCACCGGTAGCATGTTTAAAAAATATTAACAAACACTTTAATTGCATAAAAAACAAACGGAAAACGCAGTGCTAATAATCAATGAATGTAAACAATTCTTCCTGATAAGGAGTTATCTTTCTTGAGCATCTTCTAACAGAAAGCAATGTTTACATCATGGACAAAGATTCCGTTGGGCTTAAATTTCAAAGAATTACATTTTAGAATGTAGTTTTAAACAAAAGTATTGAAGAAGAAAAAAAGTTCTCACGTTTTGAACTAAGATTCAGAAGTGCAAACATGAGAAGTCTGGTAGCACATAGACGGAGGCCTGGTAGTGTATGTAATATTAGCACATAGATAGAGGCCTGGTAGTGTATGTAATATTAGCACATAGACGGGGGCCTGGTAGTGTATGTAATATTAGCACATAGACAGAGGCCTGGTAGTGTATGTAATATTAGCACATAGACGGGGGCCTGGTAGTGTATGTAATATTAGCACATAGACAGAGGCCTGGTAGTGTATGTAATATTAGCACATAGACAGAGGCCTGGTAGTGTATGTAATATTAGCACATAGACAGAGGCCTGGTAGTGTATGTAATATTAGCACATAGACGGAGGCCTGGTAGTGTATGTAATATTAGCACATAGACGGGGGCCTGGTAGTGTATGTAATATTAGCACATAGACGGAGGCCTGGTAGTGTATGTAATATTAGCACATAGACGGGGGCCTGGTAGTGTATGTAATATTAGCACATAGACAGAGGCCTGGTAGTGTATGTAATATTAGCACATAGACGGAGGCCTGGTAGTGTATGTAATATTAGCACATAGACAGAGGCCTGGTAGTGTATGTAATATTAGCACATAGACGGAGGCCTGGTAGTGTATGTAATATTAGCACATAGACAGAGGCCTGGTAGTGTATGTAATATTAGCACATAGACAGAGGCCTGGTAGTGTATGTAATATTAGCACATAGACGGAGGCCTGGTAGTGTATGTAATATTAGCACATAGACAGAGGCCTGGTAGTGTATGTAATATTAGCACATAGACGGGGGCCTGGTAGTGTATGTAATATTAGCACATAGACAGAGGCCTGGTAGTGTATGTAATATTAGCACATAGACAGAGGCCTGGTAGTGTATGTAATATTAGCACATAGACAGAGGCCTGGTAGTGTATGTAATATTAGCACATAGACGGAGGCCTGGTAGTGTATGTAATATTAGCACATAGACAGAGGCCTGGTAGTGTATGTAATATTAGCACATAGACGGAGGCCTGGTAGTGTATGTAATATTAGCACATAGACAGAGGCCTGGTAGTGTATGTAATATTAGCACATAGACGGAGGCCTGGTAGTGTATGTAATATTAGCACATAGACGGGGGCCTGGTAGTGTATGTAATATTAGCACATAGACGGAGGCCTGGTAGTGTATGTAATATTAGCACATAGACGGGGGCCTGGTAGTGTATGTAATATTAGCACATAGACAGAGGCCTGGTAGTGTATGTAATATTAGCACATAGACGGAGGCCTGGTAGTGTATGTAATATTAGCACATAGACAAAGGCCTGGTAGTGTATGTAATATTAGCACATAGACGGAGGCCTGGTAGTGTATGTAATATTAGCACATAGACAGAGGCCTGGTAGTGTATGTAATATTAGCACATAGACAGAGGCCTGGTAGTGTATGTAATATTAGCACATAGACGGAGGCCTGGTAGTGTATGTAATATTAGCACATAGACAGAGGCCTGGTAGTGTATGTAATATTAGCACATAGACGGAGGCCTGGTAGTGTATGTAATATTAGCACATAGACAGAGGCCTGGTAGTGTATGTAATATTAGCACATAGACGGAGGCCTGGTAGTGTATGTAATATTAGCACATAGACGGGGGCCTGGTAGTGTATGTAATATTAGCACATAGACGGAGGCCTGGTAGTGTATGTAATATTAGCACATAGACGGGGGCCTGGTAGTGTATGTAATATTAGCACATAGACAGAGGCCTGGTAGTGTATGTAATATTAGCACATAGACGGAGGCCTGGTAGTGTATGTAATATTAGCACATAGACAGAGGCCTGGTAGTGTATGTAATATTAGCACATAGACGGAGGCCTGGTAGTGTATGTAATATTAGCACATAGACGGATTCCTGGTATTGTATGTAATATTAGCACATAGACAGAGGCCTGGTAGTGTATGTAATATTAGCACATAGACGGAGGCCTGGTAGTGTATGTAATATTAGCACATAGACAGAGGCCTGGTAGTGTATGTAATATTAGCACATAGACGGGGGCCTGGTAGTGTATGTAATATTAGCACATAGACAGAGGCCTGGTAGTGTATGTAATATTAGCACATAGACAGAGGCCTGGTAGTGTATGTTATATTAGCACATAGACAGAGGCCTGGTAGTGTATGTAATATTAGCACATAGACGGAGGCCTGGTAGTGTATGTAATATTAGCACATAGACAGAGGCCTGGTAGTGTATGTAATATTAGCACATAGACGGAGGCCTGGTAGTGTATGTAATATTAGCACATAGACAGAGGCCTGGTAGTGTATGTAATATTAGCACATAGACGGAGGCCTGGTAGTGTATGTAATATTAGCACATAGACGGGGGCCTGGTAGTGTATGTAATATTAGCACATAGACGGAGGCCTGGTAGTGTACGTAATATTAGCACATAGACAGAGGCCTGGTAGTGTATGTAATATTAGCACATAGACGGACGAATTCCTGGGAAAGTTAATAGAAAAAAAGACAAGATGGCGTCCAGTATCTCAAAGATTAAGCTTAGATATCTGTCCAACTAAATGACATTGCCGAGAGGGCTAGAAAAAGAGAGAAAAGAGAGAGATAGAGAGAACAAGGGAGAAAGTTCCATTTCTTCAAGAGTGTTTTTTTTTTCAATCATTTTTGATCGCTCAATAAGAAAACACCATCAAGGCTTCCAGGCTCAGATAAAAATGAATCAATAAACTAAATTTGGAGATAGAGATGCTCCTATTAAAAGTTATTTGCAGTAATCTGGTAGTTAGTTGACATCTTGATTTTTAATTTGACTCTACGGTGCTTAAAAAAAAAGGAAGAAAAACCTGGTTTTAAAAATATTTAGTTAATCAATACTTCCGTATTCATTGGGTCAGAACTGACCTTGTTTTGGATTTGCCTACATTTTATACACATCTCCACCTTGTTTACCAGTTTACTTACTGGGGAAAGCATTTATCCAATGGATAAAACTCTGGTAGCATATATCTCTATTTATAAATTGTCATGAACAAATCTAATTTTTACGCTATGTTATAGTAAAAAAACAAACAAACAAACTACAAGAAAATCATGTAATGCATCCCCAACGAAAACTAAAATGTTATTAGGACCGTAACACTCAAACACATTTTAACGACTAGTCACGCGCTAATTACTCAAATTTTGTTCAGCTCTTACGGTCCAATTTTAATCCCCGAAAAATGCCGCAAATGAAGCCGTTTTCCTTTTAGAATGTACACTATTCCTGGGGCTGTAAAGACTCACAAATCTTTGGGCTCTAGAGAGACATTATTTTATGCACTGTAGAGACGCACTTTTTTTTTACACTGTAAACACACACTGTTTTTATTTTTTGTACTGTAAACACACACACTGTTTTTATTTTTTGTAATGTAAACACACACACTGTTTTAATTTTTTGTACTGTAAACACACACACTGTTTTAATTTTTTGTACTGTAAACACACACACTGTTTTTATTTTTTGTACTGTAAACACACACACTGTTTTAATTTTTTGTACTGTAAACACACACACTGTTTTTATTTTTTGTACTGTAAACACACACACTGTTTTTATTTTTTGTACTGTAAACACACACACTGTTTTAATTTTTTGTACTGTAAACACACACACTGTTTTTATTTTTTGTACTGTAAACACACACACTGTTTTAATTTTTTGTACTGTAAACACACACTGTTTTTAGTTTTTGTACTGTAAACACACACACTGTTTTTATTTTTTGTACTGTAAACACACACACTGTTTTTATTTTTTGTACTGTAAACACACACACTGTTTTAATTTTTTGTACTGTAAACACACACTGTTTTAATTTTTTGTACTGTAAACACACACACTGTTTTTTTTTGTACTGTAAACACACACACTGTTTTTTTTGTACTGTAAACACACACTGTTTTTATTTTTTGTACTGTAAACACACACACTGTTTTTATTTTTTGTACTGTAAACACACACACTGTTTTTATTTTTTGTACTGTAAACACACACACTGTTTTAATTTTTTGTACTGTAAACACACACTGTTTTAATTTTTTGTACTGTAAACACACACACTGTTTTTTTTGTACTGTAAACACACACACTGTTTTTTTTGTTCCCCGTGGTGTTCCACTTTCTTGTTATGCTCTGCCAATAAGCAGGAACCTTTAGGCTGTCAAGAAATGTGGTCGTAGCATGTGACACGCCAAATTCCAGATGTCCCTTCAAAAGGTCATTCTCTTACTTTTCATAATTACTTTAATAATATTTGTTTATTTCCGTAAGTGGAACGAATATTTCGTTCTGAGGCTCACACACACAAAAATAAAAAATGTGTCATTTAGCGTTTCAGTGGCCACATCACGATAAACAAAAAACAGAAAAAAAGTGAAAAAAATTATTTTTATACTAAACTGATGATTTTCATTAACAACAATTATTTTACTCTTCCTAACCTAATAATATATAGCCGGACATTACCCGCGGCCTGCGGGCCTAAGTTTGTGTATTGCTGATGTAGTCACTGATATAGTGCATTAGAAACGAGTAAAGACAATAATAATGTTATAAGTAAAGTGAATGCATGAATTTATGAATGAAAAAATATTATGAATGGAGCTAAAAATAGCTAATTGACATGAATCCAATTTTTTAATGAAAACATTGGCTTGTGTATAGATCTATATTTAGAAGCACGCGACATCAATAATAGAGTTGCCCTAATGACGAACGAATGCATGTAAAAATGCTTTAGAATAAAAATTGAATGTTAATTTGATTAAAATATGAAATGAATGAACTGTAATTAGAATGTTCATGTGTTTAATTATAAAACTATCTTTGCTAAAAGAAGTTCTATCACCTAAGAGTTGAAATGGTTTTTTAGAGCTAGGAAAAGATATATTGGTTGGCATTGATTTCTTTTATCAGAAAAACATCCGGAACAATCTATTATATAGTTACTTAAAACTTTTTAGATGTTTCGGAAGGAACATTAAAGGTTAAATCAGATTCTCAATAGCTGTTGTTGTTTTTATTTTGTTTTATAAACGTGACAGACAGACCGACCAACAGACAAACGCAAAAAATAAGCGTCTTTATCCTCCCGTGATGTACATTTTGAGGAAACTGATAAGTATAATGTCTTGCCGCTACTTGTTATGCTACTGCTCGAAAGTCGCTGCATAAAAAGTCCATTTTAAAAAAATGTGCATTCTTAGCCTTTATAAATGTTTTCTTTTAATTTTAGCAGCTAGTTGACCAGAAAAAAAACACCTTTAACTAATATTTATATCTGTTGTGAACATTTCTTTTATAAATATGTTGCAATTAGTGATACTGAAAATACACAAACATTGTCTTTCTTTGTTAACATATTGTAACATTACCTCCCTTACATTTATGTTATTGTTTTAGAATCGGTGTATTTTTATGGAAAAAATCGCATAATTAATATTATAAATTAAACGGTTTGCTTTTAGAAAACCAAAAGTAGCCGTTGCACCTAAACTTTTCAAGCTGCATCGCAAGGTGCAAAAAATATTGTTTATTTCTAGTTTTAGTTTTCTAGTTTTCGAGATCTGTGTGTGACAGACGGACAGACGTAAAAAAGGACAGACGGACATTTTGCACAAACCTAATAGCGGCTTTTCCCCTTACGGGGGCGCTAAAATAACAAGTAAAAATAAAAAAATAACACTTTTAAAAACAAAAGAGCTTATATTATGTGTAAATGTATCAATTAGTATGGATCAGTCATGTAATTAAATTTGTAAAAGATCTAGACAAACAATAAATAAATCTGTGCAATTATAAATATTTCTAGCAATTGTTTATGTTTAGCGCAATTTCATGCTTTAGCTTTCTCAATACGCTATGATCCTCTCACTTGTCTGGACCAGTTGTGATGGGGGGGGGGGGGGTCGGAAGAAAGAAGGGGTTATTTGGGTTAAGGTTGCTGTGATAGCTTTTTAAACGTATTTTATATTTTAAAAATTCGTACGACTTGAATTCTAACTCGAGGGCCCAATAATTCCTCAAGGTCATACACAAACCACTTTGCCAGAAAAGTGCTTATAAATATAGGTTTCATGGCTATCTATTGTTGGTTTCAAACGCGTCAAGGGCTGTTGTTTGGTCATAAGGATTAAATGCATTTAACATCATGTTTTTTTTTAACCTAAACTTCGAGCACTGAAGAGATACACTTCTATTATAAATTTAACAGCATTGAGGCATTAAACGTTTCTCAGATTAACACTTAAAAGTTTAGAGTCGTTTTTTCTAAAATTAAACTATAACACTTAAAAGAATAGAATTTGCTTTCGTCTAGGTCGTCATGGAGACAGATAGATTTCAGAAGTCCAGAAATAAACCTTTCAATAGCTCAACTCCAAGAGTTTGAGACTTCGTGTCTACACTGCAGAATTCAGCTCTTCAATCTCCCATACGATCCGTCTCACTGATTACATGTAATTTTTCTGTCTGCAAATAATACAGCTGGGCGTGTGTGTGTACGCGTGTGTGTTCTAGGCACCAGTAAACAATGCCGTTCAAGAAAACAAGTTCTGTTCTCTTACCATGATCAATGACCAAGGAGGACAGTCAGCTAAAGATGGCCTCAGTGAAATGCCATTACGAGATTCATCTATTACAAACACTAATTATAGTAGCTGATGTCGGTGAACTAGTCAATTAATCATTGTTCAATGTTTCTTAACGTTATGTCTTGTTACAACTCCTCATATTAGCTTCAGGAGCGGTGACCGCGTGGTTAAGCGCTTGACTTCCCAACCTCGGGTCCTGGGTTCTAATCTCGGGGAAGCTTGGATTTTGAATTTCAGGATACTTAGGGCGCCCACGCAACTCTAACTTCGATGTTGTTCTGTCTTTTGTTTTTCTGCCTCGATAGAGAACAACATCGGACAGATACGTTTACTTAAGCCTATTTTGTGATATTTTTTTGCTTTTGTTTGTTTGTTTTGTAGCTGACGAAGGCCTCGTGGCCCAAACGTCCTTTGTTTTACTTGCTCCAGCAGGGTCACATAAATGCATGTCTATTGTATTGTCTATACAACTGACTTGAGTGGGGGAAAGTAAAGGCGGTTTGTCGTTGTGCTGGCCACATGACTCCATGCTCTTTAACTGTAGGCCAACATCATCTACCCTATAGATCGTAAGGTCTGAAAAAGGAACTTTACTTTTACAAAATTTTACACATTTCTTCATGGCCTCGAAAGGTAGAATCTAGACAATTCGACTTGGCGAAAACGGCTCTAGATATCTTTTGGGAAAAATATACTAATTGGCCAGACAGTGAAAACTCTAGTTTAACCGTTATAACGGTTCATAATATAATCAATTTAAAATTAAATTTGATTGTGCAAGCTCCACGAAAAGACTCCTTAAAATTTTAATAAAGAATTGATTTTAAAACAACAACAACAACAACAACAAAAAAAACACTTTTTAAAGTTGTGCCTTCTAGTTTCAAGAATCGAAACAATCTTCTTGTTAGGCATCGCTTTCTCTAAAGTAGGCTATATGTGTGTAAATATGTGTGTAAATATGTGCGTAAATATGTGTGTAAATATGTGTGTAAATATGTGTGTAAATATGTGTGTAAATATGTGTTTGAATGTATATGAGTCTGTGCGTTTGTGAAAAGGTGGATTTTAAGGTTTTAAAAAAGATGACATAATGGCTAAAAAATAGTGTATGTGTTCCGTGCTGTGTCCAATGCAGCTAAGTCCTACGGAGGTAACACTCAAATAACGAATTACAACAACACAGGCGAAAGGGCAACACTAGAAGAAAATTGACGTCCTACGCGTCATGCATTTAGTCATGCATATTAACCAATGACGTAAATTCTGCCAAGTCACTGGTTTTCCTGGCTAGGCTCAGGCAACCCATTCCATGCTCTAATAGCACTAGGGAAGAAGGAGTATTTGTACAAATTTGTCCTAGCCTATGGGACGAGGAATGTGCTTTTATCTTTGTGTCTTTCTGAGTATTTTATTAAATTTTGTTTTTGTATTTGAAGATTATGGTTCAGTGATTAATGTATAGTTGCTACTTTAAAGTCTTCTATCCTGAAGGCTTTCTAAATTTAGTGATTTTACTAAATGTCGGCTTAGATGAATTGATTTATTTTGAAAATCAGTAAAAGAAAAGTTACGACTATTGGTCGTTGTGCTGGCCACACGATACTCTCCTAGTCTGATCAGCTGGTCATGAACTGCTTGTCTCACATATTACCTACCTGCTGTAGGTGAATACATCGAGTTGTTTTAGTGTAGGCCCGGGGAGTGTAGGGATACATTTGACTTGTTTAGTCATGTAAAACACTGCACTCATCCTTTCTCTTTGGAATCGAAGACAAAATGTCATTATTATTATTATTTTGAGTTGCCAGAGACAAATGTCGCCACGTTCGCCACTCCCATTATAGTGTTTTATTTACGTTGGAGTTCAATTGGTCCACCAGATAATGTACTGAAGAAACTCGACCATTACCTCCCACCCACCCACCTCTGGTCATCAATGATAAACTCCCAAAGCCAAGAGAGTTATTAGGTAACGATACGCACTGACACCATGAATCTCTGTGTATGCTGAACACAAACCGACAACAAAAGGAGGGAATGATATAAATGATGACCTGACGCAGTGATAAAATAGTTCAATGAAAAGGTCACCTTGCCTCTTCATTCCCCCCCCCTCTCCCAATTCCTTTACACTTCCTCCCCCCCCACACCTTGCCCATCCAATGAAATCCAGGGAAATGTCGTTCAAATGCTATTTCCATGAAATTGACGACTTCGGCCAGAGAAATCAATGCCATGTGATCTTGGAAGTTAACATTTGAATTTGAACACAATGGAAATCGTTCAAAACAGCCAGCGAACCTCTACAGGCAACAGACACAAGATCGCTACGCATGTGTGTGCGTGGTTGTTGCGTGTGTTTTTTGTGTGTATCGAGAGGGCAGACATCAATCAACAAAAAAATTAAAATTTAATGAAATTAAAAGATTGTATTTTTTTTAAAGTGAACACCAGTCACGCTTTTGTTATGAATTATTCAAACAGAAAAAGGCAAAGTAAATTAAATACCAGGAATGGTACTAAGAGTTGGCACTTGACCAAAGTGCTTACGAATTAGTGTTAAAAGTCACATGCATCCGTAACAAAACTATACCGCATGGCTATTTGCCCCATATATCCACAAGGCCAAAGTGGTTGGTACGGTGAAAGGATCATTTGAAATTACATGTAGTTATTTAATCAATACATTGACAATTACAGTTTGAACTATGTACTTATTTATACTTCAATCAATCAATCAGTTATCAGTATATCTATCTATCTATCTATCTATCTATCTATCTATCTATCTATCTATCTATCTATCTATCTATCTATCTATCTTTCTATCTATTTATCTATCAACCCTGATTTTGTGTAAGTATATTTGTCAGGTATCTATGTAATTGTCTAATCTTGTACAAGTATTATTTGACTACATACATAAGAGCACACTCTTTACACTTCAAACCTCTAGGCTACATACAGAAACAGATTCATTCGGTAGATGCTAAGACAATGACCAAATTAGGCTACAATTGCCTTAAATGTTCTCTGTAATCATAAACACAATATATTAATTCTTTTGAATATAAAAAAACAAAAACTTAAGATTTTGGACTTATTCCACAGAATGCCAAAGAAAGAATAGCAGATCTCAATAAGCTCTAAATAACGTGTACGTTTTAAAAAAAAAGCCTAGCAATACAAATGTTCAGGCATCTGGTGGTCAAGGAACTTGTCGTCAACTTTCTCCTATTTATGAGTGAATTTGTATTTAAACCAAACGATATAAAGGAATGAATTCAATCGATGAAAAATAGGACATTTCAGGGAACAGCAAAAGTAAAAGCCATACATTTTGTTTTACATAGGACGGAGGATACGGACCCGAAAAGGAGGACATGCTCTTCTTTTGCCGGACGTCTGGTAACCCAGTATGTTTAGATGTCTGAGACAGATGAGAAAAGAGAATTCTGGAGACGGATGAAGGAGCTGGTGTCCAAGCGAGAGGAACAGGACATCCTAGCCAAGAGTTGGTCATTGCCTAATTGGCCTGCACTTGGTGTACTTTGGGCGATTCAAAGAGAATCACGACACACGATGCTGCCGTTGCAGAGATGACGATAAACAATAGACCACATTTTGTCAGAATGTCGCCGCATTGTCGCGTCTTGCATTGGACAAGGAGAGGAGTGAGGAAGAACTGACTCATGTTCGGCTACGGTTTATTCTTTGTTCATGGAATAGGAGACAGTAAAATGTATTGCCTAATGTCTCTCTAAAGGGATAGTCTCAGCAAGACACATTTAGAAAGCCTTCAGGACAGAAGACTCAAAAGTAAAGTAGCAATTATACATAAAACACTGAACCATAATCTTCAAATACAGAAACAAAATTTAATAAAACAATCAGAAAGACACAAAGATAAAGGCACATTCCTAATGCTATATGCTAGGACAAATTTGTACAAATACTCCTTCTTTCCTAGTGGTATTAGAGCATGGAATGGGCTGCCTGAGCTAGCCAGGAAAACCAGTGACTTGGCAGAATTTAAGTCATTGGTTAATATGCATGACTAGATGCATGATGCGTAGGACGTAATCATCTTCTTTTTTGAAGCAACGTCTGTATTATATAAGATAAGAAGACAGTTGCGTTCTGCTTATTTTCCAAAATCTGATGCAGACAAAGCATTTGTCCATTGTCAGTAAATACATTTCTATGTCTATGGGTGTGAACCAGACAGTCCTGTCTAGTTTATGTGAACCAGAGAGCCCTGTCTAGTTTCACTATTTTTTTTAGACGTTAGTTTAAATTTTGAAGTGACATCCATACCCCCCCCCCCCAATCCCTTCTGCCATTTCTTATTTTATTCAATTGATTACAGAGAAAAAAAAAGATTTAATAATAAGCCAGATTGAGCATCTACTTCTTCAATAACGCAGTCGACTGTGAAGTGGAAAGGCAAAGGTGCGGAATGAAGCGCATCTAATTGCACGCGCCATTCTGCCTAAGGGTGGATAGGAACACTATTTTGTTTTTAATTTATATCCATTTACCTTAAATGTGGATTGGAAATTATAATTTCATCCTGTATCGACAGACGAATGTTAGAGAGAGATTATTGCATTTTATTATTCAGTGACGAATTATCAATATTATGTCTTAAAATATCAACATTTTTGTGTTAACATTTTGCAAATAAGTTCTTGTACACTTCTTAAATTTCTTAGTACTTTCCAAAGGTACACAAATCTGTATTTTCTTCGGTTAATTATAAAGTTACAAACTTAGTATTATTTGTTAACTGTAATTAATTTTATAATAATATTGTATTACTTTATAATTACTTGCCATTTTAACAAACTTTTTTTGCGCATACTGTACCTTGTTGTCGAACAGACCGAGTATTTCTCTTCATATAAAGTTCTCCTTTTTGTTTCGAGTTCGCTTCTCTTAAATTACATATTTCAACTTTTTAAAATATATTATACAACGTGGGTTGCAAGTCTACCGAGCCCCTTCTGCTCAAAGCTTTCTGGTTTGGGGGCCAGTTATTCGCATTTGTCCCTTCTGTCAGTTCCGCCGGAACCAATTTCCGAGTAATACATGTAGATTACGAAATGAACTGGTTCTCAGGCTATTTGAGACGCATGCCATTGAAATTGTTTTATAGGCAGTGGAGTGCATATTTCCATTGTTACTTCCGGTAAAAAAACCCTTGTAGCTATACCCAAGTATGGGAAATTCTTAGGGAGTTTACTGGAGAAATAAAAAACCAGCGACCCTTAGGCGGCTTGCAGAACGCATTGTTACACACTTGTAGAGAATCTATAATAATAATAATATTAATAATAATAAGGCCCTTCAAGGAACTTAACCTTCCTAGGAATATTCTCGTTTCCTGAAGACCTGCCCCATCACCAAAAATTTCTCAGTGGACACAGTTAAAAGGACAACAATGAATTTTGTTTCGCTGTAACGAAGCTCGACCCTGGTAGTGCCAGAGAATGAATATTATTTTTTCTTTACATAATAATAATAATCATAATAGACTCAATAATATACAGCATGTATGTATTTTCAAATTTAATTTTTTGACCTCATGGTTCACGAATATAGTGAGAGACTTATTCTAAAACTGATTTTCTAGATCTTCTAGACATCGATAATGTAACCAGATCTTCTAGACATCACATAAAGTAACCAGATATTCCAGACATTTCGCATGGATTCTTTTTAACCTTTGTCTGCTCCAATAGCTGAAGTTCGGAACCAATCTGCCAATTCAAAATAAACTCCTAAACTGAGATCGTATTTCTGTTCCAATCCGTTACATGCTCCAAAGCTTGAACATTTTGGTCCCTGTCAAATATCTTCTGACATTTACAACGTTTTGTTGAGAGTTGATTTATTAAACACGTTTTCTCCCACCATGCACCTTCCAATCTAGAATCTTCCCAAAATGCACCTTCCAATCTAGCATCTTCCCATCTTCCCATCATGCACCTCTATTGTTTTCAGATTTCTTTATCTGAAACATTCGACCTTCGCTCAGCTGTGACAAGCGATTACCGTATAATCGAATTCTGCTTACCCCGAAACGTGAAAACACAGCTTCGCATGTTCTCTTTTTCATTATTATAATGTCGTACAATTTGCGACATTGTTTAATATTAGGCTAATAAAATAAGTATCGATGAAAGATAGTACACAGAAACACACACACTCCTATCGGGAAAACTCGGAAAATGACGTCATAACGTGACTTTTCATTTCGTCGTCTGCGTCTCTCGGAGTGCAAAAACAAGACCTTGAAAATGGAAAAAAAAAAAAAAAACTGCGACGGGAAAAAAAAGTGATCAATGGATAAGGGAGGTTATTTCCCCTTGTACCTACGTCTACAATCGATTGGAGAAAAAAAGCAGTAGAGCGAGTAGGAATGGGGAGAGATTGTATTCCCTATTTATCTTATAAATTCCTTAGCATTCAGCTATTTTTTTACGATTTATTGTTCTAGCCGAGCTGAACCTAGAACAGAGAGCCAAAAACAGGGCCAGAATACTATTCAATCGTCTGCCAGTCAGAGCAGAGCGCGGGAAAGTTGTTTAATGGCAACTATAATTAAGATGGTGATCAACTTTATTACCATTGTTATGATGTTAAAAGCGAACTAATATTGTTATGACATGATTAGGAATTAGTTATTTGTTTCGGGAATAAGGGGAAAGTTTTACTTAGCGACAAATGACGTGACAGATCTTTAAAAAACAAGAACGCTCTTAGTGACGCTAGAAAGAGGATGCTTTGTGTAGAGCAGTAGAATATAGATACGGAGTAACGGACATAGCTGACATAGGACGATTCCCTTCTTAGTTATTAAATGGATTTGTAAACAGCTTCAGCGTCGACTACATATTTTGTTTGTTTCGGTTTTTCGCCGGTGTTACTGAAGTAGTTTTGAGTTCGGTAGTACCTCCAGTCAAACGTAGATCTACACTAGATCTATCTACAAGCATCAACACCGCGCGGAAGCCTGAACAACGTGGCGACCCCCGACTCGGAGCTTACTGGCAGCAACATCAAGAAGAATAGAAGCCCTCTGTTAGGAGGAGGCAGAAGTTAACGTCATCGGCCTAGTCTGCAGCTAGACCCTGATTATACAGCCACGTCGGCGAAGGAAAGCCAGTGAGATCCTGGACTCGTAGAACTAGGAGGTAACGAAATATAGATCTAGATCTACAGTTGTGATTTGTAAGTGCCCATACTTGTGGCATCGTATTGAAGCTTGTATCGAGAAGGCTACAGTTTTGTGGAGGGAAGAAAACCGTCCTGTCGATTCCGTACTGAAGAGATATCGCCTGCCCGGCATAGTGAGAACGAACGTGAAGGTCACCTTCTGCAAGGCCAAGATCGACCGTTGGGGTCACGCCAAAGAACTTTTGACGTAGGAGACATCGTACTGCCTACGGCACTTAAGTACAGTAGTGCTAATTTGATCTACAGCTCGGCTGAATTCTGTGCTTCACGTTAGATAGCCAGATAGCCGGTAGTTTAGCACTGGACTTTGACTTTGTCGCTGTGTTAATAGTTGGACCGTTACAGGTTCACTTTGGACAGACGACCACCTGGAACCACCGTACCTGCGTCGGAACCAGCAGCCGGAACCAGACTCTACGCCACCGACGAACCGGAGCCAGACGACAGATCACCGTGAACACCAGAACCAGACGCCGTACCACCGAAGAACCGGAGCCATTGCAGACCAGTACTGAAGGACCTTGGAGAGCCGAAACGTTCGTTGTTTTTGTCTCACCGTTAGGGAAGACATCGCCGTGAGCCTTGCCGCCGGGACAGACATTAGCGTAGGAAGAGTGGACCCGATACTGACTGTGGAGTTATCATCGCTTCTTAGACAGATAAGTCAAGTGTTATTTAACTACTTTCTCCTTAGAATAATTAGAGTCTGTAGGGAAGTGACCATTCGCTAGATTATCACTACCAGGTTAAATCGTGGTGGATTGGGGATATCCTTAAAATTAGGTGTAATCTAGCAAGAGGTCCATATATATGTTTAGCTGTTAATGCGTCCTGTATGTGAGTGTGAATCATTTAGTTAAGCATTTTTTTTAGTAACGTCATGTATTAATTGTTTGCAATACTCCCGTCTTAAGTCTTACTGTCAGACGAAAGTCTCATTCATTAAAACTAGATCTATAGTTTGGTGTTTATCGTATTTAAGTTTATTTTCATAGTTTATTTGTATGAGTTGTAAGTTATATACACTCCTGGCTGTGAAAGCAGGTAAGAAGTAACTAAGATCTAGCGTAATCTAGACTAGATCTGGGGAACAATCGAGGTGAAGCCTGATTGCCCATTTGTAATTTTTGGTATTTGTAAATAGACAGGTTGGTCTATTTACCGGCCACTCGTGTTGAGTAACACGTTGTCGGTTGAGGGTGCGTGTGTCGCACATCGTATTCAGTCGGGTCAAAGTGTAGCCTACACACTTGTACCAAGGATACTAAGTGTATCTTGAGAAAGGGTAGAAGTGGTTATTAGTCTAAGTTGGTAGTTAGACGCCAAGGGTTTTGTTTGTTGGTATAAGAGGTACCATATCGTAGGATAAAGTAACAAATAAGGAATATGGCAACTACTTCAGGTTACGACCTAGAAGAATTTAGAAAAAAGCTAATTCAGGAAGCCAAGACAGAATTAGAACTGCGAGGCAAAGAACTAACTGCCTATGTGCAGCAGATGGTGGCGGCGGAAGCAGAGCGCTTGGAGAAGGAGAGAATTAGAGAAGCAGAACGCTTGGAGAAGGAGAGAATTAGGGAAGCAGAACGCTTGGAGAGAGAGAAAGCTAGAGGCAGAGAAAAGGAAAAAGAAGAAGCAGATCGCAGAGAGCGGGAACGAGTCAGAGAAACGGAAAGAGAAAAAGAAGAGGCAGACCGTGTAGAACGGGAAAAAGTCAGAGACGCGGAACGCATCGAGAGGGAGAAGAAAGAAGAGGCGGACAGAAAAGTGAGAATTCAAGTTGAGCAGATGAGGATAGAGGCTGGTGTAAGTGTGCCCATTGAAGGGAACAGCAACAATAGCGCCAATATAGAAAGCCATGGTAGCGCCGCATGGATGAAAAAGAAAATACAACCTTTTGCGGAAGACAAGGACGACATCGGCGACTATCTGAAACGCTTTGAAATTAAACTAGCAAAGTTTAATGTCCAAGAGAGGGAGTGGTCCGAAATCTTGTTGGACTTCGTACATGGGAAAGCCCTCACGATTTGCCAGAACCACGATCACTCGATGCAAAATAGCTATCAGGTGCTAAAGAAGGAACTGCTAAACGCATACGGGCACAACGCGGCAACATTCCGAAAGAAGTATTACGAAAACACTCCATCCAGCCAAGTTGATCCACAAACAACTATCAACTCAGAGAAGGACTTCTTCACTAAATGGCTCGGATTCGAGAATGTGGACAACACCTACTAGGGGTTGAGGAACTTTATTCTGGTTGATAACTTTCTCAATAAATGCGACCCTCAGCTACAGTCTTTTATAAAAGAAAGAAACCCTAAGGTAATTGAAGACTTGGTAGAAATTATTAGGATCTTTAAGAATGCTTATCCAAACAACCCATTTTCAGTTAGAGACCACAAAAAAGTTATTGACCTGGTAAATTATGTAAAGGGAAATGATAGCAATGATAGGGAGTATTGTAGAAGGAATGATGTTAGTGATAGGGACACCTATGGTAGGAGAAATGGTAGGTCCAGGGAACGTGGGAACAATGGTCGGGATAGTTATGATGGCATAAAAGATAGATCCTGGGAAAATGAAAACAATGGCAGGAAAAGTTATGATAGGAGAATAGATAGACCTAAAGTGGGGGATAGAAACCTTAGGGAGGTTACATGTTTTAACTGTCAGGAAAAGGGACACATGGCATATCAATGTAAAAAACATAGAGGGAATGGAGCTGGCAATGGGAATACACAGGATAATAGTGGCACTAGTGATAGGAGAGGTAATCAAGGAAACCGTAGACAAGATAGGGATAATCGGCCACCAGATAGGGTTAATTTTGTGAGGAACATTCAAGGTAGGGAACAGGATAATGGAGATAGTGAACCAGATGAAGAAATTAACTACGTTGATTGTGGGGAAGATAGATTTAAATTATATCCGGGCATGATAAATAATAAACAGATAAATGTGATCCGGGACACAGCTAGCAGTACACTCGCGATCAGAGGGGGATTAGTTAAGTCCAATGATTATTTAGGCTATACCAAATCAGTCAGATTGGCAGACGGCGCAGTTAAGAGGTTCGAAGCGTGCAAAGTGTTCCTTCGATCTCCATTGTACACAGGGTATTGTGAAGGGGTAGCCATGCCGAGGTTATCTAGAGATGTTTTACTTGGAAATGTAGCAGGTGTCAGAGCCGCTACTGACAAACAGGTTAGAAGTTGGACAAACAGGTATGGCAACATGAGGCGAAACAAACTTAGAAAGGACAGAATTTGTTTTAACTGCCATAAACATGGGCACATCGCTAAAGACTGTTGGAGTAGGGCAGAACCGTCTGAACAGAAGATTGCGAGTTCGGATAGGAGGCACAGGTCTGTATCCGACATTGATGATAGAAGCGATGACTGTGGTAGCGGTAAGCGCACGTCATACAGAGGAAGAAGGACACACGCGGGCTATAGTGGTGTAAGAAGAGATGTTAACTCCAGTTGGAGAGAACAAATGCATGGGTCGTGTAGATAGCCTGTGAAACATAACACTATACAACCGTAGTGTAGATAAGTTGGATTTTATTTAAATTGTTTATTCTTAATTAATTGATTTGGCTAGTAGTCATAATCAGATGGGTATTATGTTGTTGTAGTATTAGTTAGTATTAGATTGACTCATGTTATTATGTATGAATATTAATATGTATGAATTGTATGTATGGAGGTATGAATAGATAGGGCATTTATAAGGCGACGAGGTATTGATATCAAGGGAAAGTAAGTTTTATAAGTTATTCCTTGTTGTTGATCATGATCATACATCAGTAAAGAGTTAGGTCGCGCTGGGACAAGTAAGTGGAGAGAGGAAATAAAATACACTTGTAAATGCCCGAACGAACGTTAGGTGTATAGTGGGAGAACGATTATTGATAAATGTTAATTTGTCATATTAGGTAAAATGTCTGTCCTGACGTGTGAGGGAAAGTGGTGGAACCTCTGGAATGTGATGTGATAAAGTATGGATATACGGACTATGTCGGCGGTCACCTATGGCACATCACATTGGACAGTATCACTTTGTGACATTTGAGGGAAATAGGTGTTCAGATCAACTTGAGTTTGGGACAATGATGAAGAAGTTGAAACCGAAATCAAGACTCAAGTTGTGTTGTCTTTTATGTTTCCCTACATTTTGGCCCTTGCACAATGTAAGACTAAGACAGTAGATAAAAAATTGACTGGCAATTTTTTTTAGCGGGAGGGGGAGGAGTTGTTATGACATGATTAGGAATTAGTTATTTGTTTCGGGAATAAGGGGAAAGTTTTACTTAGCGACAAATGACGTGACAGATCTTTAAAAAACAAGAACGCTCTTAGTGACGCTAGAAAGAGGATGCTTTGTGTAGAGCAGTAGAATATAGATACGGAGTAACGGACATAGCTGACATAGGACGATTCCCTTCTTAGTTATTAAATGGATTTGTAAACAGCTTCAGCGTCGACTACATATTTTGTTTGTTTCGGTTTTTCGCCGGTGTTACTGAAGTAGTTTTGAGTTCGGTAGTACCTCCAGTCAAACGTAGATCTACACTAGATCTATCTACAAGCATCAACACCGCGCGGAAGCCTGAACAATATTCATTCTCTGACGCTGCCAGGTTCTCTGACACTGCCAGGATCAAGATTCATTGAAAGGGAAACACAATTCATAGCAGTTCTCATGATCCATTAAAAAATGAACCTATGATATGATTAGTCTGCAGCAGTACCATCCACTTAAATCTTCTTAAAAATGTTCAGCGTCTCAAAGGTCAGTTGTCACAGCTGTTGGACTCAAAGTTTAATTGGGAATGTCGTAATTTCCTTTGACTTCCATGACAGCTGCTTAGTTCTGTCTCTACGAAGTTTCGACATTTTGTTCTGTAGTTATTTCCTTTCTTTTTTTTTTTTACGTTCATGGATAGTGCTATTGAAATGTCCATGATTATTGCGGAGTTTCCGTTATTATTACTATTATTATTATTATAGAAATGAACGAGTATTCTTTCTCTGGCGCTGCCAGGGTCGAGTTTCGTTAAAGGGAAACAAAATTCAATGTAGTCCCTTTATCAGTGTCCACTGAGGAATTTTCTGGTGATGTGGCAGGTATACAGCCTTACTGCCCTCTGACAAACAACGAAAATCTCCCTAGCGATGTTAAGGGCCTTAAAGGTATCTGTAAAGTCAGTTGTCATTATCCCTTCGGTTGATATAACAATGAGGTATATTGTTATTTTGGATAACCTCCATAAACGCTTAATCTCTAAGCCTACGTTCCCATATGGCGTGCAGTTTTGATCGCATTTTTTAAATTTGCATCTTACACAATTTGTAAATGTTCTGCAATCAACGACCTCCATCCTATCCTACTGGCAGGTATAACCTTATTATTATTATTATTATTATTATTCTAGAACGGAAATAACTTTCATTCTCTAGCTCTGCCAAGGTCGGGGATTGTTAAAGGAAAAAAAATTCATTGCTGTCCTTTTAACAGTATCCCAAGAGAAATCATTATTATTTTTATTTTGAGAACCATTGTAATACGACCTTCATGCGGATCTACAAGTTTACTAATTTTAGAACACAAAGTAGAATCGAATTGAAATTGCAATGCAGAAAATATAAACTTGCCTCGGGCAATAAAAGGTCCCGTCACATGTTCTGTCAATCTCAACCAGTGATGCATAATTCACATCTTAATATCGATTCTATCGATTCCACTATAACTATTTAGGGAACGAATACTTTTGTTTTAATCATAGCATCGACTACTGGACCACTGATGATAATACATTCATGTCTATGAATTTAATTTTAACATTAGACAAGTCTTTTTCTACTTCTGATATGAATTGTACAGATTTGGAAAACTAAGATCGAGTTAAAAGTGTAAGAAATGTCACAACTGCACGGCCATATGAAGAGATTCTTAGGACTCGCAAGAACTTTTATGAAATAACCTTCACCTTCACCAGACCCTTGGTGCACCACACAGGATCTGTGTCGACCGTCCCTGTCTGCAGGGAACAGTACTGTAAACGAAAGGTGGTAAAAATAGACGATGTACTTACTTAGAGTTATAAAGACACAGTGAGACATGGACTAAAGCTATTAAGTCACAGGGAGTCTTATCTTAAGTTCTACAAGTCTTTATCTACCTAAACATTAGTACAGACCACCGACACACTTCCCAGTGTCGCTCCAGGTCCTCCATACAGTTCACTGGTAGCACGAAGATAGGCTCGTAGTCCCAGACAGGTCAGACTCCCATAACCTGCAGATCACTTCATCCGGATCTGGAATCAAAATGTCGTCTGTTCCCCGTGTTGAACGGTGTGCTGGTGCGCACCATCAGAGTCGGCGCGGGAGTAGGGTTCTAAAAGTACCAAGGTAAAAAAGGAGAGTCCGACCTAGGAAGTGGTGGATGGGCAAATGAAATGTTAACATTAGAATGTAAGTCAAGAAATAAAGAAATAGTGAGGAACAGAAGAACATATCGTTTGGAAAGGGGGGGAGGTGGGGGACTTGCGACCCGATGTGATAGTCAGACAATGACGTCATTATATGAACCCAAGCTGTGCTACTTCAGCAACAACCTTCGTTTTCTCCATTTCATCTTTTTCACCTGTAACTGTTTTCTGACCAAGGAGGAAAGAAATAAAATATCATCGGTCGAGCTCTAATCCATCGTGATATAATCCATCGTGTTATAATCCAGCGTGATATAATTCAGCGTGATATGATCCATCCTTCATGTTATAACTCATATTGATATAATCCATATTGATATAATCCATCGTGATATAACCCAGTGTGATATAAACTAGCGTGATATAATCCATCGTACTATGATCCATCGTGATATAATCCATCGTGATACAATCCATCGTGATATAATTTAGCATGATATAATTTAGCATGATATAATTCAGCGTAATATAATCCGTCGTAATATAATCCATCGTGATAATATCCAGCGTGATAATATCCAGCGTGATATAATCCAACATGATATAATGGAGATTCTCACCTACACCTGACAGCTATAAATAGGTTCTGCAATGTCTGGAATCGCTGACTGCAAGAATTTAACTTTCTGATCATTTGATTCGTGTGTCTCTATGGCAATTCACATTGAGGTCATGACGAGACTAATATTTAAATTGTAAACATCTGCAAAGAAAGTTAATTGACCTTTCAACACGTGACGCTGGGAATTATTGATTACTGCAGGAAAACGTGCCAACTTCATAAAAAGCCTTTTTTATATTAAAAAGGAATTTTTTTATTATGTAAATTTAAAAAAAAAAACAACCTGGATTGGATTAGAAAGTTAATTTGCAATGCAAATATGATGCAACACGGAAACACACACATTATTATATCTGCCGTTGAAATGAGGTCTCTATTAAATATATTCATATGTTCAAGTCACGTGGGGACATTTAGCTAACACTTAACCACTGACAGTGGCGTAGATGACGAGGAGTCATATCATATCTTATAAAATACAGACGTAACTTAAAAGAAGATGATTACGTCCTACGCGTCATGCGTCTAGTCGTGTGTGTTAACCAATGTCTTAAATTCTGCCAAGTCACTGGTTTTCCTGGCTGGCTCAGGCAACCGTTTCCATGCTTTAATAACACTAAGGAAGAAGGAGCATTTGTACAGATTTGTCCTAGCATATGCAACGACGAATGCACTTTTAGCTTTGTGTATTTCTCTGTATTTTAATAAATTTTGTTTTTGTATTTGAAGATTATGGTTCAGTGTTACTACTTTACTTTTGAGTCTTCTCTCCTGCAGGCTTTCTAAATTTATTGATTTTACTAAAGGTGTTACTCTAGTCAAATGTGAATATTCGTGGGCGTGGCAGGGGGGGGGTGGGGGAAGACCTTTTTCTGTGTTTATTACCAAAATTCAGATACATACCTATAAGATTGATTCGTTAAAAGTCAACAGGACCAATAGCGCAGACCCACTAACTTCAGTGTTAACACAACGGCTATTAGCTGTACAGAAAAGTTTATCTCCCTTTTTCTATGTACAATACAAATAATTAATTGCCACTGTTTAATTTACCATCTCGTTAATTTTTGTATTGATTCGTGTGTTCACTTCGGCTATTAATAACTGTGCACAATTTTAACTTGATCCTAGCACGGCCGGCCTTAGATAGTTGGAGGCCCAAGGCAGTGAAATAAACAGCGAAAAAATAAAAATTTCGCAATGTATTTAAAACCTAGTGTACTCCGGCAATAGCATTGTGCACAAGTTTCGCTGTTACTTCTCAAAAAAGGTTATTGAAAGCTCTGTGCGAGGCCCCCACCTTTCAGAAGCCCTAGTTTGCCAATGAATAAGGCCGGCCCTGATCCTAGAATGGGAATTGGGAGAAAAAACGTCTAAAATATTCACCCAGACAGACAGAAAGACATAAAAAGCTCATATAATCTTTGTAAAAAAAATTTACTGCGATTAGCTTTGAATGTAAAAATCCCCAATACATTTTATATTCACATAATATATATGTAATATACATCAAGTGGTTTCTATTTTGATTTGATATACATTATAGACTTTTAATATAAATAAAGTTGCATTTATTGTCTGAAGAAAAAGTTTGTCTCGGTTTGTCTGGGTATTTCTGATCAATTGAATATGATTCTTCCGCTAATTATTATTATTACTGTTGCTTTTGTGTAAGGTGTCTTGCATTCTGCTATAACATGCTCAGTACGATCTAGTTAGACGGACATGTGGGTGGGGGGGTGGGAGTCTGAACGAAATATTATTGCCTGGTCGTGTAGTATGCGATCTGGAGTGACGATGGTCCCTGGTTCGAACCCTGCTCACCTCTCTCCTCCTCCTTCATCAAACGGGAGGTTTGGGCTAGGATATAACAGAACATCCGAAACGTAAAACAGACCTGAAACGACTTGTGTACTTGTTCTACAAGGATACGGTCTGGTGTCGTAGAAGGTTTTTGTGCTGCCTTTTAGCATTCATGAACATGATGAAATGAAACTTTAACTCCTTCGAGTCAGGCATGCAAGTGGTTCATTTTACTTAGTCACACACTCTTTAGCAACAACATATAATAAATTTACAAATTCGTTCAGATCTTCCTAAAATACGTTCATATATATATATATATATATGGATGGAGGATAATCATTCTCTACGGGCGACTCGCGTCTGGCTCAAGAAAAACTGGTCGCCCCCACCCCCGTTACGTAGAAGTAATAAAACTGGACTTAAAATCAGTGAACATTGATACTGACCATTGGGAAGACATAGCCCTAGACCGCACTAGTTGGAGAGAAACGGTGATCAAGAAATCTATGGACAGTGAAAAAACATGGAAGAAAAGCGTGCCACACGGAAAATGGCCGGCTCCTCTACAAACATAGCGAAAGCCACCTTGACCTGCGATATAATTGAACGATAGTGTCTCTCCAAAATAGGGCTCCAAAGCCATACGAATAAGTGTTCGAGATGAACAATCAACGTTTCACGACTGAAGGAGGCCGATAAGTTGAATATTTTTAAAACAAACGTTAAAATAAAAAGAGGAATATGTTTCTTATATTTTAGAATACCTAATTAATATGAAATTGGTAATTTTTTGTTCTTTTTTTTGCATTATGTATGTCAACGTTATCCCCATAAAGAATTCATAATATCTAATGGTAGATAGTGAGTTCGTCGACTCTAAACAATGAGACTAATCGTAGTGTAGAGTAAACTAAAGAGCTTGCCATTATAGGTCGTAATTGTAGTGAAGTGACTCAACGACTTCTTAATAGATGACATGGTCTAAGAATACTAACGTACTGCCATATAAAACTTTAACAACCCAAGCAAACATAGGAAAAAAAAACCAAGCAGAACAATATGTTGTTTAAAAAAAAACCCAGAGAAAATGTAAAGTTTAAAACAACAACATTGAAATTGTCTTGATGTCAGAGTGTCTAGTAGTAAATTGCTTAAGTGTCTGTGACTGACATTACAATTGAACTGATCGTCTCATGTTCAGGGGCAGTCACTACATGTATATCACGTGATAGATCTAGCTGGGATGAAGTGGTGGCAGTTTGTAGTGGATGCGTAACGCTTTCGTATTCACTAATTCCTTGCCCAGCGTCAACTGGTACAAGTCTCTTGCAATCAATTCTGTAATAGGAGGACGAGCGGGCAGGTTTGATTTCATAAGCTTGGCTCAATGTCTGTCACAATTATCTCTAAGAGTTAGGAACCAGGGCATACATTTTCAAAAGGCGTAGAAGTATTCATAGATAACAGACATCAAGGTGTATCAATCACTCAATTTCACCTGTCTTTTAGTCTGTTGAACCGTTGTGGCACCACACATGATCTGTCCACCGTGTTTCTCCTATCACGATTTTGAATTGGGTTTCCACCCAAACTGTCTTTGTAACCTTGTTGGAATTAGGATTGTTGTTGTTGTTTTTTGACAATGTTACTAAGTACCATTACTTGCTCTCTCTCTCTCTCTCTCTCTCTCTTTCTATCTCTCGAAAAAAGAAATGTTTTATTAATGCTATTATGATTGGTTTTCTTTTTTATTTAGACCGCGTCTAAAATGAGGCGGAAATGACGTAAGACATTAAAACATAAAAATACTTTTACTTTAAAAAAAATATGAGCTCAACCTGATTTGTTACATCTTACTCACGAAGCTCTAGATATGGCCTTGATTGTTTATTTAATGGCTAATTCGTTTCCGCTGTTTTCAGAATATACAAGAATGTCGTAAACACACACGCAATAACATACACACACAATGACACTTCAACACATCGGGACAGTCATTACAAGACATAGCTCTTTGCAATAATAAACCATCTCCACAATAGCCATTGTCCTTATATTCCAAGTGTCATATTTCTATTTATCAATTTGTTACGTAAATTGTTAATGTCTACTCGAGTATGCCATCGTGAAAGAACATTATTGTTTCAAGACTACTCCGCTGTTTCTTGATCGCATTTAGAGACACTAAATTATTAAAGAAGCAAAATACAAAAAATACTTTTAAAAAACAAACAAAGTTTATAATAATGTGTATCAATTAGTTTGGATCAATCATGTCAATTAATTTGACCTAGATTAACAATAATGAATCTGTGTTTTTGTTTAGCGCAATGTCATGCTTTTAGCTTTCTCACTACGCTATAATCTAATCATTGGTCTGGACCAGTTGGATAAAGGGAACAGTGTATCTAGGTGATCGCTTTTTTAATGTATTTAAAAAAAAAGGAACGACCGGAATTCGAACTTCTCAGGCTTCTCAAGCCAACTCTGTAACCACTGTGATAATGATGATAGATAGATAGATAGATGGATAGATAGATAGATAGATGGATGGATGGATGGATGGATAGATAGATAGATAGATAGATAGATAGATAGATAGATAGATAGATAGATAGATGGATGGATGGATAGATAGATAGATAGATGGATGGATGGATGGATAGATAGACAGATAGATAGATAGATAGATAGATGGATGGATGGATAGATAGATAGATAGATAGATAGATAGATAGATAGATAGATAGATAGATGGATGGATGGATGGATAGATAGATAGATAGATAGATAGATAGATAGATGGATAGATAGATAGATAGATAGATGGATGGATGGATGGATGGATGGATAGATAGATAGATAGATAGATAGATAGATAGATAGATAGATAGATAGATAGATATGAACCCGTTCAACAGTGTTGACAGGCAGACTCTCTTGAGATTACAAAGTCATTATAAAGTGCCTGAAAAAAATACGAACATCCTCAGAAAGTCATATGAGGGTATGACTCGCAGAATAGAGCATGACAGACAACTGAAAGACGCATCAAAGTAAAAAAAAGCCTATTCACTCCCTTCCTGTTCCTGCTATCCACGGATTCGGTCATGACGACATCTAGACGACCTCGACTTCGTAAATGACATGGCTCTTCTCTCTCTCTCTCTCTCAACAGCAGTTGTAGGATAGCACCGCTGAGGAGAATGCAGATAGACCTGTCCTATTATAAACAAGAGCAATGTGTTCAAGATCGAGGTGTCCAACAACACAAACGTTACAGTCCAAGGCGACGCACTGGAAGAGCAGGAATGATTCACCTACCTTGGAAGTATCCTGGACAACCACAGATGCAGATACCAGAACCAGCATTGGTAAAGCTCGAGCAGCCTTCCATCAGCTGAAGAACACCTGAGGATCTAGGGAAATGATCACAAACACCATTGCCAAGCCAATACTACTTTATGGAGCAGAGACTGGTATTCTTATGATCCGCTGGCTAGACAAGATAAAAACAAAAAGGAACTGTGGCAAAGAAAACAACAACAGCATATTGACAATATCTTTCAGAGACGCTGGCAATCGACAGGCCGCACCTTTAGAAAGTTTGCATCCTGCATCACAAGTCCTGGAACTCCAAAGAGGAGACGGCCCAGAAAAAAATTCCTTGGCGTCGAAATTCGGAAGCAGTCTATTGATGGGCAAGACGTGGGCTAAAACTGAGACGCTGGATGAAGCTGTTTGATGGACTATGAAAACTCTAATGGTCAGGGTTTGTAGTCTAACATATCATTCAACGAGTTATGCATCAACCTTACCACCCTTTTACTTCTCTCTTTTATTTTTTAAAATAATAATGTAAAATAAATCGATGTTCTGGGGTAGAGGATACTTGTATCATTGTTGTGTCTTTTATGGATTCAATGGCCAGGATGGTTAGGTAGTATGTCTTTGATATTAAATAATGTTTCTGTTACTATTGTTGTATTTTTGGGTTAATCAATCTTCAATTGTTTATGATTTAATACTTGTGAATTATGAGCACTTAAAAATAAAAACATATTGGAAAAAAAAAAAAAAAAAAAAAAAGCCCACAAAAGAGGCAAGATGGCCCATACAAGAGGCACATTAAGCCAAAAAAGAGGCAAAGAGAAGAAAAGAGGCCTAAGGCCCAAGGATTCCTATGATGATAAAGCTAAAGTTGAATAGCGCAAATTCTGAGGTTTCCTTTAAAAAAAAAAAAAATAAAAAAAAATAAACGCACGAAGCACAGAATAGTACACTTCACTATTTTTTAAATATTTTTTTACGGAAATGTTTTTCATTTCTTATTTCACAACACTTAAAAAGCTGTTACACGAAAGTCTAGTGAATAGGATTAAGTGGGGGAGAGTTCTTGGGGTGACAGAATTCAAGGACACATTCATAAACCTACACAGCAAGCATATCCCACCAAAAGCTAGAGAGATAAGTTATAGACTTATCTTTGGGATGACTTCTATGGTTAGAAGACGAGCAAATGACCGTGCCTGTATATTATGCCTTCTTGAAAATGCTGACAATGAGAAACATATGTATTTGGAATGTCCATTATTCCTTCAAGTTAGAAGTACTGTAAGGGACTTATTAGAAGCAAACTGTGGCAACTATGTAAATGTTAACTTGTCAATTGTATTAAACAAGCTGCCAAAACTAAAAAATAAAATGATACATAACTTTAACTTAATTATTGTTTCCGAATACAGGAACCTTGTTTGGGCTAGCTGGCTCAAAGCTCTACATAATAATAAGGTTTTTCATCCTAATCACTTAGAATTGACATTCAGAAAAATAATGGATTTTAGGGTAGAGAATTATCTAGTTTGATTTTCATATACTTGTACAATGCTCAGGTAGTTTTCCAGAAATGGGGTGATGGGGGTCAGGGATATTTGATATTGTGTTGATTGTTCTGGGGTAGAGGATACTTGTATCATTGTTGTGTCTTTTATGGATTCAATGGCCAGGATGGTTAGGTAGTATGTCTTTGATATTAAATAATGTTTCTGTTACTATTGTTGTATTTTTGGGTTAATCAATCTTCAATTGTTTATGATTTAATACTTGTGAATTATGAGAACTTAAAAATAAAAACATATTGGAAAAAAAAAAAAAAAACAACAAAGCCCACAAAAGAGGCAAGATGGCCCATACAAGAGGCACATTAAGCCCAAAAAAGAGGCAAAGAGAAGAAAAGAGGCCTAAGGCCCAAGGATTCCTATGATGATAAAGTTAAAATTGAATAGCGCAAATTCTGAGGTTTCCTTTAAAAAAAAAAATAAAAAAATAAATAAAACTAAAAAATATCGATCTATTTCAAGTCTGAAATAATCTTTACGTTTGAGATAAACTTAGACGAATCCTATTGTATTTTTTTTTACGTGCATGTACTCCTATAGCTAAAAGAATTCATGAACTGTGGCGGGTATATCGAATTGATCTTGAGCATTACACAATTTTTCACAAATGTTGACTGCTGGACGTGTTGGAAGGTTTGGACTCGCTTGTGTCTAATTGTAATTGAAATAGAAACTGAATTTTTTAAAAATAAATATTTAAAAAAAATAATTCAACTTAAAAAAACAACCAAAAACAAAAAAATGTTAAATTAAAAGTCTAGCCTTTCTTAAAAAAAAAACAAAAAAAAACCCACTACAAACACCTTACTAAATTTAAGCTCGCGATGTGTTTCAAACGATCACATACTGGTATGATGGTGACATGAATCCGAAGTGATCAAATTAAGCTAACATGCATACTAACGAATTATCGTCGTTTAACTATTCGTGTACTTCTCTCTATCTCTCTCTTTAGCGTACTCTCTATTCTTCATTTTTTTTCTCTCTCTCTCTCTCTTTTCTTACTTCTTTCTTTCTCTTTCTCTCCATAAATCTCGAGTGAAAATCTTGGGCGTGTTCAGTGTTGGAGTAGAAAATGGGGAAATGAAAAAAAGTGGCTCAAAGTTTCCAAGGGCGACCACTAAAATGGAAGCTACAATGACACCGGAAATGAGAAAACACAAATGAAGCATGGTGGCGTGACCTAGTTAGTAAATGGTGAAAAGAAATATAGTAACAAGTCATTCAATGGCTGTTTTCTTTAAGCTCGCTCTCAAGATTTAGGATATGTAGAGAATGTTGTGTCGAGTTCAAACTAGACATTATTTGATTTTTAATTATATTTCGAGTAGATATCCATTCAATTACTACAATATTAAAAAATGAAACTCAAATTGATACTATCCAATGACCTCCAATTTTTCTATCCGCCCATCTAGTTATTCATTCATCTATCCTCTCTCAATCTATCTATCCAGTTTGGGATGTATCCAACTATCCATTTAACTTTCTATTTGTCCATCTGGTCATTCATGTTATCTTTCTATCCATCCATCTAGTTATCCATCCATCTATCCCTTATCTTTCTATCCATTAGTATCCATCCATCTACTTATCCATCCATCCATCTATCTCCAATCTTTCTTTCCATTAGTATCCATCCATCTAGTTATCCATCTTTCTATCCATCCATCTAGGCCATATTTGATTGGCATATGTGCCCGCAGTTGGCCATTCCTCTATATTAATCAGTCACATGATAACAAGCTGTCTGTCTGATTGGCTAAGCTTTGATCCCGCCACCCCAACCCCCCCATGATCAATAAGTCTGCTAGGCAATTGTAGAAAAAAAAAACACTACATAAAAAACTACAAATAGCTACAATGATGGGGCAGGTAGGGAGAAGAAATGGTTGAAATGTGTGCTTGTTTATGTGTTAACTTTTGCTTTTTCTCATGTGACTCTCCAATGAACTGTGTCGTCATTTCCTGTTCTCAATAAACCCTCCATTTTTTTGGGGGTGAAAACGCTATGAATAGGGGAGTCTTATTTGACTAGAGTAACACCTTTAGTAAAATCACTAAATTTAGAAAGTCTTCAGGACAGACGACTCAAACGTAAAGTAGCAATTATACATAAAACACTGAACCATAATCTTCAAATACAAAAACAAAATTTAATAAAATACACTGAAAGACACAAAGATAAAGGCACATTCCTCGTCCCACATGCTAGGACACATTTGTACAAATACTCCTTCTTCCCTAGTGCTATTAGAGCATGGAATGGGTTGCCTAAGCTAGCCAGGAAAACCAGTGACTTGGCAGAATTTAGGTCATTGTTTAATATGCATGACTAAATGCATGACGCGTAGGACGTATTCATCTTATTTTTTGAAGTAACTTCTGTATTATATAAGTCTCTAAGCAATTTTTATAGGCGCCTATTAGATTGACGCCAAGACACTGTCACCAACTAGCGGTTGGAAGGGTTTCGGAAAAGACTAAGTTATCACTGTCACCAACTAGCGGTTGGAAGGGTTTTGGAAAAGACAAAGTTATCACATTAAATACAATTTCTTTTCCTCATACGCTTATTGGAGATTCCCAACGTAGACTTCTATGAATAGCTAGCTTTGTGGTGCATCCGGTGTACAGAATACCGGAAGTGTAGCTATGCTAGGTATTTCGATATTTGTACGATATTGTATGATTTTACTCATCTTGTTACTCTCGTTTTTCCTTCCTGAATTAGACTTAGGGCCTTCTGCGCTATTTGGGGGCATTAGGTGGCACATTGACTCCATTGAATTCGATCGCTAACGACGGCCTCAGGTTAATACCAAGTTGGTGTCCACGGATTTTTAATCTTCCATGGAGGTTATTCCAGGTCGACCTTGCTTACGTTTTTCTCATTTCGGCCTTGATGACATTCGCCCCCCCTCCCCCTGCCGATTCATATTTTACCTCAGTCACATCGCTTAATGTGCGGGCGAACAATTTCTAAGGTTAGTTGAAAATGTAGGGCAGTGACCGTCCAAGTAGCCATTGAAATTTTTCTAAAAGCTTCGATAGTTGAAACCTCATTACGATTTTCCATTGCTTTGTTGTTATTTGTTTTCCTGGCATGCCTCTCTTTAAAAGACACCACGTGACACATGCCATTTAATACCCCCCCCCCCCCCAACATTATCGTCTGCTGTTCGCATTTTAAAATCGAATACATAGCGTTCCCGCGCAAATAGCACTCACAAAGCATTTTCATAGTGTCTGCAAGTGAAATAATAATAAAAACAAAAATTGACACACAAACTAAACCCAGAAAATATTTTCAAAAAATACGAATTGTTTAAGCGATGGAACAAAAAATAAACGAAAGAGACAGAGAGATAAATAAATAACAAGATCTCGTTTTGAAACAGGAGACCGATTCATTTTCTAATGCAGTCAGAAACAAGCAGACACAAACAAATCAACAAACCTTTTTGTGCCGGAGTAACGCTGCCATCTCTGCTTAGAAATGTATGGGCGTTCGGTTTGAAGAGGTCCTGCCATCTCTTGTTAGAGTGAATGACCAACTTATGCTGCGGCTATCAAAGTGAATGATAGTCTAATATGATGGATGATAGTCTAATATGATGGATGATAGTCTAATATGATGGAAGATAGTCTAATATGATGGATGATAGTCTAATATGTTGGATGATAGTCTAGTTTGATGAATGATAGTCTAACATGATGGATAATAGTCTAGTTTGATGAATGATAGTATTATATAGTCAATGACTGATATGGTGACTGATTATTATGGTGAGGACAATATGATGTGGTCAGTGGCGTATCAAAGTACCGTGGGCCCGGGTTCAAGAACATCTTGGTGGGCCTCTTTAAGACAAATTTAGTGTGTGAAAAAAAATAATTAATCTAAATGTAAAGAGATTCAAATGTAAAGATCGTACCTTTTTTTTATAAGTAATAATGTCATAACGGTTGAGTCAGTTAGGACTCCATCTAAGTAATACAATGTAGTGTCTTAAAGCCAATGTCTTAACAGAGTTAAAATGTTCTACGTAAGTTCTCATGTAGGCCCCAACTGGCCTTGAGTTAAGGGCCCAAGCGCAATTAACTCCTTCTCGCCATCGTTGCTACGCCACAGCTGTGGGCCCCTATTGGTCGTGGCCCGAATTTATTGAACCCCCCTCTCGCCATGGATGCTAAGCTACTGGATTTGGTAAATGACAGAGTGCCATGGTGAATGATTATGATGAAAGATAGTCTGATTTGGTGAAAATGATAATATGGTGATAGTATAATAAAATAATAAATCTACTTATTGCTACGTTCAACAAGATTATAAATTGGTGACTGATAGGAATTGATAGTCCAATATGGTTCGCGAGAGACTACGTTTAATTATAGTGTGATATGGTGATTGATAGACCAAAATGGTGAATGATAAGCCAAAATGGTGAATGATAGACCAAAAATGGTGAATGATAGACCAAAAATGGTGAATATTAGACCAAAATGGTGAATGTTAGACAAACATGGTGAATAATAGACAAAAAATGGTGAATGTTTGTCCGCTATGGTGAATGATAGACCAAAATGGTAATTGATAGACCAAAATAGTGAATAATTGTCCGCTGTGGTGAATGATAGACCATTGTGTTGAATGAGTGTCCGCTATGATGAATGATAGACCATTGTGTTGAATGATTGTCCGCTGTGGTGAATGATAGACCAAAATGGTGAATGATTGTCCGCTGTGGTGAATGATAGACCATTGTGTTGAATGAGTGTCCGCTATGGTGAATGATAGACCATTGTGTTGAATGATTGTCCGCTGTGGTGAATGATAGACCATTGTGTTGAATGAGTGTCCGCTATGATGAATGATAGACCATTGTGTTGAATGAGTGTCCGCTATGGTGAATGATAGACCATTGTGTTGAATGATTGTCCGCTGTGGTGAATGATAAACCATTGTGTTGAATGAGTATCCGCTATGGTGAATGATAGACCATTGTGTTGAATGATTGTCCGCTGTGGTGAATGATAGACCATTGTGTCGAATGAGTGTCCACTATGGTGAATGATAGACCATTGTGTTGAATGATTGTCCGCTGTGGTGAATGATAGACCATTGTGTTGAATGAGTGTCCGCTATGGTGAATGATAGACCATTGTGTTGAATGATTGTCCGCTGTGGTGAATGATATACCAATGTGTCGAATGATTGTCCGCTATGGTGAATGATAGACCATTGTGTTGAATGATAGACCATTGTGTTGAATGGTTGTCCGCGATGGTGAATAATAGACCATTTAGATGGTCTGCTATGGTGAACGATAGACCATTATGTTGAATAATTGTCCGGTACGGTGAATGATAGTATGATATGTAGAATGAATGCCTAACTTCCAATTAGATTGAGTACATCAGACATCACCAAACTGTACAATTTAAGGGTTTTTAATAAGGACAATACAACGTGACACTCGCTAGCTGTTTTTCTTCCCTAGCGATAAAGTAAATTTAGATCATGGGAGACAACTGTGTGAGAAGAACAACTAGCAATCATTCCTGATTTCCCCTGATGATTTTTTTTTTTTTTTGTAATTAATTGATTTGTGATATTTGCAGGCAAGTGATTTAGTCTTGAAGAAAAATGTGACCAAGATTTGATCCATGCTTCTTAAAGATTCCAGCTTGCTTACAGCTTCCTTACAAGCTTGCTTACAGCTTGCTCTTGATAAACTGCTGCTATATAACTTATTTTTGATTTCTGAGTGTTTCTCATAGAGTGAAATACCATTTTTACGTTATACGGGTGTATGCAAACGCGACATGAAGCTCTTCAAAATCGACACTGGCAACTGGGAAGAGGTGGCACTGGACAGATCCACATGGAGAGAGAGCATAAAGGAAGGGTCACGGATTGCAGATGTCATACACAACAGAAGCAGAAAGAAGGGTGAAAATGCAACGGCGCCTGGTGATTTTATATGCCCAACCTGCGATCGCAGCTGTGTATCAAGGATTGGCCTCTTTAGTCACACAAGAAGTTGCAAAGGGAAAAGATCGTCTCTCGAGACGTAAAATGCCACAGAGCAATACCACTGTATAATATACTACTGTATATCGCAACCAAAATTAGTGTAACAAAAGCTAGAAGGGCTAACCAAGGCGTCAGGCAAGAGAGATAAAAAAAAACACTGATCGACAAACACAGATTTAACAGGCAGGGATAACAAACAGAGCCTCAACAACCAGATATCAAAGAACAGAGCCTCAGCAACCAGATATCAAAGAACAGAGCCTCAGCAACCAGATATCAAAGGACAGAGCCTTATCAACCAGATATCAAAGAACATAGCCTTATCAACCGTATATCAAGGAACAGAGCATTATCAACCAGATATCATAGAACAGAGCCTCAGCAAACAGATATCAAAGAACAGAGCCTCAGCAACCAGATATCAAAGAACAGAGCCTCAGCAACCAGATATCAAAGAACAGAGCCTTATCTACCAGATATCAAAGAACAGAGCCTTATCAATCAGATATCAAAGAACAGAGCCTTATCAACCAGATATCAAAGAACAGAGCCATTTCAACCAGATATCAAAGAACAGAGCCTCAGCAACCAGAAATAAAAGTAGAGCATCCACAACCAGAGACCAAAGTAAAAAATCCTTGGCAACCAGACGCTCAGAATTGGAACCAGTGAAATCTGCTCAAGTGTAGTGTCACCAGAGAATGCTGACCATGTCCTTCAAAACTGCATTCTTTATGAAGAGGCCATAACAAAACACTGGCCCCAAAACACCACAATAAAAAGAAAACTATGTGTAGAGCTCCCTGATTTGGAAACCACTGCGCAGTTCATTTCATATATTGGTCTAGTCATCTGAGCTCTCCAACACAACAATGAGAACAATGTAGATTAAATAGAAGAAAAAGATTTTAATTTCCATGTACCCTTGTACCAGTTTTGGATTATTTGAGAGTTGACTGTAGCTCTGCGAATGAACTAGAAGGCGATGAATTCATATCTGTTTTTGTCCAATGAGTTTTGAAGCTATCGACTTTCACACATTGATTGAACACAAAGCTTGTCTTGTTAGAGCGAAATGTGAGAAGGTCACCAATTGGAATAGAAACGTCTGTTCTTTCTCGCCAGAATCATCGCCCTTTACATCAGACTGCTTTGACCAAAAGGGTATTATACTCGCAATCAAAACTTTGTCAAATGTTTTTGAAAATAAAATGTTTCTGTATGAATCTAAATCAGGTCTCTATCTCTATGGATAAATACAATAAAGTATAGGAAACCCTGCAAACAAACAAAAATACAATTACAACAAAATATAAATTGGAAAACACTAACCATAGATAAACACCAAAACCTTAAGGACATAAATGAGCTTTTCATAGAAACTTTACACAACCTAAGTTTAGATCAAATCATTAAAAAGCCAACTAGATTAAACAACACATTAGATCTCTTCTTAACCAACAGACCTGGATTAGTAGTTGATTATGATATTATCCCTGGTCTATCAGACCATGAGATCATAAAAATACACAGTCAGATAAAAGCAGTAGCCAATTCAAAATCTAAAACAAAAATCTTACTCTGGAATAAATGTAACCTAAAATAACTACACCAAGCTGCATTAGACTTTCAACAAACATTCTTATTAGAAAAAGACATTAACCAACCAGTCGATGACCTCTGGAATTTCATTAAAAATCATCTTAAAAGCATTATAGAAAATCATATACCAACTAAATACACATCAAACAAAATAAATAAATGCTGGTTTAATAATAGACTAAAGAAGCTTTGTAAACAGAAGGAAAACCTATATAGAAAATTTAAAGAAACTAAGGCAGAAAGAGTTTACAAAAAGTATATAAAAATTAAACACTTAACCCAAAAAGTAAGCAGACAGCTGCAGAGTGAATACATAAACAATGTAATATCTAAAGATAACAAAAACCTATGGTCATACATTAAGTCTAAGAAAATGGAAACAACAGGCATAGCGCCATTTAAAGATGAGCATAACATAATACATAATGATAATGAAAATAAAGCAAACATCCTAAACAATTACTTTGCATCAGCATTCTCAGCCCCAGGAGACAAAGACATATTACTGAATTTGAACCAAGTAGACAACATAGAAGATATAGTAGTACAAGAAAATGGAATTCAAAAACTATTAGCCAACACCAAACCAAATAAAGCGTCTGGACCTGATGGTATTATAGCTAGATTACTCAAAGAACTAAGCTTAACTTAACCAGGGCAGAGTACCAAAGGACTGGAAAGAAGCTAATGTCTACCCCTTATTTAAAAAAGGAGAAAAATCTGACACAGGAAACTACAGACCAGCATCACTTACCAGCATCACATGTAAAATCCTAGAACACATAATATGTAGCAACATCATAAACCACTTAGACAAACAAAATGTCCTCACACCATACCAACATGGCTTTAGGAAATATAGATCATGTGAAACACAACTAATAGGACTAATTGATGATTTTTCTAAAGGTTTAGATAATAGTGAACAAATAGATGCTATCTTATTAGATTTTTTTAAGGCTTTTGACAAAGTTTACCACCATAGTTTGCTTAAAAAATTAAAATATTTTGGCATTAATGGTCCACTGCATCAGTGGATTAAAGATTTTCTGATAGGAAGAGAACAAACTGTAATAATAAATGGCTATAATTAACACCGATAACAGTAAACTCAGGTGTACCTCAAGGAACAGTCTTGGGTCCACTACTATTTTTAATTTACATAAATGATTTACCAAATTGCATTAGTTCAGGAACAAAAGTCAGATTATTTGCAGACGATTGCATAATATATAGAACAATAAAAGAATACAAGACACAGATATTTTACAAAGAGAATTAGATGAATTACAGAAATGGGAATCAAATTGGAGCATATCTTTCCACCCAGAAAAATGTCAGTTGTTAAGAGTAACAAAAAAACTAAAACAAATTAATTCCACTTATCTTATTCATGGCAAACCAGCAACACAGACTAAAAACGCAAAATACCTAGGTGTTATAATAAATGAAAAACTGTCATGGAATCCACATATTGATGAAACTATAAAAAAATCCAACAAAGCATTAGGGTTTATTAAAAGAAATTTCTATAAATCAAATAAGAACATAAAACTAAAATGTTATTTAACCTTGGTTAGGCCAATAATAGAATATGCATCCACCGTTTGGGACCCCTCAACTCAAGAAAACATTAAGAAACTGGAACAAACACAAAATAGAGCAGTGAGATTCATAACAAACGAATATTCACATTTGACTAGAGTAACACCATTAGTAAAATCACTAAATTTAGAAAGCCTTCAGGACAGAAGACTCAAAAGTAAAGTAGCAATTCTACATAAAACACTGAACCATAATCTTCAAATACAAAAACAAAATTTAATAAAATACTCTGAAAGACACAAAGATAAAGGCACATTCCTCGTCCCATATGCTAGGACAAATTTGTACAAATACTCCTTCTTCCCTAGTGCTATTAGAGCATGGAATGGGTTGCCTGAGCTAGCCAGGAAAACCAGTGACTTGGTAGAATTTAAGTCATTGGCTAATATGCATGACTAAATGCATGACGCGTAGGACGTATTCATCTTCTTTTTTTAAGTAACGACTGTATTATATAAGATAAGATAAGAATACATCAAAGGATATTACAGACACTTAAATACAGTAATGACAAAAAAGTCCCTATAGGTTTATATATTTTTTCATTAATTCTACAGGTAGTTTGTTGTAAACTTCATATCGAATAGGTCAGTATTAAAAAAAAAGAATGAAATCAATAAGCATATGTATGTTTTTCTCACCAACTAGTATAAAAGAAATTACTAAACCTTAGTCATTGTATTGTCATCACTTTTATAACAATGAAAATCTTTTCAAATTGTATCCCCCATGAAAGTCAAAAGATTGGGACAGATGCACCACTTCTTGCTTATAAATTTGTAACTCAATGTTTTGGTTATAAACTATTAAATTGAAAAAAAAAAGTGACCTAATAACATTCTGTTAACATGAATTAAGGCAGTGATACCAAAAATACAGCCCTCGGGCCACATCCGGCCCGCAATGCAGGTCTGTCTGGCCCTTCAGAACTCCCACAATACAATAAAATAAAAAAATAAAATAAAATAATATACGAGTATAACATAACTCAACTGTGTCCTTGTCATTTTTAGTTGACTTCTTTTGGTAACAACATGAGTGGTAGCTTGCAGGTTAACATTTGAATGTTAATGAAATGGGAATGCTGAACAAAAACTTGGCTTTGAGTGTAATCATAAAAAGTAAAGTGGACAGATTTTTAGTTTGTATACAAAATACATAAAGTATTTCTGTTTTAATGGAGTGCTCGCCTTGCAGCCTGTCATTCAGAAGTTGGTTTCTGTAAAACAATCTAAAACATCCTACTAAGTTGCTTTAGAAATAATGTTGGTTACAATTTATTTCTAATCAAAATGTCGTCTGCTCTATTTGTTTTCCATTTTCACAATGATGTAGCCCGTGACAAGAGTGTTGGGAATTTATTTGGCCCCCGGGCTAAATAAGGTTTGGCGTCACTGAATTAAGAGTTCAAAATTAGTTCAGCTAGTAGCGTGCCACAGACTGTGTCACACATCGAGACTGTCCATTACACTGTCATGATCCTTTTGTATTCGTCTTTTACTGTTGGCTTCCTTGAGTCGTGGTATTCTTCCTATACAAACGTGACAAACAAACAAACGTGAATGAAGATACAGACATATGGCCCGCGTGTTACATCTGTCGCCAGGTGTCTCTGAATGTATCCAGCAGTGCGCACCCTGCCTAAGCAGCTGGTATTGGTTAAGAACGACAAAATAATGAACTAATAACGAAGAATCAGAGCACACGAGGGAATAATATATACAAAATATAAATAAAAAAAAATGGATTAATATTTTGGGGATTCATTAGCATTTCAAATTGTTAAATTTTTTTTATTTAGACATTTGACTTTTTAGGTTTATGTTGTATCTCAAAACTCTAAAACTTCTCAAAAGATTTATTGCAATATTTTTGTAAATCAAAACAATATCAGTCGTTTTCATTGGTAGAATCAGAACCCCCCCTTAAGGGGAGACATATTATTTGCTATTGCTTACCATAACGACACCTTCAATATCAAGGTCAAGGAGGTCAAGGTCCAATAGATCACAAGGTCTGAGTCAACAAAAAAAAAGTAAAGTTAACCATTCAGACGTTGTGGTCTATAGGACGGATGCTTCTGTGGCCTAGGGTTAACGAGGGTGTCATGTGACCAGCGCAACGACCAACCGCCTATACTTTTCCCCAACAAATGTCGGGTACCCATTAGAGCTGGGTAGACTCAGAGGTGCCCAAAAGATCCCGAAATTAAAAATCCCAGTCTTCCTTACAATTCAACCCGGGACCCCCGGTTCGGAAGCCAAGTGCTTTACCGCTCAGCCACAGCGCGTCCCTCAATGTCTAGCAGGTGAACTTTACAAGGAGCAAGTCTCACGAAATTGTTGAAATTCTAAAACAGCGCGATTATTTGCCAAGCGACACCCATTTTTGTGCTTTACTTATAAGTTTATGACGTGTATTTTGGATGAAATGAAGATTTCCACGTCTTAGCCCATAGGGCCGGCCTTAAAAATTGCGGGGCCCTCTTGAATGGATGCTTGCGAGGCTTCTCTTCAATTTTATTTACAACTATTGCTATTAATTAGATCATTATATCAACATTTATTATACAGCATGCATAGGAAGCAACTCAAACGCAATAGGCGCCAGTGGCTTAATTAAAGTTACGTTAATCGTGCGATACACTAAATATGTTAACCCTTTAAGTCCTAAATCTATAGAAGCCTGTGACAAGAGCCATGACTGATAATGATATGCAAAATGTAAATTGCGTGGACCTTGCAAGGTGCGGAGCCCAATTTAGAGTAATTGATAAAATCGGCCGAAAGCCGGCTCTGCAGGCCCAAGCCACCTGCAATTGAAGCGCACATACTTCCACGAATAAATCTAGCCAGGTAATATTATAAACTCACTTTTCTTTTATTTTGAGGTCTGAAAAATATTTGCACAAAAATTATCATATAAAAAATAGCTTAACAACACTCCCATTATTCTGCACACCGGATACACCTAATAGCTTGCAGTTTATGAATTCGGTTCTCATAAAAAAGACATTCTTTATATTCTTCACTCCAGTTAAAAACTAAGGCCCATAACTCTCTCTCTCTCACACACTTTATCGGAATTAAAGGCACGTATTGGCTGGAAGGTAAACCCATTGGAATCTGTCCATAAAGCCATGAACAAGGTTCGCAGCGTGTGACTGGATTGGTCGGATTACTCGGAAGTCGCCTGATTCAACACTAAAAGAAACTATCAAGATTGTTGATTGTTTTCGTCCCCCCACGTGAAGCAACTCATGGGGGAAATGAATATTTAATGCCAGGATTTGGCTTTTGAATTGTTAGAAATTTTAATGTTGGTTTGAAATAATTGTTTTAAAAAGAAAACATGAACATAGTCTTTAGAAGCAAAATAGTGTTAGTGCAAATGCAACATTTTTATACTGAAAATGAAGAGCTGCTCCTTGATATTACTCCTCTTTGATTTAAATTTCGGACACTGATATCTCTTACGATGGGACTGTGTAGATCATACGATGCAATTTTATAGATTGTGGTTGAAAGAGTGATGTTATATAATTTCTGTAATCGTCATTCCAACTCAATGTTTGATCACTAAAAAAAAAATCGTAATACCGGAGACGCTAAAGTCAAACATAAATACTTTTTCAATAAATACAAACCATTTCTTCTAGAACTATGAAACACTAAAATGAAGAACACACTTTAGAAGTAAACACTACAATTGAATTTCAATACATTTTAAACAATCCCTGAGGTCCACAAACAATGAATGCCTCTCCCTACATTGTCTCTAGTGTGCATACAAACTTCCTGTCCTAGTTTTAAACTAACTTGCAAACAAATGTCCACTACGTAATTTCTAGAAAGACAGCAGTGAGTGACCAGTCAGTGACCAGTCAGTGACCAACGAATAATGTTTTTTTCTCAAACTGTGACCTTGAAGCGCTTAAGTTACGTGGCAATATCCCTGACCTAGAGAAAAACAACACACATAATGTGACCAAGAGAAAAACAACAGACATAATGTGACCAAGAGAAAAAAAACAGACATAATGTGACCAAGAGAAAAACAACAGACATAATGTGACCAAGAGAAAAACAACAGACATAATGTGACCAAGAGAAAAACAACAGACATAATGTGACCAAGAGAAAAACAACAGACATAATGTGACCTACAGAAAAACAACAGACATAATGTGACCAAGAGAAAAACAACAGACATAATGTGACCAAGAGAAAAACAACAGACATAATGTGACCAAGAGAAAAACAACAGACATAATGTGACCAAGAGAAAAACTACAGACATAATGTGACCAAGAGAAAAACAACAGACATAATGTGACCTACAGAAAAACAACAGACATAATGTGACCAAGAGAAAAACAACAGACATAATGTGACCAAGAGAAAAACAACAGACATAATGTGACCAAGAGAAAAACAACAGACATAATGTGACCAAGAGAAAAACTACAGACATAATGTGACCAAGAGAAAAACAACAGACATAATGTGACCTACAGAAAAACAACAGACATAATGTGACCAAGAGAAAAACAACAGACATAATTAGACCAAGAGAAAAACAACAGACATAATGTGACCAAGAGAAAAACAACAGACATAATGTGACCTACAGAAAAACAACAGACATAATGTGACCAAGAGAAAACAACAGACATAATGTGACCTACAGAAAAACAACAGACATAATGTGACCTACAGAAAAACAACAGACATAATGTGACCTACAGAAAAACAAAAGACATAATGTGACCAAGAGAAAAACAACAGACATAATGTGACCAAGAGAAAAACAACAGACATAATGTGACAAAGAGAAAAACTACAGACATAATGTGACTTACAGAAAAACTACAGACATAATGTGACCAAGAGAAAAACAACAGATATAATGTGATCTACAGAAAAACAACAGACATAATGTGACCTAAGGAAAAACAACAGACATAATGTGACCAAGAGAAAAACAACAGACATAATGTGACCAAGAGAAAAACAACAGACATAATGTGACCAAGAGAAAAACAACAGACATAATGTGATCTACAGAAAAACAACAGACATAATGTGAACTACAGCAAGACAACAGACATAATGTGACCAAGAGAAAAACAACAGACATAATGTGACCAAGAGAAAAACAACAGACATAATGTGACCAAGAGAAAAACAACAGACATAATGTGACCTATAGAAAAACAACAGACATAATGTGACCTACAGGAAAACAACAGACATAATGTGACCAAGAGAAAACAACAGACATAATGTGACAAAGAGAAAAACAACAGACATAATGTGACAAAGAGAAAAACTACAGACATAATGTGACTTACAGAAAAACTACAGACATAATGTGACCTATAGAAAAACAACAGACATAATGTGACCAAGAGAAAAACTACAGACATAATGTGACCAAGAGAAAAACAACAGACATAATGTGACCTACAGAAAAACAACAGACATAATGTGACCAAGAGAAAAACAACAGACATAATGTGACCTACAGAAAAACAACAGACATAATGTGACCAAGAGAAAAACAACAGACATAATGTGACCAAGAGAAAAACAACAGACATAATGTGACCAAGAGAAAAACAACAGACATAATGTGACCTACAGAAAAACAACAGACATAATGTGACCTACAGAAAAACAACAGACATAATGTGACCAAGAGAAAAACAACAGACATAATCTGACCAAGAGAAAAACAACAGACATAATGTGACCAAGAGAAAAACAACAGACATAATGTGACCAAGAGAAAAACAACAGACATAATGTGACCTACAGAAAAACAACAGACATAATGTGACCTACAGAAAAACAAAAGACATAATGTGACCAAGAGAAAAACAACAGACATAATGTGACCAAGAGAAAAACAACAGACATAATGTGATCTACAGAAAAACAACAGACATAATGTGAACTACAGCAAGACAACAGACATAATGTGACCAAGAGAAAAACAACAGACATAATGTGACCAAGAGAAAAACAACAGACATAATGTGACCAAGAGAAAAACAACAGACATAATGTGACCTATAGAAAAACAACAGACATAATGTGACCTACAGGAAAACAACAGACATAATGTGACCAAGAGAAAACAACAGACATAATGTGACAAAGAGAAAAACAACAGACATAATGTGACAAAGAGAAAAACTACAGACATAATGTGACTTACAGAAAAACTACAGACATAATGTGACCTATAGAAAAACAACAGACATAATGTGACCAAGAGAAAAACTACAGACATAATGTGACCAAGAGAAAAACAACAGACATAATGTGACCTACAGAAAAACAACAGACATAATGTGACCAAGAGAAAAACAACAGACATAATGTGACCTACAGAAAAACAACAGACATAATGTGACCAAGAGAAAAACAACAGACATAATGTGACCAAGAGAAAAACAACAGACATAATGTGACCAAGAGAAAAACAACAGACATAATGTGACCTACAGAAAAACAACAGACATAATGTGACCTACAGAAAAACAACAGACATAATGTGACCAAGAGAAAAACAACAGACATAATCTGACCAAGAGAAAAACAACAGACATAATGTGACCAAGAGAAAAACAACAGACATAATGTGACCAAGAGAAAAACAACAGACATAATGTGACCTACAGAAAAACAACAGACATAATGTGACCTACAGAAAAACAAAAGACATAATGTGACCAAGAGAAAAACAACAGACATAATGTGACCAAGAGAAAAACAACAGACATAATGTGATCTACAGAAAAACAACAGACATAATGTGAACTACAGCAAGACAACAGACATAATGTGACCAAGAGAAAAACAACAGACATAATGTGACCAAGAGAAAAACAACAGACATAATGTGACCAAGAGAAAAACAACAGACATAATGTGACCTATAGAAAAACAACAGACATAATGTGACCTACAGGAAAACAACAGACATAATGTGACCAAGAGAAAACAACAGACATAATGTGACAAAGAGAAAAACAACAGACATAATGTGACAAAGAGAAAAACTACAGACATAATGTGACTTACAGAAAAACTACAGACATAATGTGACCTATAGAAAAACAACAGACATAATGTGACCAAGAGAAAAACTACAGACATAATGTGACCAAGAGAAAAACAACAGACATAATGTGACCTACAGAAAAACAACAGACATAATGTGACCAAGAGAAAAACAACAGACATAATGTGACCTACAGAAAAACAACAGACATAATGTGACCAAGAGAAAAACAACAGACATAATGTGACCAAGAGAAAAACAACAGACATAATGTGACCAAGAGAAAAACAACAGACATAATGTGACCTACAGAAAAACAACAGACATAATGTGACCAAGAGAAAACAACAGACATAATGTGACCTACAGAAAAACAACAGACATAATGTGACCTACAGAAAAACAACAGACATAATGTGACCAAGAGAAAAACAACAGACATAATCTGACCAAGAGAAAAACAACAGACATAATGTGACCAAGAGAAAAACAACAGACATAATGTGACCAAGAGAAAAACAACAGACATAATGTGACCTACAGAAAAACAACAGACATAATGTGACCTACAGAAAAACAAAAGACATAATGTGACCAAGAGAAAAACAACAGACATAATGTGACCAAGAGAAAAACAACAGACATAATGTGACAAAGAGAAAAACTACAGACATAATGTGACTTACAGAAAAACTACAGACATAATGTGACCAAGAGAAAAACAACAGATATAATGTGATCTACAGAAAAACAACACACATAATGTGACCAAGAGAAAAACAACAGACATAATGTGACCAAGAGAAAAACAACAGACATAATGTGACCTACAGAAAAACAACAGACATAATGTGACCTAAGGAAAAACAACAGACATAATGTGACTAAGAGAAAAACAACAGACATAATGTGACCAAGAGAAAAACAACAGACATAATGTGACCAAGAGAAAAACAACAGACATAATGTGATCTACAGAAAAACAACAGACATAATGTGAACTACAGCAAGACAACAGACATAATGTGACCAAGAGAAAAACAACAGACATAATGTGACCAAGAGAAAAACAACAGACATAATGTGACCAAGAGAAAAACAACAGACATAATGTGACCTATAGAAAAACAACAGACATAATGTGACCTACAGGAAAACAACAGACATAATGTGACCAAGAGAAAACAACAGACATAATGTGACAAAGAGAAAAACAACAGACATAATGTGACAAAGAGAAAAACTACAGACATAATGTGACTTACAGAAAAACTACAGACATAATGTGACCTATAGAAAAACAACAGACATAATGTGACCTACAGGAAAACAACAGACATAATGTGACCAAGAGAAAACAACAGACATAATGTGACAAAGAGGAAAACAACAGACATAATGTGACCTACAGAAAAACAACAGACATAATGTGAACTACAGCAAGACAACAGACATAATGTGACCAAGAGAAAAACAACAGACATAATGTGACCAAGAGAAAAACAACAGACATAATGTGACCAAGAGAAAAACAACAGACATAATGTGACCTATACAAAAACAACAGACATAATGTGACCTACAGGAAAACAACAGACATAATGTGACCAAGAGAAAACAACAGACATAATGTGACAAAGAGGAAAACAACAGACATAATGTGACCTACAGAAAAACAACAGACATAATGTACCATGTTCAGGCTAAAACTAAAAGCATGTTGACGGATCATGCAGCGTCATCATTGAATCAAATAGGTCAACTTTTGAATGATTCAAGATCCGGAGAAATATAGCTGAGAAGCTTGCAGGGCTATACTTGTATACCATAGGATTGTGTTGCTAACACGCATACTATCAGCGATGAGTGGTTTTTTTTTCCAGCTAACAGTATTAGAAATAGCCATCGCTTTATTTTTTTGTATGTATCTCAGGCTACAAATGTCTCTCTCTCTCTGTCTCTCTGTCTCTCTGTCTCTCTGTCTCTGTCTCTCTGTCTATATTTGTGTCTATCTTTTTCCTGCTCTATCTGTTTGCTTCTCTCACTCTCTCTCTCTCTCTCTCTGTCTCTCACTCTCTCTCTCTCTCTCACTCTATTAGTCCTAGACCAATCGTCATAGAAGGCCTCAATACTGACCTGCAACGTCGTAACCTGTGCGGAGACGAATAGTTCGTTGCCATGTCATACAGAGCTAGTGACGTGGCAACAAGCTAATGGTCTCCACTGTTACGACGTTACAGGTCAGTGTTGAGGCCTTCTCTCTTTTACTCTCTTTTTCACTCTCTCTTACTCTCTCACTGCCTCTGTCTGTATCCTCCGTAATAGGACGTAATCATCTTATTTTGTGTCCTAACGTCTGTATTTCATAAGATAAGATAAGATATGACAGTGACGTAATGCCAAGTCTCTCAATTAATTTCTGGACGCTGCAGATGGCCAGTTCTTTCATGACATTTTACTATTTGCCCGAAATTCTTCCATCTCAGACCTAGATGTTAGGCTCCTCACCATTCCTCTCTGCTGAAAGAGAAAAAGTATTTTATAAATACCAAAGGATTATTTCTGAAGTAAACTTTTTTTGTTTATAATTTGTCTACAATATTAAGCTACGTTGTAAACTAATACAATGATAAAAGAGAATTTATTTAAATCAGAATACCAGACAATAGTTAATAGGAACAGCAAAAAGTCATTTTCCATGTGATTCGTCGTGCGGTCGTATCTTAATCGAATTGAAACGAGGCGAAATTGCGTCATCATATTTGACGCTTCTTTTGGTCAAGTGTAACCTTTCAATTGAACACGTACGTAGGGGGAAGTAATGCTCACAACCAACAAATTGAAACATGGATAATGCGCCCAACTATACCCGGGGGGGGGGGGGAGAGGAGTCGTTGGTAAGCCTGAGAATGACTTGAAAGTATTGTCCCGGCAATACGCGGAACAGCACAAATTTCATTTGTTGCAGGCAAACACAGACGCCCAGCGCTGCCTGGCTTCTAGGCACACAGAAACGAGAGGGAGGGGGGGGGGCGCTCGTGATCTAAGCCCCCCCCCCCGTCTGCATGATTTAACAACTTGATTATTTCCCCTTCTTTGCGTTTCCAAAAAAGATCCCGAAGCATTGAACTTGGCGCTGTTCATGTTTTAGATTGGGTGTGTGTGTGCGACTGAGAGAAGAATCAGGACTAAATTTCTTATCCCCCTTCCTCCCCTCACCCTCTTTCTCCTCCTCCAAGCAGCTCACACAACAATTGACAAGAACGTAATGATGTAAGTTTATCTATCTGAGTTTAAACCCACTTTGAGTTAAAAAACCAGTCTAAGTTTGAAGACAAAAGATCAATTATATTTACTGTTTCAATTTTGTGTGTAACTCTAGAAACATTGTTAATCTAAAATATTGAGTTACGCCATATTAGTTCATTGAAGCACTGCTCACTGGAACAAAAAAAGAGTCCGTTATCAGTTCTTCCGTATTCTGTTCACCGGAAACAGACAAAAAAAGATTCTGTTCGGAAATCAAGCAAGTTACCATTCGACCACCACACATATTCAGTAGGTGGGTAGCTTGACTTTGACTATAGACTAGTATGTCATTTAGGCTTTATAAACTCGTATGCTTTATAATTGCATGTTATGTTCTTATTACAGGCGTGGAGAGGGGGGGGGGGCTGAGTGGTGAAGCACTCGGCTTTTGGGTTCAAATCTCGTTGAAGACTAGAATTTTGACTTTTGGGATTTTTAGGGCGCCCCAGAGTCCACCCAACTCTAATGAGTAGGCCTACATGACATTAGTTGGGGAAAGTAAAGGCTATTGGTCGTTGTGCTAGCCACATGACACCCTGCTTGTTAACCGTTGGCCACAGAAACAGATGACCATAAAATCTTCTGCCTTATAGATCACAAGATCTGAGAGGTGAACTTTATTTTTTTTTCTTTTATTACAGGCCACAATCAACGCATTACGAACTAATTGATCAAGAAGTAATTTTTAAAAAAATAAAATACAAGTATAAACATCTTATCCTGAACACAAATGACCCCCTCACCCGCCCCCACGCCTCCACCGGGCCCACCCTCAACAAACACAAACGCCCTAATATGTTAAATGCATGAAACACCGTCCTTCTTGCCTGTCATGTTTCTTATGCACTGGAGGTTTCCACGGCAATATTACCTGCGTGAAAATGTCAGATGTCATAGCAAATTGGGTTCAGTCAGGGTGGGATAATTTGCTGTTCATTTGGAAGAATTAGTTCATTTCCCCTGAATCTTTGATGTCGACATAAAGCACTCCGTTTGCCATTTCTCTGAAACAATAATATAGTTTGATATTGCACGAGCCAAGATAGGATAATGTGCGATTATAGTCATAGATAGATACTTTTGACTTTGTAGCCATTCACCTCTGTTGTTTTTTTTCATTTTCAAAGTTCATATTTAAATTATTGATTTGTGAAACTGAACTGCAGAAGCTTCGTTTCCTTCTGTTATTAATTTACTTATAAAAATTAAAAAACTTAATTATACTCAGAGATTACGATGGTTGAGTGGCTCAGAGATAGATGCTTGACTAGTCGAGTCGATTGTCTCGAATTCGGGGATGGCCTCCGTGCACTGTTCTTTAGAATCGCTTTGGTCCACATGATGGCTCTAGAGCACACTCCTTCAGTCTGCGCTTTGGTCCACATGATGGCTCTAGAGATCACTCGTTCAGTCTGCGCTTTGGTCCACATGATGGCTCTAGAGCACACTCGTTCAGTCTGCGCTTTGGTCCACATGATGGCTCTAGAGCACACTCGTTCAGCCTTCGCTTTGGTCCACATGATGGCTCTAGAGCACACTCGTTCAGCCTTCGCTTTGGTCCACATGATGGCTCTAGAGCACACTCGTTCAGCCTGCGCTTTGGTCCACATGATGGCTCTAGAGCACACTCGTTCAGTCTGCGCTTTGGTCCACATGATGGCTCTAGAGCACACTCGTTCAGTCTGCGCTTTGGTCCACATGATGGCTCTAGAGCACACTCGTTCAGTCTGCGCTTTGGTCCACATGATGGCTCTAGAGCACACTCGTTCAGTCTGCGCTTTGGTCCACATGATGGCTCTAGAGCACACTCGTTCAGCCTTCGCTTTGGTCCACATGATGGCTCTATAGCACACTCGTTCAGCCTGCGCTTTGGTCCACATGATGGCTCTAGAGCACACTCGTTCAGCCTGCGCTTTGGTCCACATGATGGCTCTAGAGCACACTCGTTCAGTCTGCGCTTTGGTCCACATGATGGCTCTAGAGATCACTCGTTCAGTCTGCGCTTTGGTCCACATGATGGCTCTAGAGCACACTCGTTCAGTCTGCGCTTTGGTCCACATGATGGCTCTAGAGCACACTCGTTCAGCCTTCGCTTTGGTCCACATGATGGCTCTAGAGCACACTCGTTCAGCCTGCGCTTTGGTCCACATGATGGCTCTAGAGCACACTCGTTCAGTCTGCGCTTTGGTCCACATGATGGCTCTAGAGCACACTCGTTCAGTCTGCGCTTTGGTCCACATGATGGCTCTAGAGCACACTCGTTCAGTCTGCGCTTTGGTCCACATGATGGCTCTAGAGCACACTCGTTCAGTCTGCGCTTTGGTCCACATGATGGCTCTAGAGCACACTCGTTCAGCCTTCGCTTTGGTCCACATGATGGCTCTAGAGCACACTCGTTCAGCCTGCGCTTTGGTCCACATGATGGCTCTAGAGCACACTCGTTCAGCCTGCGCTTTGGTCCACATGATGGCTCTAGAGCACACTCGTTCAGTCTGCGCTTTGGTCCACATGATGGCTCTAGAGCACACTCGTTCAGTCTGCGCTTTGATCCACATGATGGCTCTAGAGCACACTCGTTCAGTCTGCGCTTTGGTCCATATGATGGCTCTAGAGCACACTCGTTCAGCCTGCGCTTTGGTCCACATGATGGCTCTAGAGCACACTCGTTCAGTCTTCGCTTTGGTCCACATGATGGCTCTAGAGCACACTCGTTCAGTCTGCGCTTTGGTCCACATGATGGCTCTAGAGCACACTCGTTCAGTCTGCGCTTTGGTCCACATGATGGCTCTAGAGCACACTCGTTCAGTCTGCGCTTTGGTCCATATGATGGCTCTAGAGCACACTCGTTCAGCCTGCGCTTTGGTCCACATGATGGCTCTAGAGCACACTCGTTCAGTCTTCGCTTTGGTCCACATGATGGCTCTAGAGCACACTCGTTCAGTCTGCGCTTTGGTCCACATGATGGCTCTAGAGCACACTCGTTCAGCCTTCGCTTTGGTCCACATGATGGCTCTAGAGTACACTCGTTCAGCCTTCGCTTTGGTCCACATGATGGCTCTAGAGCACGCTCGTTCAGCCTTCGCTTTGGTCCACATGATGGCTCTAGAGCACACTCGTTCAGTCTTTGCTTTGGTTGACATGATGGCTCTAGAGCACACTCGTTCAGCCTTCGCTTTGGTCCACATGATGGCTCTAGAGCACACTCGTTCAGTCTGCGCTTTGGTCCACATGATGGCTCTAGAGCACACTCGTTCAGCCTTCGCTTTGGTCCACATGATGGCTCTAGAGCACACTCGTTCAGCCTTCGCTTTGGTCCACATGATGGCTCTAGAGCACACTCGTTCAGCCTGCGCTTTGGTCCACATGATGGCTCTAGAGCACACTCGTTCAGCCTTCGCTTTGGTCCACATGATGGCTCTAGAGCACACTCGTTCAGTCTGCGCTTTGGTCCACATGATGGCTCTAGAGCACACTTGTTCAGCCTTCGCTTTGGTCCACATGATGGCTCTAGAGCACACTCGTTCAGTCTGCGCTTTGGTCCACATGATGGCTCTAGAGCACACTCGTTCAGCCTTCACTTTGGTCCACATGCCACCTCAGAAACAAGAGTTTTTAACATCATTTTCCTCATAAGTTTCTTCTCTACGAGTTCATGTGTTTGGTTCATTACATTTGTTCATTTGGTTCATTTTGAATTCATGCGTATGGTTCATTTTAAAGACGTGCATTTGGTTCATCGAAGTCATGTGTTTGGTTCATTGAAGTCATGTGTTTGGTTCATTGAAGTCATGTGATTGGTTCATTGAAGTCATGTGATTGGTTCATTGAAGTCATGTGTTTGTTTTATTGAAGACATGTGTTTGGTTCATTGAAGACATGTGTTTGGTTCATTGAAGTCATGTGTTGGGTTCATTGAAGTCATGTGTTTGGTTCGTTGAAGACATGTGTTTGGTTCATTGAAGACATGTGATTGGTTCATTGAAGTCATGTGTTGTGTTCATCAAAGTCATGCGCTTGGTCCATTGAAGTTATGTGTTTGATTCATTGAAGTCATGTGAATACATGATGCAATATACCCCGCACTCCCAACTGCCATTGTGACAAATCCTCGAGGAATTCCATTCACTACATCCGGCACATGTCCATGTCACAGCATTGAAACTATTTAGGATCCCTGCAACATTTCTTGTTTCGAACTGGAGGAGGGAAGTGGTTATTACGCTACTTTGTAACGCTCTCATGCAGTCTACGTCCGAATAACGTCCTCGAGCGTTTGTTGACGTCATGTCTAGTTCTGCTTGGTGTGAGCTAAAAATAAACTTGCTTTAAACTGTGCTGTACACCCACATTACATTATAATTCACATTTTGAAAACAGAGCAAAAGAACTTCTTAGCACCGAAAGATTGCTTGCTAGAGGTAAACAAATTAAGTAAACCAGTTATCATGCTAAAAAACAATTTAATCACAAGCAAATAATATACTCTTCAAAACGAATGAATAAACAGTATCTAGGAACGAACATTTACAGCCGCATATCTAAATACTGTAAGGTTTAATTACCTTTTCGATATCAAACTAAATGATCCAAGAATGGAAAATGAAAGAAATGACGTGTACAGACAGAGTGCGTTGATATAAGCTTTGTAAAAATTTGCAAATTCTAAGGGAATAAATGCATATTTACTGCAAAGATTTTAATAGACATTTCAAATGAAAAGAGACATTATTTTGTTGACATTTAGGAAATTTAGAACAATTCTGCAAAAGTTTAGTATCATTTTAAACTGAAATCTGAATAGAATAGAGCTATCACCAGCTTTTGTGATGTGAACTGTAGAGTTGAACTATGAACTCCTTTACCCTATTGTTATGAGGTCCTTAAAGAATCTATTTTATCGACTACTTTTGTGATGCTGTGACCTAGTTTGTGTGGTCTTGTACTTTTTTTCCGCATAGGTTGAGATGTCAATGATATAAGTGATGGATGCCTAGTCAAATAGTATGCGGTTCATATTGTTATCACTATGGCCTCGGGTTTGAATTCGCCAGTACGCAGTCATATCCCATCCGTCCTGCAGGAGGTTTGGGCTTTGTCCCTGCAGGCACGTCTGAAACGTTTACAGGTCAAGGTCATGGCCTCGGCGTGGTGAACCAAATGGGTACACTAAAACATAGCCTAATGTCTAAATAGGAAAAGCAAACTGATTGTCATGTAAATGTAGCGTAATGATCTTCTTTAAAAATTAAAAGGTTGAGAGATAGAGAGAGAGAGAGAGAAAGAGAAAGAGAGAGGTAGGGAGAAACTGAGAGAGAAAAAGAGAGAGACCGATAGAGATTTTTATACCGAGAGAGATGTATACCCCTCTCTACTGCCCCTCTCTAATGCCCCTCTATAATGCCCTCTATACTGCCCCTCTCTACTGCCCTCTCTACTGCCCTCTCTACTGCCCATCTCTACTGCCCCTCTCTACTGCCCCTCTCTACTGCCCTCTCTACTGCCCCTCTCTACTGCCCATCTCTACTGCCCCTCTCTAATGCCCCTCTCTACTGCCCCTCTCTACTGCCCCTCTCTACTGCCGTCTCTCTACTGCCCTTCTATACTGCCCCCCTCTACTGCCCCTCTCTACTGCCCCTCTCTACTGCCCCTCTCTACTGCCCCTCTCTACTGCCCCTCTCTACTGCCCCTCTCTACTGCCCCTCTCTACTGCCGCCTCTCTACTGCCCTTCTATACAGCCCCTCTCTACTGCCCTTCTATACTGCCCCTCTCTACTGCCGCCTCTCTACTGTCCCTCTCTACTGCCCCTCTCTACTGCCGCCTCTCTACTGCCCTTCTATACTGCCCCTCTCTACTGCCGCCTCTCTACTGCCCTTCTATACAGCCCCTCTCTACTGCCCTTCTATACTGCCCCTCTCTACTGCCGCCTCTCTACTGTCCCTCTCTACTGCCCCTCTCTAATGCCCCTCTCTACTGCCCCTCTCTACTGCCCCTCTCTACTGCCGCCTCTCTACTGCCCTTCTATACTGCCCCTCTCTACTGCCCCTCTCTACTGCCCCTCTCTACTGCCGCCTCTCTACTGCCCTTCTATACTGCCCCTCTCTACTGCCCTTCTCTACTGCCCCTCTCTACTGCCCCTCTCTACTGCCCCTCTCTACTGCCCCTCTCTACAGCCCCTCTCTACTGCCCCTCTCTACTGCCCCAGTAATATTCCAATAATTATTTGCCTTGGACAATCTTACAAACGATCAAAATGCCACAAGGGAGGTAAAGCGAAGGAACATTATTAATGTACAGATAACTCTCTATCCTATAACTTAAGAACAGACAAAAAGAAAAAGAAAAAGGGGGGGGGGGATTTAAAAAAAAACTACAACCACGACAAACAATCAATATCATCATCTATGATCAGATAATAGGGGGGGGAGATAATAACCGCGCCATGTTACGTGTATTTTTAAATCAAATAAATACATGGGGAGATAACGAACTTTCAGCTCTTTTGTGCACAACAAACATTTAATTACCTCCACCTGATGGAAGACAACATACAGAAGGAGTGGAAAAAATTCAAACTAATTACAGTTAGAAAAATAAACACAGAAAATACTATTTCTTTTTTTTTTTTAATCTTCTTTCTAATAATTTTGCTCCATGGCTGCTTAGTTTGATAGAAAAACAAACCGGAAGATGAAAAAAAATGATGTAAATGAATGAAGGATTGAAAAACATGCACAGTGAGAATAGAGTGAGATGTAAGAAAGGTGGAAGAAACAAAAAAAAAACAATAACAATGAAAGGTATGGTGGGAGGCTGTCACAAATGAAGAGGCTGGTGAAGGATGTCACAAATGAAGAGGCTGGTCGAGGTTGTCACAAATGAAGAGATTGGTGGAGGATGTCACGAATGAAGAGGCTGGTGGGAAGCTGTCACAAATGAAGAGGCTGGTGAAGGTTGTCACAAATGAAGAGGCTGGTGGAGGGTGTCACAAACGAATAGGCTGTGGAGGATGTCACAAACGAAGAGGCTGGTGGAGGGTGTCACAAACGAAGAGGCTGGTGGCGGATGTCACAAATGAAGAGACTGGTGGAGGATTTCACAAATGAAGAGACTGGTGGAGGATGTCACGAATGAAGAGGCTGGTGAAGGTTGTCACTAATGAAGAGGCTGGTGGAGGGTGTCACAAATGAAGTGGCTATTGGAGGTTGTCACAAATGAAGAGGCTGGTGGAGGGTGTCACAAATGAAGAGGCTATTGGAGGTTGTCACAAATGAAGAGGCTATTGGGGGTTGTCACAAATGAAGAGGCTGGTGGAGGTTGTCACAAATTAAGAGACTGGTGGCGGATGTCACAAATGAAGAGACTGGTGGAGGATGTCACAAATGAAGAGACTGGTGGAGGATGTCACGAATGAAGAGGCTGGTGAAGGTTGTCACAAATGAAGAGGCTGGTGGAGGGTGTCACAAATGAAGAAGCTATTGGAGGTTGTCACCAATGAAGAGGCTGGTGGAGGGTGTCACAAATGAAGAGGCTGGTGGAGGGTGTCACAAATGAAGAGGCTATTGGGGGTTGTCACAAATGAAGAGGCTGGTGGAGGATGTCACGAATGAAGAGGCTGGTGAAGGTTGTCACAAATGAAGAGGCTGGTGGAGGGTGTCACAAATGAAGAGGCTATTGGGGGTTGTCACAAATGAAGAGGCTGGTGGAGGATGTCACGAATGAAGAGGCTGGCGAAGCTTGTCACAAATGAAGAGGCTGGTGGAGGGTGTCACAAATGAAGAGGCTGGTGGAGGGTGTCACAAATGAAGAGGCTGGTGGAGGGTGTCACAAATGAAGAGGCTATTGGAGTTTGTCACAAATGAAGAGGCTGGTGGAGGGTGTCACAAATGAAGAGGCTGGTGGAGGTTGTCACAAATGAAGAGGATGATGATGGGGGATGTCACAAATGAAAAAGTATAGAGGTACAATGTCACAAATGAAAAAGTATAGAGATACAATGTCACAAATGTTCTAGTCAATGGCGCCGAATCAGAATCAGATACTGATGTCCTGTTGCGCTTTAATGAGCTCATTTTTCAAGATTAGCTTTTATCATTGCATCTTTAATGTTTTTCACTCTCTTTGATCTGGCGTATTTTTAAACGATTGGACTCTCTTGCACTAAATGCACTATGAATGTCAAGCCATGGCACGACAAAGACGTCAGGCATTAAGAATTGAAAGTTACGACACATGTCAATCAGACAGACTTGAAAGTACGCGTCACCAGGTATTAGGCTTCTGAGCATAACAAAAAACAAGATCTTAAAAAAAAAACAATATACCCTTTGGTTATATCTACCGAGGGGATAGTAACGACTGACCTCGCAAACACATTCAAGGCCCTTAACATCCCTAAGAAGATTCTCGTTACCTGTGTCAGAGCCTAGTCAGAGGGCAGTACTGCCACAGACCTGCCACATCTTCAGAAAGTTCCCCAGACGACACTGTTAAGGGGAGACTACAATGAATTTTGTTTCTCTTTAACGAAGCTCGACCCTGTCAGTGCTAGAGAAGAATATCAGTTCTATTTTAATATAATGATAATAAATAATAAACATGTGGCATTTATTGAATGATGGGCAGCGCTTTGGTCTGATCCTGCACAGTACAACGCGGAATGTCATGGAGACATCACTTGATAACAGGAAAGGGACTAACATACATGCGATACTGCATTACCATCACAGAATCAAGTCCATACATCATTACCCAATACGGTAATCAACCCACTCTTGACAGATAACAAAAGCTGAATATCTTCAAACTCCGATGCTTAGTGGCGGATTTTTAGAATAAGGCGCCAAGATAAAAAAAACAACTTATCAGGAAGTGCTGCGAAGCGCAGGGTGCCAGGTCATCTGCTCTGTTATCAGCATAAGACGCTTTGGTAATGTTCATAGAATGCCACAAGGTCGACTCCCATAAGATGATGGCATAGTGACATAAAAGAAGGGAAAATGAGTCACTGCATAGATCCAAATGGAGAGAAAGAATAAAGGAAGTGCCCTGGGTGATGGTGATAGTGTACAGACCAGAAGTAGAAAGAAAGGTGAACGTACTGCAGCGTCTGGTGAGTCTTTAGATGCCCCAACCTGTGACCTCAATTGTGTACCTGGAATTGGTCTCTTTAGTCACGTGAGAAGTTGCTAAGGGATATAGCAAACTCCTGAGAGGTAAGAAGCCACAGAAAACCAGCAATCACAAAATCATAAAAATACACTATACATGTTCTAGAATTAATATCTACACCTTAAAAACTAACTACTATTCTTTTTAATTTCTTGTTCAAGAACATGTAAGTATTTCTTCTGTTATTTGTGCATGGATTGGGTTGATTGTCTCAATCCATAATAACCAAAGATTAACAAACAAAAAAGGCGAAATCATTATTAAAGGTCAATATGTGAACGAGAGAAAAGAAATTAAAGAGAAAGTAGATAGATCCAGTTTCTGATATAAATTGTATATGAATCTCAAATGAACATAAATCAAAACTCTTTGAGCTCTAAGCTCTACAGATTGAGGGTCGCCCCAGAGACGCGGCTAAGGCCGTGATATGTTCTCTAATCGACAAAACATCTCAAGAGATTACAAGGCAACGTGCAGCATCGTTTCCAGTCCGGTGATTTTTAGAACGCAATATCTGACACAGAATCAATACTCAGATGAGGGGAATGTTGAAAGATAAACCCCCCAGAGAACACGGCCCTGACATTGCACGCCCAAGAATAATACAAAATATTACGAGAAAGCGCGATGCAGGTTAAAATAATATCAGACGATAAAAGTGCAGGTCAGGAAACACAAAAAGTTTTCCCATAAAAACAAATCGAAAGTTGAAAATGTACAAAAAGACATTCTTAAAATAAATTGAATACACAAAAGACATTCTTAAAATAAATTGAATACACAAAAGACATTCTTAAAATAAATTGAATACACAAAAGACATTCTTAAAATAAATTGAATACACAAAAGACATTCTTAAAATAAATTGAATACACAAAAGACATTCTTAAAATAAATTGAATACACAAAAGACATTCTTAAAATAAATTGAATACACAAAAGCTCTCTATAAAATCATAACAGGGAAAAAAGCGAAAAAAAAACACTAAACAATACAAATTTAAAAGCTTAATGTCTTATTGCCGCACGTCATTGATGCATCTTAATGGGTCTTCAGTTTGTGTCCAATGAAAACAGTTCAATGGCTATTGAACCTAAACATGTTCATTTCTAACATTGTCTTTCCTGGAGAATAAAATGTTGATGCCATCGTTCAGTGATGTTCGCGTTGAATTCATTAAGTTATTGTCATAGTCATACATCAATGACTTCCCTTTGTCATACGTATCCACTTAATAATAAAAATAATAGCAGTAATAATAATAATAATAATAATAATAATAATAAAATAAGGAAACCTAGGCTTGGAGATTAAGCGTTTATGGAAGTTATCTAAAAAACAATATTAGAGTTTGTATTAGAAAATAAATTCGTCAATGCATTTTATTCATTCTTTACTACGTACAGAATTACTTTACGAGCCTTGCGTGTAGCAAAGTCATACAGTATATCATAATAATTCTGTTTCCTAAAAAGCAAGAATTACCAAATGTTTCAATCTATCTTTGAGAATCGTTGACCTCAAGTAATTCTTCATTAGTTTGAGGCGCGAGAAGCTTCTTTCACCAGATTACACAAATACGGCTAATGCATAATGCCGTTTTTATTTATCGCACGTAGGATTGGCGTTTTCCATATTGAATGACACCCTAAAATGACAATTTAGTCTATATATTTCCGTATATTTTAAGGACTATTTCGTATATTTTGCAATTTCGGGAAATTTCCAGGAACTCCTGGTAAATCGACAGGAGGGCGCGGAAAATCTGATTTAAGTTATAAAATAGTTAAATTTAATAATTTATACACTTTGAATTAGCGCGGGTCCTATGAAAGTGCGGGTCCTATGAAAGTGCGGGGCCCACTGCAGTCGCATCGGTTGCAGTAGCCTAAGGCCGGCCCAGCAAAACAGCAGCGTATGGTACGCCGCCGGGCGACTAGTAGTAATACTAATGTCAATGTATTCGATTCCAAAGATTAAGGGTGAGGCGATCTTCTTTAGCGAGCTTAAAGCAGGACGGCGTTACAGAGGTGCCCCCTCCTCCCCTCATAAGATATAAAGGCCCTGAAAGCCAGAAGTTAGACTTATTGTCAGAGGCTATTGGAGACACTGGTATGCCATCTTCGTATAAATGTACAATTTGAAATATGAATCTTGAAAAATGAGTCTACCTATCGATATATGAATCTACTTATAGAATTATGAATCTTCCTATTGAAATATGAATCTGCTGATTCTCACATGAGTGTATATAATGTCACAAGTGTCCGGATTACTTTAGCGTCATAACTAATACAGATGACGCGATAGTGCACTAGAAGTTAACCTAAACACCTTCGATAGCCTGAGGTTTAAATCTAGATTTAGATTTATTTTTAGTTTTTAGGCTAGATCTATCAATAGTTTAGAATTTATGACCCATTTAAAAGCTACGGTACTAACTTGGTAGATCTAGTTTAATAATGTTGTAAAATGTTGAGATAGTAACTAAGTAAATCAATATCTAGAGAAGATCTGTGACTCGTGTAATCAACGAACGCTAAGCCAACGCGTTGTTGTTGATCTTGGAAACTAATATCGATAGAACGGAATTTTTTAGACTAATCTACAATGTGGACCAATCATTGTCTCTGGAATTACAGAAAATACAAATATTGTGTTGTTTTGGTGACCACGAGTTACCATTCATAGCTGGAATCCTATTTATAATACGGGAAGTTGTTTGATATAATCTTTCATTAATACCTAATATGCCTGGGTCAAATAGGACTACTTGAAACTATTACCAAAGACAATACTTATACTTACTATTACATGAATGTAACAATGAATTACCCAGAATTAAATAAAACAAAATTATGTGCAATAAAACATATTTCAATATTCAAAACTTTTAGATAAATAAATGAATAAACGGTCAGATAATGATCCTGTTAGTCAAAAGTGTTTCTAGTCTCTAATAATTGTGTGTCTATGAAGTGAATTTCGAAACTATAATGCGATCATTTCTAGTCAAAGAGTGTCTAATGTGAAGAGCGTCTTCTTATGAGGAAAACTTGTTCAGAGCTGAAAAAGAATTAACTACAATATTATTTAAAATGTGCATACATTTATAGACTGTTTCAGTATTCCTCTGGAGGTCACTTACAAGAACCGCGAGATACACATTTTAGAGCAAAAGAAAATCTTATCTTATCTTATATAATACAGACGTTACTTCAAAAAAGAAGATGATTACGTCCTACGCGTCATGCATTTAGTCATGCATACTAACCAATGACTTAAATTCTGCCAAGTCACTGGTTTTCCTGGCTAGCTCAGGCAACCCATTCCATGCTCTAATAGCACTAGGGAAGAAGGAGTATTTGTACAAATTTGTCCTAGCATATGGGACGAGGAATGTGCCTTTATCTTTGTGTCTTTCAGAGTATTTTATTAAATTTTGTTTCTGTATTTGAAGATTATGGTTCAGTGTTTGATGTAGAGTTGCTGCTGCTGCCGAGGACAGACGGCGAAAAGAAAATCTTAATCGACCACAAGGCGGACAATGGTTATGCTTGCTCTGGGTTTGGCAAATATGTAAGTCACAGATGGGGCTGCGTTGCTCAGTAATCTTCGGATTCGAAGAGAAGCCTTGTTATTATTATTCCTCTAACACTAATGATCTGTCAGTTATTGAAGATAGTAGGTAAATTGTTTGGTTGGAAAGTGGTGGTGGTGTAGGTGGGGGGGGGTGGAAGGGAGGAGGGGGGGTCACTTAAACCCTACAAAGTCGACGTGTTTATCACGAGGACCATGTCAGTATTGACCAAACGACCACACGAGTCCCCACATCCCCGGCTCCCCTTTCCTCCTGCCAGTCCAGCAGACGACCAGTTTATGTGACGGGGTGGTGTCCATATCACTGCTTTGTTTGGTATCGATCTGGCCGCTACTGGTGTCCATCTCAAGTCAGCTGACAAGTGCTGACGTCGTTGACACTTGTACGTTTTGCAAGACCAGTGTCCAAACAGGGAGAGACCATTGTCCAGCGTGAGTCAGTTAACGGCACAGCGAGATGCTTGACCGAGAGAATGTGTTTACAGCTGATGTCTGTACACAATATCCGGAACTTAGTGCACCAGAAATACAACAAACAATTGCAATACAAATATCGCGTCAACATCCCTCTTTCAGAACCTAGTACATTCTAAAGATAAAAATACGAAATAAATTACACAGAGACACGAAATGGGAAAAAAAAAAAGAAGAGTAATAAATAACTCTAATCGAATGTCGTTATTAAACTTTTTATTATTTCCCTTTCCGTTTATTGTTAACAAAATCTAAACAACGGCAGGGCCCGCAAAGTAGGCTGATTTATATTTGGCTAGAGTAACACCTTTAGTAAAATCACTAAATTTAGAAAACCTTCAGGACAGAAGACTTAAAAACAAAGCAGCAATTATACATAAAACACGGAACCATAATCTTCAAATACAAAAACAAAATTTAATAAAATACTCAGAAAGACACAAAGATAAAGGCACATTCCTCGTCCCATATGCTAGGACAAATGTGTACAAATACTCCTTCTTCCCTAGTGCTATTAGAGCATGGAATGGGTTGCCTGAGCCAGCCAGGAAAACCAATGACTTGGCAGAACTGAAGTCATTGGTTAATATGCATGACTAAATGCATGACGCGTAGGACGTAATCATCTTCTTTTTTGAAGTAACGTCTATATTATATATGATAAGATAAGAAGAAGATAAGATTCAACGTATCGAAATTATTTCCCGCTATACGTACCAATTCGGCAAACGGTGGCTGTCAATATGTGTATAAACACATTTAGAATCCAATGGAAATAATTTCTATATGTTAATATCACTAAGATGTATTAAATGATGCTAAATGTTTCCATAATGAAATAATCAAACTTATACGGTGAAATATGCCGTGACAAAAGGTATCAAAAGGTACTGCAGTGACATTTACATTGCGAATAGGTCCTGTAAAAAGTGTGTCACACTGAAATGTCCTACACAGACATCTGCCATACCTAAGGTTCTGCAGTAAAATGTAATACACGAAAAGGACCTGTAATGACATTTGAAAAGGTCTTGCAATGAGATGTACCATTTTGAAAAGGTCCTGTAATGAGATGTACCATTTGAAGAGATCCTGTTATGACATGTACAATTTGAAAAGGTCTTGCAATGATGTGTACCATTTTGAAAAGGTCCTATAAAAAGATGTACCATTTTGAAAAGGTCCTGTAATGAGATGTACCATTTTGAAAAGGTCCTGTAATGAGATGTACCATTTTGAAAAGGTCCTGCGGTGCTTTGCGTGTAGGACGAGTACTGGTGACGTGATCCTGTCAAGAGCTAATGATTGGGCTACTTCTAGACGTAAGCTAACGATAAGTGGATTATTTTAGTGGCTCTATTGATTGAGAGTCGGACAGCTGGCGTAGAGAAAGGCTAAGACCGACAAAGGGCAGACAATAAGGTACTGTTTACGTATAGTGCTTGGATTTCATTTCTGATAACGTATTTTAAAAAAAAAAAAAAGTTACAAACTGGCCTATGAAATAAATTTAACTACAGAGTATGAAATGGTAAAACAACCATGGTAACTAGTAAACATTTTCTTTTACAAGCAATGAAGTAATATGGTGGTCGACAGGTTATAATCCTACAATTCCAAATATTTAACTTGTGTCATCTAGACGAGATTGTGCATCACAATGGAAAAATTATAGTATTTTTGACACAAAAAACACGAACGGCCATGACGCAACACAAACTTTTGTTTATTTTAATACCTAAACACAACAACAATTAATATAGGACCTAGTTGTTGTTTTTATAATATATAAAATGTATATGCATGATTTATAATGAGATGGGCATGTCAATGGCTATCTCAGTATTAGACCTTTGTTTTCTGTCACGCGTTGGAAGTAATTGAGTTCAGATTAAACTTATCAGATAGGATTTAGTCCAAACTGCTAGTAGTGGCATGGTGGTATATTGACGATGCTGTGTGTTGTGTGTTCTGCTCATGTGTCGTGACTGTATTCTCTGACAAGTGATTTGTCCTGACAAGTTATAGGTCTACCAAGTGTCAAAGACGCTGTGGTTGGTGAGTAGACTGCTTGGGACATTAAGCGTCTTCTGGAGAACTTATCTTTTCATGCACACCCTCAAGTGGATAAATAATTGGATCGATACTTGTCCAATGCTTGATTTATTTATAGTCATTAGGTGGTATTACAATCACATCAAATACTTGCCTAAAAACAATTATTAGAAATTGTAAATTAATATTTTTTAAAATGGAAAACAAAAGCAAAAAAAAAAACTCTGAACCTATAATAACTACAATACCTGGCATCAGTAATCTTATATCTTATCTTATAAGTTATATATATTACTTCAGAAGAGAAGATGATTACGTCCTACGCGTGTCCCTGTGTCAATCTAGTCATGTATGTTAATCAAAAACTTAGATGCCAGGCAACCCATTCCATGTTCTACTAGCACTAGGGAAGAAATAGCATTTGTATATGGAACAAGGAATGTGCTTTTATCTTTGTGTCATTCTTAGTATTTTATTACGTTCTAAATGTATATCTGAAGATTATATAGTTCAGTGTTTATATATTATTCCTATTTTACTTACAATAGGTGTAAATCTTCATCAACAAACTACCTAATTAATTTTTCCCAAAAATTTTATGCCATTTTAAATTTTATATAATTAATTTCTTGATAAAAATTTTCAAATCTTCAAATTTGCTTTGTTCCGGATTCTATTACCTGGACAATGTGTAAGGTTGAATTATTTTGATCGAACGAAGTATACACAATACTAAGACTTTGGTCTAGCGAAAAGCAATGTAAGTCAATGCCGACACTGTTGTAGATGGTAGATGTGTTAATGGAAATGATTTCATCACGACCATACGCTCTGGGTCGAGAACGTTGAGACGTGTTGCACGTAAGGACAAAAGTTTCGGATGAATTGGGTTCAAATCATGAACTGAGCCATGAGACTAGTTATTATAGTGTTTGATAATATGTCGTTGCTTTGAGTCTCCAAAAAATTGCTACAGTGAAGCTGTTGCAGCGTGGTAGACTATATTCTTATAATACATCTTGGCTTTAAAAAAAAAAAAAGCAAACTTGTTTATAAGCAAAACTAAAAGCTACGTTTATGAGCAATGTATATTCAATGTAGATGTGTGTAGAAACACAAGTGAACCATTATCTTGAAAGACAACACAACTAGCGGTAAAATAGACACGTCTTGGTGTCTCGCATTGTCTCCCTCTACTTTCACTCTCCTAGTTATAGCCTCAACTAGGACAGACCTCCTCGTGGTTACACCAGAATACAGCTAATGGTTACAAATTATCCGCTAGTTTTACACTTACACACACACACACTCCATAACATATGGTGATAATAACAAATACAATAAAGAGAATGATAGTTAGAAGTCTTGTTTTGGATTATATGTAGGCAACATCCATGCTTCAATATCATTTGTTGGTCAAAACTCAAGTGTGAACATATGGGAACATCCGACCATGGGCAATCTTGAAGATTATTTCCGTTCTGCTTTTAAGCAAAGACCACTTAGCTCGGCTCAAATCAGTAGTGTACAGTAGGATTCGAACTCAAGCCCACGCCGTGTATATTTAGAGTGCGCTGTTAATAAATATTACAAATGAACACAAAAGTACACGCAACATTCTTACAGAAGATAGGCAAGGGAGATGACTGAGTACTGGGGGAAATAGCTGAATCTATTAACGTGTACTTCTGTCTGAGAATTGTGGGATTGACCCAGAGACAGTCTTACAGTCATGTGACAGTAATGTGGCACCTGCTGATTGGGGCGAAAGTCCATCAACTCTGTAGTGGCGTGCTGGTCGTAAATTACGCCTCTCATTGTCCCGCTTGACCACAATGACCATTGTCCAGATTGCCTTCTTGCGCTACATTTGGCCCCACTGTCGCTACTGATGAGTTTTTTAGATGATAGGTTACCAAAAGAGGAAGACCCGCCGGTCAATACCACATTCCCGCTCTACCCCCTTCCCTTTTTGTTTTCCCAGCACCAGAATCTGAAGCGCTGAAATACATGTTTCAATGTTGGGTTTAGAAAGCTGATCAATATGAGTGTTTCAATTCTAACATAATCTATCTATCTATCTATCTATCTATCTATCTATCTATCTATCTATCTATCTATCTATCTATCTATCTATCTATCTACCTACCTACCTGTCTGTCTGTCTGTCTGTCTGTCTATCTATCTATCTATCTATCTACCTACCTACCTACCTACATACCTACCTGTCTGTCTGTCTGTCTCTGTCTGTCTGTCTGACTGACTGTCTGTCTGTCTGACTGTCTGTCTGACTGTCTGTCTGTCTGACTGTCTGTCTGTCTGACTGTCTGTCTGTCTGTCTGACTGTCTGTCTGTCTGACTGTCTGTCTGTCTACATACCTACCTACCTACCTACCTACCTATCTACCTACCTACCTACCTACCTATCTATCTATTCAGAATCTGAAGCGCTGAAATACATGTTTCAATGTTGGGTTTTAGAAAGCTGATCAATATGAGTGTTTCAATTCTAACATAATCTATCTATCTATCTATCTATCTATCTATCTATCTATCTATCTATCTATCTATCTATCTATCTATCTATCTATCTATCTATCTATCTATCTATCTTCCTCACATTTGCTGAGCTATGCAGGTCACTTTAGGGTCAGCGTAACCAAGTAAAGTACTTTTCACTCTTCCTATATTGTCGGACTGAAATCAAATAACTTATTAGATCTTGTATTATTAGCACAATTGAATCAATAGTACTGACACTATGCAGTTACATAGTGCAGTGTGGGTAGATGTTTCGAGGCCGCAATAGCACATCGTCATGGGCCAGATATGGCCCGCAGGGTCGAAAGTTGGGCATCACTGGCCAAGAAAATAACTACAAAACAAAGCGCAGAATTCTCGTGCCTCTGGCTTAAGACTGCCTGTTAGGTTAAAATGTTTTAATATTGCCTTTAATGTTTTACTCTTTGCTTGTTGACTTGTGAATGGGAGACAATTGAATCGTGGCATTTCTTGTATCTCTCGATCCTTTATAGGCCTATTATACAACTTAATGTATAAGGGATGCAACTCCTTTTCCTAATGTGAAGAAACATAATGGACTCTATCTGATCTGAAACGAATGCGCGTGGGTGTAGTTTAATCTCGTTTTCACATGTCAAGAGGATAAATTCCTGTTATTACAACAATTGGAGTGTTTTTTTTTAAAGCCCAGCACGTTCTTTGTGAATCATTACTATATTGGGAATTCCCATTTTTGGCGGATAACTATTAGTAGCTATCCTTTTGTTGTATCCGGAGAACAGATTATAATAAAGTATTGATACTTTATGTTAAACGTTTTTCGACCATTCTATGTACACTTTTTATCTCTGTAAAATCAATTTTGTAAGTTATTTATTTTCATTGCATATTTATGTACGGTGATCTGATGTTCTTGACATTATTTATTTTATTTCAAAATCTCTTTCAAACGTAGTTTTGACAATTTTTAAAAATGATTTTTCTTTTGATTTCTTTATAACCCCTCCACATTTTCCCGTTTTGCTTTATCTTTTTTTTTTTTTTTTTGTGAAGTTAAGCCTCCCTTTCAGATCCTATCATGCAAGTTGTCACTACAATAAACAAGACTTACTTTTAGTTGTTCTGCAGGCGCGGTGGATGAGCGGTAAATCGCTTGGCTTCCGAATCGGGGGTCCCGTGTTCGAATCCTGGATTTTTACTTTCGGGATCTTTGGGCGCCTCCACCCAGCTCTAATGGGTACATGACATTAGCTGGGGAAAGTAAAGGCGGTTGGTCGTTGTGCTGGCCACATAACACCCTCGTTAACCGTAGGCCACAGAAACAGATGACCTTTACATTATCTGCTCTATAGACCACAAGGTCTGAAAGGGGAACTTTACTTTTTACATGAAGTTGTTCAATTATTTTTTGTGATCATGTTTTGACACTTTGTTATGTGGGCTCTAATTATCGTTCACCGCTGTATCCCCTAACCCCCTCCTTGAGTTTTGTGGCCCGTACAAAAATCACCCTGTTGATTCCGGTACATGAAAAATCAATGCGTCTTTCTGTTGACTCAAGTCTGCGACTCCCTCGTCCCCTGGACCTTTACCTCTGTACCCCTTCTCCCACATGAAGTGTTTGTTTACAGTAAATAAGGACCAGTTGGTATTAAAATCACATCATTCTAAGGGTTTGCTCAGGGAGGCGCACGTGAGGAGGTCTCGGAGGAGGAGCCATGTAGTGGATCGCTTAATATTAGAAGGGGGGGTTTGAAAGGATATTTTGCGTACGTGTGTGCTCTAGTGTTACGTTCTTTGTTTCGGTTCCCTCTTCCTCCTCTTATCTTTGAGGGCGCCGCTGTAAATGTGTGAAAGTAATAGCTCCGATGTCCCGTGAAGTGGGCGCCGATCACCACTCTTTTGTCTCTATTTTAATCCTAGGGCGATGCTGGTCGGAAAACATTTGTGACTAAATTTGTCGAGCAATCATGTGACAATCACTTGACAATCATGTGACAAAGTTTTGATTTGAAACAAAATATTTTCTATTTTGACGATGTGGTCTAAATTTTAGAATAGCCCACTTAAAAAGTCGACCTGGTGTGCATTTCCGGTTTCTCATTGTTTTTTTTTTCGCCAACAATAGATTTTTTATTTGGGTAGTTCTAATAAAAGTTATAGACCTATACTGTCGGCCCCTTTTATTCGGGCTGCCTGTCACCACATGACCACACCCATTCCCCCATCAAACAGCTACCACATTGTAAGAGACAAAATAATTTGTAATTAAATATCTAGTTGTTATCTTATCTTATCATTTAGATTAAAAAAGGTTCCTTCAAACGTGATGATAATTACTTCCTAATGCGAATCCAAGTGGTTAAAATCTTGTCTGACCAAATCCACCCATGCCATGTATGCGGCCGGCTTTTTAAAGCGAGGATTTGACTTTACAGTCATCTTCGAGTCCATGGATCCTTTTGTGTTTTCCTTGTGTTCGCCTCAGATATCAAGCACGACATGTGTGCCACTACTAAGCCACCGTAGCAATTTTATTTGTTTCAAAAAGAATGACGTTATTTGTTGTTTTTATTATACCAATACAGCAACTTGAAATTGAATACAAACTTTTCTGATATTTCACTTCGACGCGTTTTATAGTTACGTTACAACATATTTAGAGGGATGCGTGGTCGAGAGGTTCGACGCTTGAACTTGGCTTGGCTCGAGGTTCGACACCCGACTCGAGCAGAGTTGTGTTTACTGAGCGCCTAAAGGCAGCCCGAAAAACCTTCTCCCATATACCCCTCCCACCACTAGTCCATAAATGAGATTGGACTGTATTGTATACTAAGCAATGACCAACCGCCTTTGTTTTTACTTCACGTATGTCATGTACCGGTACCCATTAGAGTTTGGGCGGAATGAAAAAAAGACAACAGATATTCAATGGTATTGGAGCCCGAGACCTCCCGGTAGAAAGCCGAGCGCTTTATCACTCAACAACCACGCTTCCATCTAGACTAAATAATATTGTCTAAAAACCTCTTTCAGATTGATCTATTAGGGTTCTCTTCCATATTAAATAGATCTCTGAATATTATAGGGAAAAAGAATGTTACATAAGAAAACAAACTTGTTTAAAAATGTCGTCTGCAAGACTACACGTGACGTCAACGCCATGAAAATGTGTTTTATTTCGTCATCAGTTATTTCCCTGTAGAGAAAATTTGTTCAGAAATATTCTTTTTTTTTAATTTACAGAAGCTTTTGAATTGTTAGAGCGGGCGCTTTCCATTTTCTTTTTGATTGCTTTAAAAAATCGTGTAAAAGGTAGAAAAACACATTGGATGAAAGAGAGAGAAAGAGAGAGAGAGAGAGAGAGAAAGAGAGAGAGAAAGAGAGAGAGAGAGAGAAAGAGAAAGAGAGAGAGAAAGAGAGAGAGAGAGAGAAAGAGAGAGAGACAAAGATTTAAAAATAGCCGGAGGAATAGTGATAAACATAAAGAAGAATCAAAGGACAGAAAAACGGAAAGATAGATAAAGGATTTAACGAATCTCTTTGTCACGGAGTCAAACACACAAAGAGTGGGTTAAAAACAAAGAACAAAGAGAGGCTCCTGGGATTTGTTTAGCAATGCTGGGGAGTGTCCATAGCGACGCTATTTCAAGTTTTATTTCCTGGTCTCTCACTTAGGCCTTGTGAGATAAGCGCGTTGAGGGAAGTGAGTGAGGATGGGGATCACACAGCGATTGTCCGCGACTTTTTTCCCCGATACTTCCACACACATCCACCCTTAGATGTTAAGTGCCCAGCACCATGGCCTGAAACCCCACACCTCCCTCTCTCCTTTGGAGTGATTGATTTCAGACGTCATTGAGAACTGTGACGAGAGGGTGAGAGTTGAGAGTGAGGAATATTCAAGTGTGTGTGTGTGAATGTTATTAGGGTGAGCTGTGTTTGTGTGCGTGTGTTTGGGTGTGTGTTGTGGGTGGAGATTTAAAAAAAAGTTTGGTGGGTGGGCAGCTTGACGAATGTGACGTCAAAAATGGACCGGCCGCGGCTTGTCTGGCTACCTTTTCTATTGCCCCAATCTATGACAGTCCAGTGTCGTGGCTAACTTATTATATGTCAGGGCTTAGTACGGGATAGGACAGCGATTATGTCTTGATCTGATAAGCTAGGCTAATGTTAAAGCACTTGCATGTGATAAGCTCACACTGGGACAGTTGCAAGATACATCTGATGCAAGATACAACTAATACATGACACCGCTAGTAGAAGGATACAACTGATACACGATGCAACTGATACAGGGCACAATTGATACAAGATGCAACGGATACAGGGCACAATTGATACTCGATGCAACTGATACAGGCCACAATTGATACAAGATGCAACGGATACAGGGCACAATTGATACACGATGCAACTGATACAGAGCACAATTGATACAAGATGCAACGGATACAGGACACGATTGATACACGATGCAACGGATACAGGGCACACTTGATACACGATGCAACGGATACAGGGCACATTTGATACAAGATGCAACGGATACAGGGCACACTTGATACAAGATGCAACGCATTCAGGGCACACTTGATACAAGATGCAACGCATTCAGGGCACAATTGATACAAGATGCAACTGATACAGGGCACAATTTATACAAGATGCAACGAATTCAGGGCACAATTGACACAAGATGCAACGGATACAGGGTACAATTTATACAAGATGCAACGGATACAGGGCACAATTGATACAATGTGCAACTGATACAGGGTACAATTGATACAAGATGCAACGCATTCAGGGCACAATTGATACAAGATGCAACTGATACAGGGCACAATTTATACAAGATGCAACGAATTCAGGGCACAATTGACACAAGATGCAACTTATACAGGGTACAATTGATACAAGATGCAACGGATACAGGGCACAATTGATACAATGTGCAACTGATACAGGGTACAATTGATACAAGATGCAACGCATTCAGGGCACAATTGACACAAGATGCAACTGATACAGGGTACAATTGATACAAGATGCAACGCATTCAGGTCACAATTGATACAAGATGCAACGGATACAGGGTACAATTAATACAAGATGCAACTGATACAGGGTACAATTGATACAAGATGCAACGGATACAGGACACAATTTACACTCGATGCAACGCATTCAGGGCACAATTGACACACGATGCAACGCATTCAGGGCACAATTGACACACGATGCAACGCATTCAGGGCACAATTGACACACGATGCAACGGATACAAGACACAGTTAATACTAGATGCAACTGATTGTTAGGTAATTAGGGTAAGGAGACGCACGTGTAAATACGATAATGACGTATCCAGACTAGGGCTCAAACTAATAATCTAAAAGTGACAAGAGAATGTTGACATCACAAACATCTCGTGAACCCCGATATTTGTGTTGAAGCCATACCCTGCTCTTCTGCTAAGTGGAGTTCTGTCTGTGGGCTATAAATTGTTAATAGCATTAAGTTATTTAAGAATATGCAGTTACATTCAGACGCGTGCGTGCGCCCTACAAGTTATTACAAAGCTTATATCAACTCACTTTGTCTGGTAAAAAGTTTGTAGACGCTATTCCTCCCACACCCAATCTCCGATCAAGTTGAAATTTTACACAATTATTACAGACACATTTTTTGATGTGAGTTTAAAAAGACCTCATCCGACAGTTCTGGGTACTATAAATATGTTCGATGCAATCGTACTGTCTATTCAGCGGTTCTCAACCTTTTATGCTCGGCGACCCTTTTTTACAATCCCTCACTTAGCCGCGACCCCCCCTCCCCCGCACACACACAGCAATTGAAGAATAGACAATAACAATCCATTTATCCAATGGTCTTTGGCGACCCCTGGCAAATTGTCAATCGACCCCCAAGGGGGTCGCGACCCACAGGTTGAGAACCCCTGGTCTATATGATGGAATCGAATGTAAAGTTCAAAGTCCTGATATGAAGACACAATAATCAAATGACATTATTGTCTAGTCCCGAGGATAAAGGAAAAGTGTGGTAGTTATCTTGTCTGCGTAGATCCAGCTGTATTTTACATAGTCGTAATACCTTCTGCAGACAAAGCCATTGTCTGTGGGTGGTCCACGTCCATTTTGTTTTTTGTCAATGGTCCATTACGTTTTAGAACATGGCTTCAATTTTTTTTATTTGGTTGTGTTTCAAGAGTGGCGTGATTTGGCGTGCAACTTAAGTTCACAAACTGGAGATAAAGCAAGATTACAAAGAGAGTTTGTGTTACACAAACTCAGAGGCGGCCCCCGTCGAAGTCGGATCCCTGTCGGATCTGCCTATTCGCAAAGAATATTCCAGAGGTTAATTAATTTTGTTGGTCAAAAGTAATAATGTTTCAAAGATTCATTTGCCGTTGTAAAAAATGTTTTTTGTTTTTGTTTTACATGTTTCGGGTGTTCCTTCTAAGTTTAAAATAATTAACTTAGCGCTGGACGATGGAGGATGGCAACAAGCAGGGTATGAACCCTGCCTGGTCGTTTAGTTTGCGTGCTGGACTGTCGTTCGGATTTATCGATGGTCCCTGGTTCAAACCCTGCATGCTTCCATCCCCCCGTCGTCCTACGGGAGGTTTGTAATTAAAAAACAAAATAAGAAAAGAACAGATATATCGTGCTTTTACTTCGATGTCTCATCAGCACAGTTAGGCCTATCAACAGAGATATCGTGCTTTTACTTCGATGTCTCATCAGCACAGTTAGGCCTATCAACAGAGATATCGTGCTTTTACTTCGATGTCTCATCAGCACAGTTAGGCCTATCAACAGAGATATCGTGCTTTTACTTCGATGTCTCATCAGCACAGTTAGGCCTATCAACAGAGATATCGTGCTTTTACTTCGATGTCTCATCAGCACAGTTAGGCCTATCAACAGAGATATCGTGCTTTTACTTCGATGTCTCAGTACAGTTAGGCCTATCAACAGAGATATCGTGCTTTTACTTCGATGTCTCAGTACAGTTAGGCCTATCAACAGAGATATCGTGCTTTTACTTGGATGTCTCAGCACAGTTAGGCTTATCAACAGAGATATCGTGCTTTTACTTCGATGTCTCAGTACAGTTAGGCCTATCAACAGAGATATCGTGCTTTTACTTCGATGTCTCATCAGCACAGTTAGGCCTATCAACAGAGATATCGTGCTTTTACTTCGATGTCTCATCAGCACAGTTAGGCCTATCAACAGAGATATCGTGCTTTTACTTCGATGTCTCATCAGCACAGTTAGGCCTATCAACAGAGATATCGTGCTTTTACTTCGATGTCTCAGTACAGTTAGGCCTATCAACAGAGATATCGTGCTTTTACTTGGATGTCTCATCAGCACAGTTAGGCCTATCAACAGAGATATCGTGCTTTTACTTCGATGTCTCAGTACAGTTAGGCCTATCAACAGAGATATCGTGCTTTTACTTCGATGTCTCATCAGCACAGTTAGGCCTATCAACAGAGATATCGTGCTTTTACTTCGATGTCTCAGCACATTTAGGCCTATCAACAGAGATATCGGCATTTTTATTTAAATGGAACTAGAATGAGGATGTAGATCTACCTAAATTAAACTTCTGATTTAGCACTCTTATCTTATCTTATCTTATATAATACAGACGTTACTTGAAAAAAGAAGATGATTACGTCCTACGCGTCATGCATTTAGTCATGCATATTAACCAATGACTTAAATTCTGCCAAGTCACTGGTTTTTCTGGCTAGCTCAGGCAACCCATTCCATGCTCTAATAGCACTAGGGAAGAAGGAGTATTTGTACAAATTTGTCCTAGCATATGGGACGAGGAATGTGCCTTTATTTTTGTGTCTTTCAGAGTATTTTATTAAATTTTGTTTTTGTATTTGAAGATTATGGTTCAGTGTTTTATGTATAATTGCTACTTTACTTTTGAGTCTTCTGTCCTGAAGGCTTTCTAAATTTAGTGATTTTACTAATGGTGTTACCCTAGTCAAATGTGAATATTCGTTTGTTATGAATCTCACTGCTCTATTTTGTGTTTGTTCCAGTTTCTTAATGTTTTCTTGAGTTGAGGGGTCCCACACGGTGGATGCATATTCTATTATTGGCCTAACCAAGGTTAAATAACATTTTAGTTTTATGTTCTTATTTGATTTATAGAAATTTCTTTTAATAAACCCTAATGCTTTGTTGGATTTTTTTTATAGTTTCATCAATATGTGGATTCCATGACAGTTTTTCATTTATTATAACACCTAGGTATTTTGAGTTTTTAGTCTGTGTTACTGGTTTGCCATGAATAAGATAAGTGGAATTAATTTGTTTTAGTTTTTTTGTTACTCTTAACAACTGACATTTTTCTGGGTGGAAAGACATGCTCCAATTTGATTCCCATTTCTGTAATTCATCTAATTCTCTTTGTAAAATATCTGTGTCTTGTTTTGTTTTTATTGTTCTATATATTATGCAATCGTCTGCAAATAATCTGACTTTTGTTCCTGAACTAATGCAATTTGGTAAATCATTTATGTAAATTAAAAATAGTAGTGGACCCAAGACTGTTCCTTGAGGTACACCTGAGTTTACTGTTATTGGTGTTGATTTAGAGCCATTTATTATTACAGTTTGTTCTCTCCCTATCAGAAAATCTTTAATCCACTGATGCAGTGGACCGTTAATGCCGAAATATTTTAATTTTTTAAGCAAACTATGGTGGTGAACATTGTCAAAAGCCTTGGAAAAATCTAGTAAGATAGCATCTATTTGTTCACTATTATCTAAACCTTTTGAAAAATCATCAATTAGTCTATTAGTTGTGTTTCACATGATCTATATTTCCTAAAGCCATGTTGGTATGGGGTGAGGACATTATGTTTGTCTAAGTGGTTTATGATGTTGCTACATATTATGTGTTCTAGTATTTTACATGTGATGCTGGTAAGTGATACTGGTCTGTAGTTTCCTGGATCAGATTTTTCTCCTTTTTTAAATAGGGGGGTGACATTAGCTTCTTTCCAGTCCTTTGGTACTCTGATCTATATCTACTAGATCTAGATCTAAAATATGAACTTGGAATAATGTAGCTGTAATTTAGATAAGATTTGTGTAAAAAGAAATATCCTAGATAATCTATCAATAGACTGAATGCAACATTAAATTAAAAAATAGTATATTAGTTTTAGTATATTATAACATTGCAATATTATCAAAACGTTTGGAAATCAAAATCTACACTTTAAGTCCAGAAATTGAAATTCTACATCTTAATCTAGTCTATTTTAGTCTAAACTAGATCTAGAAATTCTAGATCTAGACTCTAAAATAATTTTGATTAGAATATAAATCCAGATCTAGATATACTGTAATAAAAATCTAGATCTAGTTTAAAAAATCTAGATTAGATCTAAATCAAGATATCATTCCTTTTTTAAATGCGAGTCACATAACGAGGCTTAATAAACATTACTATACCGAATTCTTTTAGCATGTCATTTGAAGAATTAATTCCATATAACGTCAAAGGGGAAAAAAAAAAAAACACTACGTCACACGGCCTAGACTAAAAATCGCCTTCATCAATACGAGCCATTTATTGAGTGTTCATAGACATTGGTGCACCGAGTGCGTTCTTTAAGCATTTCATTTAAAGAATTCATTCCATGTGACGTCAAAGGAAAAACAAAACACTACGTCACACGGCCTAGCTAGACTAAAAATCGCCTTCATCAATACGAGCCATTTATCGAGTGTTCATAGACATTGGTGCACCGAGTGCGTTCTTTTAGCATTTCATTTAAAGAATTCATTCCATGTGACGTCAAAGGAAAAAAAACACTACGTCACACGGCTTAGGTAGACTAAAATATGTTTTCATTAATACGAGCAATTTTTCGAGGGTTAATAGACAATTAGACATTGGTGCACCGAGTGCGTTTTTTTAGCATTACATTTAAAGAGTCCATTCATATGACGTCAAAGAAAAAAAATTTCATTACCTCACAGTAGGCTAGTACCGGTACCATAAAAAAATGTCTTTATTTACACGAGATATTTAACAAGGGTGCATTGAGTTGTAATAGAATTTATTTAAAGAGGATCAAAGCCGCATTGTTTTTGCGTTTTGTCTGTCAGTCGGTCTGTCCGTCATCTTAATATAAAAAAACAACAACTAAAAGCTATTAAAAATTGATAAACCTTTATTTTACGTTTCAAAACATTGCAATAATTTTAGGTATGAATACAATTGATTTAAGTTTGTATAATAAAAATTTTCGGATGTTTGTATAAATAGTAAAAGAAAAATTAGAATTCCAGATGAATGTAATACCGTTGCGCTATCTGTGGACGGGAGTGTCTCTCCAAAATAGGGCTCCCACAGCCACACGAGGAAGTGTGCTCTGAGATGAACCATAGTCGTTCTACGACTGAAGGAGGCCAATCAACAAACTCTATGTGATAGGAAATGTTGTACAAACTTTATGTGATAGGAAATGTACAAACTCTATGTGATAGGAAATGTTGTACAAACTTTATGTGATAGGAAATGTTGTACAAACTTTATGTGATAGGAAATGTACAAACTCTATGTGATAGGAAATGTTGTAAAAACTTTATGTGATAGGAAATGTTGTACAAACTTTATGTGATAGGAAATGTTGTACAAACTTTATATGATAGGAAATGTTGTACAAACTTTATGTGATAGGAAATGTTGTACAAACTTTATATGATAGGAAATGTTGTACAGACTTTATGTGATAGGAAATGTTGTAAAGACTTTATGTGATAGGAAATTTTGTACAGACTTTATGTGATAGGAAATGTTGTACAGACTTTATGTGATAGGAAATGTTGTACAAACTTTATGTGATAGGAAATGTTGTACAGACTTTATATGATAGGAAATGTTGTACAAACTTTATGTGATAGGAAATGATGTACAGACTTTATGTGATAGGAAATGTTGTACAAACTTTATGTGATAGGAAATGTTGTACAGACTTTATGTGATAGGAAATGTTGTACAAACTTTATGTGATAGGAAATGTTGTACAGACTTTATGTGATAGGAAATGTTGTACAGACTTTATGTGATAGGAAATGTTGTACAAACTTTATGTGATAGGAAATGTTGTACAGACTTTATGTGATAGGAAATGTTGTACAGACTTTATGTGATAGGAAATGTTGTACAGACTTTATGTGATAGGAAATGTCTTGTACTTTACATATGGAGTTCATTCTAAAATCAATACTCACGAGCAAAAATTCTTAGTTACTTAAGTTTATTTAACACAAGTTATGGAATAAAAACCCAAAGCTCGTTTCTGTTTTTGGTCGACGGTTTGTTAAAGAGGGTGTTATGTGACCAGCGCAACGAACAACCTCCTTTAATTTTACCAACTAATGTCAGACACTCATTAAAGTTGAACATTCTTAGGTACGTACTTAAAATCCCAAAGTTTAAAATACGCAAAGTTTAAAATACCAATTTCCATCTGGAATTGAACCCAAGAGCCCTCATCGGTTCGAAAACCAAGTGATTTAACACTATAAAGTAGGTCAACAGTTTCAAATGAGATTACTCTTATGCCAGGTGAACCCAAAAATGTGTTTCCTAGATATGTAAATGAAAAATATGGAGCCTTAAATATTTTTGTAAAACAAAAAAATAAATAAAGCGCTTGGCTTCTGAACCGGGGGTTCCAGGCTCGAATCCTAGTGAAGACTGGGATTTTTAATTTCGGGATCTTTGGGCGCCTCTGTGTACAGCTCTAATGAGTACCTGACATTAGTTGGGGAAAAATAAGGGTGGTTGGTCGTTGTGCTGGACACTTGACACCCTCGTTAACCCTAGGTCACAGAAACAGATGACCTTTACATCACCTGCCCTATAGACCACAAGGTCTGAAAGGGTAAGTTTACTTTTTTTTGAAGACTAGAGTAAAAAGAGTAAAATATAAAAATAGACTTCTTTCGTAACATCTACTTTCGAAATTAAACTAGCTGTATAGAAAGTAAACGGGCAAGATAGAGCAGCTGTTTATACCTGTCTTCATGATTGAGAACAACTGTGTACACCTGCTGACTATATCTTAGCGCAACACTTAATGGCTCTACTTAAATGTTGTTCTCTCTCTCTCTATGGCTAAGATTTATTGGAAAGTATTTCCCACGAGGAATGTAAGGACAGCCCCCCCCCCAAAAAAAAGGTTAATCAGGTTAAATGGGCGAGTCATGTTCCATATCGATGTGGGCCTCAAGCCAGACATGCCTGAACAACTGGGCCTCTTAGTGTTCATATTGAGCCTCTAATATAAGTATTGGAGTGCCCATCTACAGAGGCGTAAGTACATGATAGCTCAGTGGGGCTCCTTAGATCATGTTTGGTGCCAAGGTCCTTTTCTTCTGGTTAGGTGAACTTTGAAAAGATAAATGTTTGTTTACTCTAAGGTAACATTGATGAAAAATACTTCGATGCTCTAAAGCAGACGACAGAAATATTCGTGGTTGGATTGGACATGTGATTATTTGTTGCAGAATTGTAATATAAGCGAACATTCTTTAAATGATAAGAGAGAGAAAGATTGGATACAAAATAAACAAATAACAAAATTTTTTTTAAAAAAAAAGACTATTCATCCTTTATGAAGCTGATGACGTTTTGTTAATAACTATTAAATGATAGATGTATAGACGTATATATAAAGAAACATGTTTTTACACCGCTATTCTCTCTCCCTTTCAGAAAAATATCCTCGTAACGCTCATGTATAAATGTATTTTCTAGTTTCATGATATAGATCCAGACTTGGTAACATTAAAAGAAAGTGCAGACTAAAATACTGGATCTAGTTAGAGATATGATCTAGAAGAATCTACTTTGTGCTACAGATTCAGACCTAAGAACGTAAAAAAAAAGATTACAAAGAGTCGAATCCCTGTCGGATCCGCCTATTCGCACGAAATATTCAAGACGTGATATTGTTTTTATTGTCAAAAGTAATAATGTTTCAAAGATTAATTAGCCGTTGTAAAATATTTTTTTCTTTTTTACATGTTTCGCATGTTCCTTCAAAGTTAAATATAATTTACTTCCTTGTCTAAACCTCCCGTTGCAATTTAATCGGTAAGGACACTCCTCCTTATTATAAATACTCTCCACAAGAGGTTCTCGAGTCTACTGAACATTTGCTGTACTGGGATAGGCCTATTCTGACCGTCAAAACGGTAGATTTCAATCGCCCGGATCTGCTGTTCATCGATAAAAAAGAAAAAGCCGCTACCATTATCGATATCGCCGTACCACTTGTCTCATAATTTAAGAAAAACTGAGATAGAAAAACAAAGAAAATACGGGAACCTAGGCTTGGAGATTAAGCGTCTATGGAAATTGTCCAAAATAGCAATATACCCCATTGTTATATCAACCGAGGGGATAATAACAACTGACCTCACAGACACCTTCAAGGCCCTTAACATTCCTAGGAACATCTTCGTTGCCTGTCAGAGGGCGGTACTGCTGCAGACCTGCCGCATCACCAGAAAATTCCTCAGTGGAAACTGTTAAAGGGACTACGATGAATTTTGTTTCTCTTTGGCGAAACTCGACCCTGGCAAGCGCCAGAGAATGAAAACTTGTTCGTTTCTAACATAATAATAATACTAATAATAATAATCTTTATTCTCCTTATGGAAATTTGTCTTACAATTTGTGCATTATACCAAACAAAAAACATCAAAACTATAAGAAACCAAAGTGTACATTCACACCAGACTCACTCATAATTTACATGTTACAAAGTTTATACTAGATTGTTCTTATTTAATGATTTGATTGCCAGGGGAACAAAAGAGTGTTTGTGTCTGTTTGTCTTTGCTATTGGTGTCTTGTATGTCTTGTAATGGTAAAATCACAAAATCCTGACACAAAGGGTGGTTCTTTATTTCGAGGATCTTGTTAGCTTTTTTTATAGATGTTTGTCTCAAAGAATTGCCCAAATGGGGTTTGTTTTTTGCCAATGATTTTACTAGCAGCCTTTAGGATTCTATAAAGTTTATTTTTATTTTTAATGCTCAGATTGCCATACCAGGCAGTGATATTGAAACTTAAAATATGCAGATATGAGCGTGATAAAACACAGCCAAGGCCTTTTCGCTAACATTAAACGAGGACAGTTTTCTCAGTAATCGTAATCTATGCTGATATAATCAGTATTTGCAGTAACATTTAGTTTATTGTCTAGGATAGTACCAAGGTATTTAAAGGTTTGCACAATTTCAATAGTCTCTCCAGCTACAGAAACAATATCATTTTCCTTCTTTTCCCCACGAAAATCGATTATCATTTCATTGGGTATTTTTACATTTAATAATAAAAAATTATAAATATGACGATTTGTCCATACATGTAGTATCAGTTTGAGGTTGGGTCAGATTCCGTAACACAAGTCATTAATATTTAAAGAAGAAATGTGTTCTAAAAAAATAAATGCACACACACACACACTAATAGTAAAAAGAACTTTGTGACAAAATAAAATTATTTCTCAAGGCTGATTGGTTGGTTTTAATCCAATGGAATTATTTCAAACTCATTTTTGTTTATTTATTTCTATCAAAACGATGCTGTAACCAATTTAAATATTTAAACTAGATTGCTTTTGGATTTCTTCTAATAGATATTAGGAGATCGCTATGAGTTCAATGATCTATAGGAAAAGGGAAAACTGAAGAATCCCCAACGCAATGGATTCTCGGAAGTAGCTCGTCTTGTATTAAGTAATAGAAATTAAAACAAACTTGTTAGTAGACATTTTCATCTACTGTGGAAAAACTATAAATAGCTTATTTTTTGGTGTATCCGGTGTACGTTATAGATACATCGTTGATAATCTTTTCATTTTTATAATCTGTTTTTTTTGCATTGCAGAATTATTTTTTTTAAGCTATTCAGTTTGTGGCTACATTAATAAAATTTTGTCTGAAGTATTGAAGTTCGATTTAGTGTCGTTGACATTGTTTAGTGTTTAGTGTGAAAAATGTCCAGTAGAGACATGAATCAACACTCCTGTAGGTTCCGAGTAAGCATTCTACTCATTCTGTCTCTCCCTTCTGTCTCTCGCTCCTGTCTCTCGCTCCTGTCTCTCGCTCCTGTCTCTGTCCTATCAACGCATGTTTTAGACTTTAAAAACATTTCTTCGAAAACAAAAAAAGAAGGCCTCCCAGTGAGAATCTCAACGTCAGTCAGAAGTTGTTCGCCTCTTAAGTGACTGCAAGTCATCTTCATCTCCGCTGTCAGGGCTGCTCACTCGTAACGGTTCTCTTGTCCAGCCCCCCCCCCCCCCCCCCACCGTAACACAAGCCAGGGCGTGTGATCAATACCCTCTATAATACCACACAGCGAGAATCACAATTAGCGGACACGTCTCTAAATGGAACACGATTTTTTTTTTTAGGTCCCTTTTTTTTTTTTAGCTTTCAATATGAAAAGGGGGGGAGGGGTGTGAGTAACGGAGAGTTAACGCCTTGGTGGTTTCTCCTTGAATGCTTGATTGATAATGTGAACAGTTTCTTCGTTATATGAACTAGTATAACACGTGTGTGTGTGTGTGTGTGTGTGTGTGTGTGTGGGTGTGTGTGTGTGTGGGTGTGTGTGTGTGGGTGTGTGTGTGGGGGTGGAGCTCTCGATCGGAGCAGATAGGAAGAGTGGAAGACAGGGATTGGGTAATATAGTCTCAAAAACTGAAGGGCGAAAGTAAGTCAGTAAGTCAAGTCCGAAGCTAATGGACCAGAAGGATGGAGAAGATTGGGGGAGGGGGGGAACTGGGTCGTATTGATTCACAGAGATGTCAGGACACCATCTTTTTTTTTTTTAAATTCTGAGTATTCTTTAACACTATCCTAACCGGTTACGCCTGGCGATTTGATCTCATATTTCACAACACAGGTTTTACATTCCACGACGGCATAACTTATGTACAATTCTAAGACCTCCCTCCTTTACGACATTAACCATGGCTTTAAGAAGAAAATATCAGAGCGTTTTGACACTAGCTTGCTGGCTTGATAACTTTCTGACCACACAGCGATTTTGAACAGTTTTTGTTTTGTTTTACATGTTTCGGGTGTTCCTTTAGGACTGAAGATTATTACTTCCTAGCCCAAACCTCCTGCAGGACGAAGTTCGAATCGGGGACCCTCAAGACGACAGTCCAGAGCTCATACCACACGACCATGCAGCCAAACTCGACCAGGTGGTCACGTGGACCTCGCCTGGTGAAGAAATCAAATCCCACACATTAGGGTGCACGTTTGAGTCCTAACGTTGTCTAGATTATTTTTAGGGCCCCGGAAAGGGAAAAAGACGCTATTAGTTTTGTGTGGCCTGTCTGTCCGTCTGTCCGTCCGTTTCATTTAGATCTTAGAAACTAGAAGAGAAATGAAAACGGGACATCATGACATTTTAGATAATTCAAAGTTCTAATGCAATGGCTTCATTTTTTTTTTTTTCTGAAAGCGAAAAATCTAATTTTTTAAATCAATTAAGCAAGCAGTTTTTTTTCATAAAAATACACCATTTTTACAACTATTCACTATTAATAGTAACAATCACTGGAGGCTTTTTTAGTAAGGGAGATAACAATTTACCATTTTTTAAAACACATTTATGCAAATGGTTTTAGATTTTTGGTCAAAAAGTTCTGTCATACTAAACACCACATGTACAAAAAAAATGCTTTTCATTTAAAGAGAAAAAATCTATCTACATAATTTAAAACAACAATTAATAAGTAGTTTTTCATATTATCGTGTGAACTACAGAGCTACCATACCACCATGGAACACAAAACTAATGTTTTTTTTTTTTTTTTTTACGTAAATGTTTTTTTTTCTTGTAGCTTTGAAATAGAAAGAGACTAACCCTTTACAAAACAATTAGATCAATTAGATACAAAAATAAAGGCACATTCCTCGTCCCATATGCTAGGACAAATTTGTACAAATACTCCTTCTTCCCTAGTGCTATTAGAGCATGGAATGGGTTGCCTGAGCTAGCCAGAAAAACCAGTGACTTGGCAGAATTTAAGTCATTGGTTAATATGCATGACTAAATGCATGACGCGTAGGACGTAATCATCTTCTTTTTTGAAGTAACGTCTGTATTATATAAGATAAGATAAGATACTCATTATAAGACTTTAGTTAGGTCAGGTTCACATCTAATTTCACATTCACTTTCACCTATCCCTTGGTCTGCTGCACCTTTGGGGCACCACACAAGATCTGCCAACCTTCTTTCTTCACTCTTCTCTGGCATTTGCCTTTGATAGAATTTCATTCTGATATTCTTTATGAAAATATTGATACCCGCCTTTTTACCTGCCTGGGTGGACTACTTCGGGGGACGATTTTGAGTTTGTGTGGAATGTGTTTGTGACCTTGTTTTAAATTGTATTTTTAATGGACAATGTAATAGTATAACTTGTCGTTAATTCTTGGTGGTCATGTTTTCCTAAAGGAGGCTTCTCTTTTGAAAGACAGTTTATATTTTTATGATACTGAAACCGGAAAGAAGAGTATTAAAAACTATGTCATTATACAGAGCATACGAAACTATATTTTTTATTTCACCCGTAGTCCTATCAACATTGCTGCTATATAAGAAAGGAAAGTGTAGCACAGTGCTAGGTCAGTGCGACTCTGAGATATGGACGGGTAGCTCAGTGATAGGTGAAAATTGCTCTGAGATAGAAAAATGTAGCACAGTGCTAGGTCAGTGTAGCTCTGAGATAGGGAGGTGTAGCACTGTGCTAGGCAAGTGTGACTCTAATTATGCACATTTATATAGCACAGTGCTTGGTCAGTGTGAAACTAATTATGCACGTGTACCACAGTGCTGGGTCAGTGTGACTCTGAGACATGGAAGTGTAGCACAGTGCTAGGTCAGTGTGGCTCTGAGATAGGGAAGTGTTGTGTTTGATTAGTGTAGCTCTAGGCTCGAGAAGCGTACCTTTACGCTAGAACGCTGTGGATTATTTTTCTAAAACAACTTGTTTCTAAATATGTCGCTCACGTCCACTTCCCTCTCCCTTTTAAAAGAATACCCCCCCCCCCCACTCCTTATTTGTCTGCTTCTACATTCAAGAATTGTTCTTTTCCATCTGTTTCCAACAAGCAAACCTCGGCCATGAGTGAATGCCATGAATTCCCACGTTACACTGGTCACGTGCGGAAGAATAATTGATCAACAAAGTTATGTTCTCTTTGAAAAGGCGCACAGAGATAGAGGGCGCTTTCTATTGACATCGAGGGTTGGAACGAGTGGTTTGGATACAAAATACGGAATATAAATAGAATTAAATTAAATCTTAAGAATTTCTAAAAACATGGATATTTAGCCTGTTTTTGTCTATCTATCTATCTATCTATCTATCTATCTATCTATCTATCTATCTATCTATCTATCTATTTATCTATCTATATCTATCTATATATCTATCTATATATCTATCTATCTGTCCATCTCATCTGTCAGTCTCGATCATCCCAACCATACATCTTAGGAGATCTAGGTAGTTATTAACAAGTATACGTGTTGACAAAGTCTCTTAAGCGATAAAAATACAATAACTTAGATAAAGAAGAGAAAACGGCATGGAGAAATGTTGGGGCTATGTAAGGAAACTTATAGAAAAAAGTAAGGAATAAACAAAGGAAGATTGGGAGAGCTTTTGAAAAAAATAAAAAGATAAACTTTTGCAATGTCAAGGATGCTATAATGAAAGGTTACTTCTGCCAACTAAATAATGATTGCTCTGTAACCGAAAGAGCTTATCAAGTTGATTTTGCAGTGCTAAAAATTATATAGAAACACAAATAATTAGCGCATACCTTTTAAAGTACAGGAACATAGAAAAAGAAGTAAAGCAATATGGAAAAAATGTCGAGGTGGGCGATATAATAGAACTTATAACGAAACAATTCAGGAAGAACAAATCTAGTTTAAAATACATAGCTCATCAACACATCCTCTGTTCTGTACAACAAAATACGACAATGGCTAGCTATTTATATTTATCCAATTTATATTAAAATCTCTAATTAACGAAAAAAAATCTGCTTTGAGAGTAAATGAATCCAGTCACGTTGCACTGTAATGATAGAGACTTCTAGTCTTCCATTTCATTAAAGACATAAAAAGTAGCAGATTGGATATCTTAGTAACTAGACATATCACTGACAACATAAAAACATGCATTGTCTCTCATTGCTGAGGCATTCAATTTATTATCTTGATAAAAAAAATTCTAGTTTTAGAATTTAAAAATTATCCCACAGAAAAAATCGTGACTCGAAACATCATCTGTGATAATGAAAACTAAAATTAATCTCGCTGGATTAGTATTTCATACGAATTTAAAGACAGCAAACAAGGATTTAGTCATTTGTGATTTAAAGGAAAACAGAGATAGGCATGATTCGATCAGTTTTGTTTCTGAATGAACCAAAAAAAAAAATCTTATTAAATATCTTTTTTTTAAACGAATATTCTTCCAAATGGAATTAAGGAACAGGCCTTTCAAAAGTTATAAAAGGAACAGACCTTTCAAAAGTTATTAAGGAACAGGCCTTTCAAACGTTATTATAGAACAGGCCTTTCAAAAGTTATTAAGGAATAGGCCTTTCAAAAGTTATTAAGGAACAGGCCTTTCAAACGTTATAAAAGGAACAGACCTTTCAAAAGTTATTAAGGAACAGGCCTTTCAAAAGTTATTAAGGAACAGGCCTTTCAAAACATTATTAAGGAACAGGCCTTTCAAAAGTTATTAAGGAACAGGCCTTTGAAACGTTATTAAGGAACAGGCCTTTCAAAAGTTATTAAGGACCAGGCCTTTCAAACGTTATAAAAGGAACAGACCTTTCAAAAGTTATTAAGAAACAGGCCTTTCAAAAGTTATTAAGGAACAGGCCTTTCAAAAGTTATAAAGGATCAGGCCTTTCAAAAGTTATTAAGGAACAGGCCTTTCAAAAGTTATTTAGGAACAGGCCTTTCAAAAGTTATTAAGGAACAGGCCTTTCAAAAGTTATTAAGGAACAGGCCTTTGAAACGTTATAAAAGGAACAGACCTTTCAAAATTTATTAAGAAACAGGCCTTTCAAAAGTTATTAAGGAACAGGCCTTTCAAACGTTAGAAAAGAAACAGGCGTTTCAAATGTTTTTTAGGAACAGCATTTCAAAAGTTATTTAGGAACGGACCTTTCAAAAAGTTATTTAGGAACAGGCCTTTCAAAAGTTATTAAGGAACAGGCCTTTGAAACGTTATTAAGGAACAGGCCTTTCAAAAGTTATTAAGGAACAGGCCTTTCAAACGTTATTAAGGAACAGGCCTTTCAAAAGTTATTAAGGAACAGGCCTTTCAAACGTTATTAAGGAACAGGCCTTTCAAAAGTTATTAAGGAACAGGTCTCTCAAAGTTATTAAGGAACAGGCCTTTCAAACGTTATAAAAGGAACAGACCTTTCAAAAGTTATTAAGGAACAGGCCTTTCAAAAGTTATTAAGGAACAGGCCTTTCAAAAGTTATTAAGGAACAGGCCTTTCCAAAGTTATTTACGAACAGACCTTTCAAAATTTATTTAGGAACAGGCATTTCAAAAGTTATTAAGGAACAGGCATTTCAAAAGTTATTAAGGAACAGGTATTTCAAAAGTTATTAGGGAACAGGTATTTCAAAAGTTTTACACAACGTGACGGTGCTAGGGATTTGAAGAAGAATATTAAATACTTTAATTATTTTGTTGGCGTATTGTCTAAACAGATTTGTGGGTGGACATGAGCAGGTGTGAAGATGGACATGAGCAAGTGTGGAGATGGACATGAGCAGGTGTGGAGATGGACATGAGCAGTTGTGGAGGTGGACATGAGCAGGTGTGGAAATGGACATGAGCTGGTGTGGAGATGGACATGAGCAGGTGTGGAGATTGACATGAGCAGGTGTGGAGATGGCCATGAGCATGTGTGTGGGTAGACATGAGCATGTGTGGAGATGGACATGAGCAGGTGTGGAGATGGACATGAGCAGGTGTGGAGATGGACATGAGCAGGTGTGCAGATGGGCATGAGCATGTGTGTGGGTAGTAATGAGCAGGTGAGGAGATGAACATGAACAGGTGTTGAGATGGACATATACAGGTGAGGAGATGGACAAGAGCAGGTGTGGCGATGGACATGAGCAGGTGTGAAGATGGACATGAGCAAGTGTGAAGATGGACATGAGCAGGTGTGAAGTTGAACATGGGCAGTTGTGAAGGTAGACATGAGCAGGTGTGGAGATGGACATGAGCAGGTGTGGAGATGGACATGAGCAGGTGTGGAGATTGACATGAGCAGGTGTGGAGATGGGCATGAGCATGTGTGTGGGTAGACATGAGCATGTGTGGAGATGGACATGAGCAGGTGTGTTGGTGGACATGAACAGGTGTGGAGGTGGACATGAGCAGGTGTGGAGATGGACATAAACAGGTGTGTGGGTGGACATGAGCAGGTGTGGAGATGGACATGAGCAGGTGTGGAGATGGACATGAGCAAGTGTGGAGATGGACATGAGCAGGTGTTGAGATGGGCATAAGCATGTGTGTGGGTAGACATGAGCAGGTGAGGAGATGAACATGAACAGGTGTTGAGATGGACATGAGCAGGTGAGGAGATTGAAAGGAGCAGGTGTGGCGATGAACATAAGCAGGTGTGTGGGTGGACATGAGCAGGTGTGTGGGTGGACATGAACAGGTGTGGAGGTGGACATGAGCATGTGTGGAGATGGACATGAGCAGGTGTGTGGGTGGACATGAATAGGTGTGGAGGTGGACATGAGCAGGTGTGGAGATGGGCATGAACATGTGTGTGGGTGGACATGAGCAGATGTGGAGATGGACATGAACAGGTGTGGAGGTGGACATGAGCATGTGTGGAGATGGACATGAGCAGGTGTGTGGGTGGACATGAACAGGTGTGGAGGTGGACATGAGCAGGTGTGGAGATGCACATGAACAGGTGTGTGGGTGGACATGAGCAGATGTGGAGATGGACATGAGCAGGTGTGGAGATGGACATGAGCAGGTGTGGAGATTGGAAGAAATTTAATAACACATTTAATAGTGTTAGTAGTGACCGGGCGTTATTTGGGCGACACATTTAATAGTGTGTGTAGTGAACGGGCGTTATTTGGGCGACACATTTAATAGTGTGTGCAGTGACTTGGCGTTATGGGGTAACACATTAAATAGCGTCAGTAGTGACTGGGCGTTATGGGGTAACACATTAACTAATGTCAGTAGTGACTGGGCGTTAGTATTCAACACATTAAATAGCGTGGCATTGACTGGGCGTTATTGGGCACACATTAAATAACGTTACTAGTGATTGGGCCTTATAGGGAGGGCAACACATTCAATAGCATTTGTTCTTAGTCCACAGCATCATTTCTAGCTATTCTGGGTTCCCGCATCGTTGGTTCCCCCTCGAATACGTCTATACAAAGTTAGAAGCAGAGCTGGACACACACCAGCCCGCCCCTGGGCAACTTCTAAGGCACACGTAATTTCCCCTTCGAACATTTATCGAGTACTACGGAACATCAGAGTTTTCATTCTACCTTTGGCCAGAAGTTGTCAAGTCTCATTGGTTGGATGTGTTCGTTGGTTGGCATCACAGGTCTAGAGGAATATTCATATTATTATAGCATTAGCTTGGTTCCTTTTTATTTCAACTGATCAAACAACTCTCGTCAGACCCAGTAACTCTTGTCATTCCTGTCGTAACCAGACTTATTTATTTATTTTCAACCTGTTTATTTTCAATTAGTAACATAAGAATGAATAGGGTAGTAAAGAAGCTTTTTTTTTCTCTTCTTCTTATCAATGATAGGAAGTGACGTGGATAAATCACTCGTTCGGAATGACACCGGACTTGACCCGATATGTCATCTATGAATGTATTTATGTGGTTCAAAATTGTATGAAGAGTTTTGTGTTTAATGGCACTTGCACTAGAGACGAGGTAACTGTGATGTCGATGACGTATGTATACTGACCTGTTTGTTTGTTTGTTGTTCATCATCAAAATCATGTAAGAATAAATAATTCATTCATGGGAACCGGGTCATGCAAATTCTAAAATTACACAAAGGGGAGATTACTGCGTTAAAGATTTATGGTGAAGATAAGAATTGCTAGAGGCGGTGTTTCCCAAACTTTTTTCCATAAAGGAACACTTCGCACATTCTGATTTTTAAGCGGAACAGTTTGTTTATTTCTGAGAGAGATTCATTTATGTTGTGACCTTCTAGTTTATTATTTCAGTAGTTTTTGGAACACTTACTCAAGTACACTAGTGTCCGCAGAACACAGATTGGGAAACACTTGTTTGAGAAATAGTTTAAAAACCTTTTTGCGCTATAAAATGTTTCTTTGAATGTTTAGCTTCGATCTGGCTTTTGGCTTGAGAGAGGATGAAAAACAATGAATAAGTTATACGTGTCAACTAGTCTCTACAAGTAATACGCCCTAGTGACGGTATATAGAAGTAACTCAACGCCATGCATCTTGTTCTATAGAAAGAAAGGAGAACAAAACAGGCAAAATGTAATGTACACTTAAAAAAAAAAAAGCTAATAAAAGGGAAAGAACTGCACATTTACTTGGCAATGTCTCAATACTGTACGATTTATTTCACTTTTTATATATGCAATAAATAAAATTAATGACCAATAATTAATTTATTGGCTTATTCTTTGAATCAGGTTAGGGTTAGGGTTAGGGTTAGGTGCAATAGATAATTGTGCAGAGTTTCCGCTTGATACGAGAATGGAAAGTTGGAAGAAATCAAGTGTAACAGTCAGTCAGACAGACGGAGTGAATTTATGTAAGCTTTGTAAATATAGAAGGGCACCTTTAGTAATACGACCATCTCCCAGGCAAATGTTTTGCAAAAATAAGTATTGTGTTGATATTGCTGAAAGTAATGCCAGCAACTTCGTTTAGTTTAAGTTACCATTTATCTTTTTGGGGGCACGGTGGCTGAGTGGTTAATCGCTTGGCTTACGAACCTGGAATCCTGAGTTCGAATGTCGGTGAAGACTGGGATTTAGAATTTCTGGATTTTTAGGGCATCCCCCTGAGTCCACCCAACTCTGATGGTTACCTGATTTTAGTTAGGGAAAGTCAAGGCAGTTGCTCTTGAACCCTTGGCCATAGAAACAGACGACCTTAACGTCATCTGCCCATGGATCGCAAGGTCTAAAAGGGAAACTTTACTTACTGTTTCTCTTTTGCAATTAAAAAAAAAGTTTCGATCACCCGGCCCCCATTTTTTTTGTTTGCTCCGTGAATACTTTTTGGATATCACATATCGTCAGTCCTTCGACTTTCGTCGTAGAAGGGGGGGGGTAAGTAAAAGTTCCCCTTTCAAACATTGTGGTCTATAGGACAGATAATCTAAAGGTCATCTATTACTGTATCCTACGGTTAACAAGGGTGTCATGTGGTCAGCACAACGACCAACCGCCTTTACTTTTACCCAACTAATGTCAGGTACCCAATAGAGCTGGGTGGACTCAGATGTGCCCAAAGGTCCCGAAATTAAAAATCCAAGTCTTCACTAGGATTCGAACCCGGGACCCTCGCTTTACCTCTCAGCTACCGCGCATCCGCTCTAGTCTTTATGACTTTATTATTTGTTTGTTTCACAAAAATATTTAAGGCTCTATGTTTTTCAGTGGGGGGGGGGGGAGGTGTGCTGCAACCCAATCCTTCCACTTTTTCGGTCAGCTGTTCTTAGATATCAAGAGAGAGTACCTTTCAAATTAAATAGCAATGTTCCCCTTTCAGACCTTGTTATCTAAAGAGCATCTGTTTCTGTGGCTCATGGTTAAAAAGGGTGTCATGTGGCCAGCAACAATGACCTACCGCCTTTACTTCCCCGACTTATGTCAGGTACTTATTAGAGCGTTGTGGGCTCAGAAATGTGTATCCCGCGGCCTTTGTGAGTGACCTCCAGCTGTCTCGTTCTGAGGCCGCATGCAAACTGGTCTTTGAAGCATTTCCGTGGGGCACCTCTGTTACGTCGACCACCTTTTTAGCTCTCCAAAAAAAGACTGCCTTTGGCATACGTTCGTCTCCTATACGGGATACGTGCCCTAACCAGCGTAACTGTCGGATCATAAAATGTCCTGCAATACTGTCCATACCGGCGTTCGCAGAACATCGCTGTTTGTATTGCTGTTTTGCCACCGTATGTCCATGATGGAGCGCAAGCATCTTTGGTGAAAGCGCTCAAGTAGTCTTTGTTGCTTTCTGTATAGTGTCCATGTCTCACATCCGTATAGAAGGGTTGAGAGAACCGCCGCCTGGTAGACATCGATTCTTTGTAAGCAGGCGGTGCGATTTATTCCGCCAAACTCTCGCCTGAAGGCGTCCAAAAGCGCTACTGGCCATGGCCAGTTGATAACCGTCTGAAGTATGCATATATGTAAATACTCGGATGTTTGTGTAGATGCGTAGCTGTAAATGTTTATTTGATTTTGTGTAGATGTACACATTTCCTGAATTGGTTATTGTGTCAATAGTTTTAAGTCTAGAATTACAATTTAGTGTTAGCAACACAATGAGTCCAAGCTAATGACAGTGATTTGATTCAAAAGTGAACGTTGATTGTTGTGATGGAGCTCTATGCACAGATCTTCCCGAAAACTTCCTTGCGAGAGTCGGTCTTGTATTCTCCTTTTAAGATTGTATTCTTCCTTTCATGCTTGTTCTTTTCTTTATCTGTTTCCCAACTCTCTCTCTCTATCCTTTGTCTGCTTCCAGCTCTCTCTCTCTCTCTTTCTTTCTTTCTTTCTTTCTTTCTTTCTCCTTCCCTCTGAGTCCTGTCTCTCCGTCTTTTGTTTCCTTCTCTTCTGCTATGAAGCTATTGTGCTGACTACCAAGTACTGTGCTGATGTATTAATGACCATTATGATACAGACCGTTAATGTTATATTCAAACTAAACACATGACGAATACACTTGAGAGATCCGAGGATCAATTAAATGCAGAATACATCAACCAAAATACAATACAAACTATTTTCTGCTTTTAAGAATTGCTTCGAACAACAACAGAGTAGCAGTATGCAATTATTGACATGAATGGAAAGAACCGAACCTGTGATCATCATCAAACGTTTCTCAAAATGATGATATTGCAATGACATAAGTGAATGAGATGCTAGATAGCTGCTGAAACTCAAAGTCTATTTAGGAAGCCTCTGAAAACCAAAAGAATCCAATTCGATCTCTTTTCATAGTGTTGAGATGTTATTCATAAGAGATTGTTACTTGATACCGTGGTCATTAAGACACGGTTACGTCACAAAGAGACGACTGCTTGACTGTCGGACTGCACAGCAGACTACTAGCGGTCTCTCATTGGCGTGATTGCCTTTCATTTTCTAGTCCTTTTGACCTGGACTTGAAACTCAACTTATTACTGCCGTGCACTTCACAAGAAAGGGAGGTTATTTTTTTTTACTCCTTTTACAAAGCGATGAGAAATATTATATCCCTGTTAAAAAAAGGTTAATATCCTCCCTTGTTTCCAGGTTATCAGTTACATCAAAATGATCGAGATATTTTTTGTTATTGTGCATGCTATAAAATAATGAACAAGGGTATCAAACTGCTCTTCTGTAGTTCTTGTTTCACTAATATTTTTGTCAGAACCAGCGTAGCAAATAACTAGACCATAATTTAATAATATACCGTGTTTACGTATTTAATGTGAAAGTCACATATTTGCAAAGACCGTACATTCACCACTCATCAGTAATTCTCCCGCTTAAGATGGACTAGAAAAATACAATTCAGCCTGCTATTACTTCCGTTTTTCATAAGAAAATTAAGCAGCTTTCATAATCAAAACGCTTAATTTTGCACAAAAACATTTTGCTTGTTAGCAGTGTCGTACGTTTTGTAAAGCCGACTTACTTATGTTTAATAACGAAACATTCTACTTCTAACGAAAAAACATATCGTTATCTAATACTTCGACATAGAACCATTAACTCGAGTCAATAATTCTCCCATTCAGAGGCGCTAAAAAGAAATAAGAATTTAACCCACTTCTTCCTTAACATATACTTGGAATAACAGAACCTTTTTGAAAATGGTTTGGCTACGCATAACTATAGGGTTATTATATATATATATATTAACTAAAAAAGCAACAAAACCACTGATTCATTCACTGATCTGTGAAGACATCGCTATCAAACCACTGATTCATTCACTGATCTGTGAAGACATCGCTATCAAACCACTGATTCATTCACTGATCTGTGAAGACATCGCTATCAAACCACTGATTCATTCACTGATCTGTGAAGACATCGCTATCAAACCACTGATTCATTCACTGATCTGTGAAGACATCGCTATCAAACCACTGATTCATTCAATGATCTGTGAAGACATCGCTATCAAACCACTGATTCATTCAATGATCTGTGAAGACATCGCTATCAAACCACTGATTCATTCACTGATCTGTGAAGACATCGCTATCAAACCACTGATTCATTCACTGATCTGTGAAGACATCGCTATCAAACCACTGATTCATTCACTGATCTGTGAAGACATCACTATCAAACGTTTTTCTTGTACAACTTACGTGCTCAGTTACAAGTCGAGATGTGGAACTCAAACACAACTTTTCAAGCTCTGGTTCGGTTCAGTCAGATTTAAGTTCGGTGTTCGGTTCGGTTCGATGACAAGTATAGTTCGGGTTCGGTTCGGTCAGGTCTAAAGTTCGGGTTCGGTTCTATGTTATGAAATTAGGTATTAGCAAAATAAGGTACAGGTAATAATGTTTAATTCAATTATTAATGACATAAAACAGCGATGTGATTCCATATTCGGACGGTGGGCTATTTTAATTTCTAAAACTCGTGTTAAGGGCCACATGACAGAAAAGATACAGAAAAACATTAAATAAAAAAATAAAGTACTTTAATTAGAAAACTGTGGATATAATTAAAAAACAAATTGCCTTTCAGACCTTACGATCTATAGGAGAGATGATGTAAAGGTCATATATTTCTGTGGTCCACTGTTAACGAGGGTGTCATGTAACCATCACAATGACCAACCGTCCTTACCTTCCCCCCAACTGATGTCAGTTACCCATTAGAGCGTTGTGGACTCAGAGGTGACCTTAAAATCCCAAAATTAAAATCTCAGTCTTCACCATGATAAAAAAAAAACCTGGGACCCATCGGATCGCAAGCCAAGCCCTTTACCACTCAGCCACCGCTGAGTCCCACATGAATATAATATTTACACTAATTCATGGGATGTAGGAAGTTTATTCAAAACCAACTTCTGAAGATCCCACTGCATTGATGAGACACCAAGTTGAAACACTGAATCTAGATGCTCGTCTGTGGGACATTACGCCACATTGGTTTTACCCTTTTCCGCCTGCTAAATAAAGAGTTGCTATTTCGTTTAGAAGGCGTGTATGTCACAATGTCAGCCTGATTCAACTTCTTGCAACAGAGGTTCCGTTTGACATGACAATTTTTCCAACAACTCTTGACGCCAGTTCGCTATGTTATTAAAACAGACTTCTGGCGGTATCAGTAGTCACTCCCACTTATTTGTCCCAAAGGAAAGAAGCCGCCTCCTCCATGATGTCTTTGAACAGGTCTTTGCCAGTGGTGGTCCAAATGCAAGTGCCTCATAGCAGATTTCTTTCTTTTCTGTGATTTAAAAATTGCTTTTCGTACCGTGAATAAGAAACAAGAGTTGGGAGCTATCAGATATGGCGGCCGCTAATGGTAAACATTTCCATTTTACTGCTTTAATTGAAATTTCTAATTGTCATGCGAAAAAGAGTGGCGGCTTCAAGTCCATTCTTATTTCCATGTTACATTTCTTCCACCACTGATAGTAACCCCCTCTAAAGCATTCACCGCATGTCGAAAAAAAGGCTTCAATTCAAGACTTAAAATGTGAGCAACTCTACCATGTCCTTACAGCCGACTCATTGTCTTGTCCCTTCTTGGTAATTATTTTCTTCCATCTTCTAATCTCTAGGAGTTTCTCAGCAATCTTTTCTTTGTGACTAAAACTAAGAATGCGATGGCATTTCATTGTTTTGATTTCCTAATGCTGTTTAAAGTACGTTCTTCAAAAACAGCCACAAACATCTCAATACCTATACAAAATATTGACTAGTTTTCGTGCTCCGTAAAAAGGCAAAGATCTGTCCAACTTTCCTGGTAGTTTCTACAGTCTACTTTTAGTTTCTTTGACTCTCCCATTTCATTAACGCACACATTTTAAATGTTACGGTACCATTTGCGGTGCATCAAAAGAAGAAGATCCAAAATGATCCAGCTGAGTTTTCCAAAAATAAAAAAGTAACTGTCAAATCAACTCACTACCAAATCAACTCACTAAAACTAATTTATTTTTTTTAAGTAAAAAATATTTCAAACTCTTTGATTCAGTTTGGTCAAGGTAAGGACAGTTCGTTCGGTTCGGTTCGTGACAATCAGTTTTGAAGTTCGATTTCGGTTCGGTGGTAAGGTTAGAGTTCGGTTCGGGTTCGGTTCGTTTCCCATCTCTAGTTTCGATAGATTCAGTCTCAACGTCTTTTTAAGAGAACATTACGATTCGCAGGAACAACAACACCAACTAAAGTATATAGCATGGGAACAAACCAACTTGCGTAGTATTGCCTAGCCGGTATGTAATGCTAGTAAATAAATATATATATATATATTCGTAAAAACACATATATAATAGTTATGCAACTTTATGCTACCAATATGAAATCTTAAATCTCAATGATAACAGTTTATAAAAGTCCAGTGCAGTCATGGTACAACTCCTGCAATGTGAAATATATGCGAGACAGATATTAACTATTAAAAAGAAAAATGAGAAGGTGGTAAAAATATATTCCTAAATGAAAGCTACTTCATAGAGCATCACAGATTAAGCGTTGGCTAACAGAACTGTACTCCGAAACCACATCTTAGTGAAGGATTGAGCTGGTCAGTTGGAATCACTGGCGTATGTCGCTAATTTTGCTGACGTCTTTAGCGTGAGAGAGAAAAAATCTTTCTCATGGCTATTTACTTTTCTGTCTGGTCAATGCTTTCTTTATAATCCAGAGGACATGCAACATTGTTAATTGGAACGTTTCTGTTTCAGCGCTGAGAGAGAGAGAGAGAGAGAGAGAGAGAGAGAGAGCATTTTTTTTTAGAGTAGAGCTATACAACTTGAAATTGTTAAAATCCCAGACGTCTAGAAGTATCGAGGGTCAAGATGTGCCTAATTTAAAGTTTGTTTTTTTAAAGTTGAAAATGGTAAGTGTCGTTCAGAAATGGCGTCCTTTTTAAAATTTCGAACTGCAGTCATTTCGTTATTATGCTGACGCGTTAGCCACTGAGCTTTACAAGTACTTATACAAATAGAAAGTTTTATAGTCTTAAAAGTAAAAAAGATTCAATTTTATGCGAAAGACCGAATTCTCTTCAGAATTAATTACGACTAAATGATTAAATTATTTGCTAATTGTTTGATTGATTCCTGTGTTGTCATCGACAATAAATAAATGTGCAAAGTTTTAACTTGATCCGAGAATGTGAAGTGGAAGAAATAATTTGTACAAGATTCCACCCAGACAGATCGAGTGAGTTGATAGAAGCTTTGTAAATAGGTCTCAATGAACACAATGATTCTCTTAGCATGATGTTATTGTTTTTTACTTGCTAACTCTTCTCTTATCTTAACCCTTTCCTGACCTTTCGTGCGGTATACGTTCGGTAGTCTTGGTAGTCCTGGGTTCATACCCTGTCCGCTGTCATTCGTTATACAAGGCCTCAACACAGACCTGCCAAGTCGCAACTTATGGGCAGTGGAGACCAATAGCTCGTTGCCACGTCGTAAAGACCTTTAAGAAAGGTTAATGACTTTATTTTTAAGAAATTTTTTGTCAAGAATTTAACTAATTTGTTCAATGGAAAGGATTGGATGTTACTGAGAATCAGAGGTTTGAGTCAATGTGAAGACACATGTATTTCTACTCAAATGTTAGAGTGTTTAGCGAGTCCATTCAACTGAACTAAGCAACATAGGGGACATTTCTATCCTCCACCACCAAAAATGACCTTTATATCTTCACTATGGACCTTAATGTCTTCCATATAGACCTTTAGGTCATATAAAGTCTGTCCAGATAGGTTATATAAAGTCTTCCAAGATATAGGTTATATAAAGTCTACCAAGAAAGGTCGTATAAAGTCTTCCCAGATAGGTTATATAAAGTCTACCAAGAAAGGTCGTATAAAGTCTTCCCAGATAGGTTATATAAAGTCCACCAAGAAAGGTCGTATAAAGTCTTCCCAGATAGGTTATATAAAGTCTACCAAGAAAGGTCGCATAAAGTCTTCCCAGATAGGTTATATAAAGTCTACCAAGAAAGGTCGTATAAAGTCTTCCCAGATAGGTTATATAAAGTCTACCAAGAAAGGTCGTATAAAGTCTTCCCAGATAGGTCATATAAAGTCTACCAAGAAAGGTCGTATAAAGTCTTCCCAGATAGGTCATATAAAGTCTACCAAGAAAGGTCGTATAAAGTCTTCCCAGATAGGTCATATAAAGTCTACCAAGAAAGGTCGTATAAAGTCTTCCCAGATAGGTCATATAAAGTCTACCAAGAAAGGTCGTATAAAGTCTTCCCAGATAGGTCATATAAAGTCTACCAAGAAAGGTCGTATAAAGTCTTCCCAGATAGGTCATATAAAGTCTACCAAGAAAGGTCGTATAAAGTCTTCCCAGATAGGTCATATAAAGTCTACCAAGAAAGGTCGTATAAAGTCTTCCCAGATAGATCATATAAAGTCTACCAAGAAAGGTCGTATAAAGTCTTCCCAGATAGGTCATATAAAGTCTACCAAGAAAGGTCGTATAAAGTCTTCCCAGATAGGTCATATAAAGTCTACCAAGAAAGGTCGTATAAAGTCTTCCCAGATAGGTCATATAAAGTCTACCAAGAAAGATCGTATAAAGTCTTCCCAGATAGGTCATATAAAGTCTACCAAGAAAGGTCGGATAAAGTCTTCCCAGATAGGTCATATAAAGTCTACCAAGAAAGGTCGTATAAAGTCTTCCCAGATAGGTCATATAAAGTCTACCAAGAAAGGTCGTATAAAGTCTTCCCAGATAGATCATATAAAGTCTACCAAGAAAGGTCGTATAAAGTCTTCCCAGATAGGTCATATAAAGTCTACCAAGAAAGTTCGTATAAAGTCTTCCCAGATAGGTCATATAAAGTCTACCAAGAAAGGTCGTATAAAGTCTTCCCAGATAGGTCATATAAAGTCTACCAAGAAAGGTCGTATAAAGTCTTCCCAGATAGGTCATATAAAGTCTACCAAGAAAGGTCGTATAAAGTCTTCCCAGATAGGTCATATAAAGTCTACCAAGAAAGGTCGTATAAAGTCTTCCCAGATAGGTCATATAAAGTCTACCAAGAAAGGTCGTATAAAGTCTTCCCAGATAGGTCATATAAAGTCTACCAAGAAAGGTCGTATAAAGTCTTCCCAGATAGGTCATATAAAGTCTACCAAGAAAGGTCGTATAAAGTCTTCCCAGATAGGTTATATAAAGTCTACCAAGAAAGGTCGTATAAAATCTTCAGAGAGTCTGAATGGAACTTCACTATTATTGCTTCTCAAAGTGATTTCATTTAGTTTTCTTATAACTCTAAACCAAAGTACTGACCAGGTAGACTTAGGTTCTATAACGGCCAATCCTTTAAGTGTCACAAAAATGTAGGTCAAGGATTTGTATTTGTACAGTAAGCAGAGAGGCTATATTTATGCTACGAGCATGTCAGACTTTAAATGTCATTCAAATTAAAAGTCAAGCATAGACTCTTTTTCTTTGTTATAATAGTCGCAGTAATGCCAGTGTAATCAATACACATAAATAACTTAGCCATCTATTATTATGTTGCACTTTCCTCGCTTCACTATCAAGATACTCCAGACATTGATCCGTTTTTGAACCGAACTACTTTCAACATATTCTTACGCGAGCTTTCGACTCTTTTTTACCTTGACCTTTACCTGTCCCATAGTCTGCTGGACCGTTGGGGCACCCTGCCAGACTCGTCGTCCGTCTTTCTCCATTCCTATCTGTCTTTTGCCTTAGAACCTCTTTTAATGGCAGGCCCGTCCATTCATTTATATAGTCCTCCCATCGCTTTCTCTGTCTGCCTCTTCTTATTTTTCCTGGTACAGTTCCCTGAAGGAAGGTCTTTGCGAGCCCCGAAGATCTTGTAATATGGCCATAGATTTTAAGCTTGCGTTTTTTTTACTATAGTTAGCAGGTCATCATGGGGTCCGATCGCTGCAGTAACCCTGTCTCTAATCTCTTGGTTTGTGATGAGGTCTTTGAATGTGAACCCTGTCTCTAATCTCTTGGTATGTGATGAGGTCTTTGAATGTGAACCCTGTCTCTAATCTCTTGGTTTGTGATGAGGTCTTTGAATGTGAACCCTGTCTCTAATCTCTTGGTTTGTGTTGAGGTCTTTGAATGTGAACCCTGTCTCTAATCTCTTGGTTTGTGATGAGGTCTTTGAATGTGAACCCTGTCTCTAATCTCTTGGTTTGTGATGAGGTCTTTGAATGTGAACCCTGTCTCTAATCTCTTGGTTTGTGTTGAGGTCTTTGAATGTGAACCCTGTCTCTAATCTCTTGGTTTGTGATGAGGTCTTTGAATGTGAACCCTGTCTCTAATCTCTTGGTTTGTGATGAGGTCTTTGAATGTGAACCCTGTCTCTAATCTCTTGGTTTGTGATGAGGTCTTTGAATGTGAACCCTGTCTCTAATCTCTTGGTTTGTGATGAGGTCTTTGAATGTGAACCCTGTCTCTAATCTCTTGGTTTGTGATGAGGTCTTTGAATGTGATAGCTAGGTCTCTTATTTCGTCTATATAAGACTTGGTTCTTAATGTATCGTATTTTAACTCCTCAATTTATAACAACGGCTTAAGGCCAGATCATTTTTTGGATTCATTTTGTATCCTATTGCGTCTATGTTCTAGTTATTTTAAGGAGAGTTATGTAAAAATAAATCCGCCCACCGATAGGGTTGGGTTTAATGGACACATTGTTTAACGCAACATCGAGAAACTTCATTTTTTTTTGTGAGCGCTTGAAATTTGTGGATTCACATTTTCCTAACATTTGATGATAGTTTGTTTATGATAGAAATTTGAACAAGCGTAGACTTGGGGGTAGAGGGGAGAAGTATAGATAGAGAGGGGGAGGGGGGATGAAGCTCTTTGAAAAGTTTGATAACATAGGATAACCCCATTACGATAATGGAGCGTAATATGTCTCCATAAACTTTGGCCTAGGGCAAGAGAAAAAGGGGGAAACATTACGGAAGGATGACAGAGTTAGGATAGAGTGCTTATTGATTGAGTCGTCTCGGCCAAGAGGTAACCTTCTTTATCTATCTTTATTATTGATGTGTATACATTTGTCTTTCGGTATGCAACCTTGTACTGTAGTGCCTTATTAGATTTCTTTGAATATGCAGCCTTGTACTGTAGCGTTAGGTTAGATGTCTTTGAATATTCCACCTTGAACTGTAGCGCTAGGTTAGATGTCTTTGAATATACAACCTTGTACTGTAGTGCCTTATTAGATGTCTTTGAATATGCAGCCTTGTACTGTAGCGCTAGGTTAGATGTTTTTGAATATGCAACCTTGTACTGTAGTGCCTTATTAGATGTCTTTGAATATGCAGCCTTGTACTGTAGCGCTAGGTTAGATGTCTTTGAATATACAACCTTGTACTATAGCTCTAGGTAAGACGTCTTTGAATATGCAGCCTTGTACTGTAGCGCTAGGTTAGATGTCTTTGAATATGCAGCCTTGTACTGTAGCGCTAGGTTAGATGTCTTTCGGTATGCAACCTTGTTTTGTAGTGCCTTATTAGATGTCTTTGAATATGCAGCCTTGTACTGTAGCGCTAGGTGAGACGTCTTTGAATATGCAACCTTGTACTGTAGCACTATCCCACCTTAAACTGTAGAACTAGATAACAGGTCTTCGGATATGCCACCTTGAATTGTAGCACTAGGTTAGATGTCTTTGAATATCCCACCTCGATAACTTTTAAAACTTTTCTTTCACTCTTGTGTGCGCGTGAAGAAATATTAAAAAGGGGGGTAGTGTAGAGTGATATTTAATATTCGCATATCATTGCTCGTGTTGTAAATAAACTATTATGAAAAAGAGTGGTGGACAAAGTAGTGACCAGTGTCCACACGTGAAGCACTGTTGTCAGACTTCACAATTTTGTTTTCATTAAAATGTAACTGAAAGAATGATTTCCCTATGGAGCAATAGTCGGTCATTCAGTCAACTTTCATATAATAAACGTGATAACTCAGCCGTTTTACAGATATATATACATAATATATATAATATGTAAAAGAAAATCCATCCATAATCACAGATGCTTGTATGTAATGTAGGACATATTCCAGGCGCAGTGAACGTAAAGGAAACTTAAATAGAATCACGGCGGACAACGGCTTTGTCTACATCAGTGTGGAAAAATATGCAGGTCGAACCTGGGTCAGCGAAGTCATGTGAAACCCTGCACTCGTACTTAATCTTTGGAATAGAAGACACTGCCATTCCAGTTTATTGAATCATTATAGCCCCATATCAAAGTTTCAGAAGAAAATGTTATGTACAGCTTCAAATGTACACATCTCTACTTACATGAGCTTGATTCAATTCCACTGCCCAAACTTTCGTGCGTACATCAACTTCCTGTCATGTCATTGTAGTACACAACGTCGTTTCATGCTTTAAATGTACGAAAAATATTTCGTATTCAAGACAATGTCTCTATTCGACCTGTGACTAGAAGGATAGTCGGTGATAAGTCTAAAGGTGCACTATGTCTAGATGTAATGAGCCTAGTAGTCAAAGACCTAAAACAAAGAACTAAAACGTTTTTTAAAAACAAAGCATATATTGAGTACCTTTGAATCATTGTCAAATCTCTCAATATGGCAAGGTTTATCTCATCTTTCTGAATGAAACAAAATTAATTAATTACCACTAATGGATTAAATAATTAGTAAATGTTGTCATCGACATTGCATAATTGTGCGACATTGCAACATGATCCGAGAAAGGGAAGTGGGAAAAAAGCGAGTCAAAGACAGACAGATATCTAAAGTCAATACAACTGTTAACAGAAGAATGGCCATACTTTAATAGAAGCTTTTTTTGTCTGATAATAGCTCTTACATTCAGCATGTTAATGTGCAGCCTCTGGACATACAATATGACACAACAACATTTTAAACATTAAGTTAGTATATTGCGTTTCAATTATGAACAGGATAATGTGTGTGTGTCTGTGTACGTGTGTGTGTCACAGTTTATTATCGTATTGATTTTTTAACGCTCTTTTTAAAGTGAAAAGCTTTTTATTGTCAAGCCAATCAGACGTTAATCATCTTTGTCACGTGACGAAAATAACTTTGACGTCACGTCATACATTGAAAGCTAGAAAGTTAAAAAAAAAAAATGACGTCATTTCTGATGTTTTCTTCTGCTTGAGAACATTCAAACAAAACAAAACAAAACAAAAAAAACAACAACAATACAAAGCATCATAATGCACCGTGTTATAGCGCTGATTAGAGACTTCTTCTTGTAAATCAATATTTATACAAAAATTGAATTTAAATACAGAAAATAACAGACTTAGATAGAAAGCTGGTCCGGTGGACTGGATGTCGCTGATTCATTTAGCGTAATATCAAAGCTACGTTTAAAAAAAAATTGTTTGTGACATTTAAATTAATTAGATCGGAAATGCTGGTGCTGCCGCCTGGCGTACAATTATCTTGCAAGACCCTCAATGTCAACAATTGTTTGAGTCCAGGCTTCATTAAAGCTACTTCACATTCATAATTTCTACAATTTGCTTAACGAGTGGAAACAGGGGCGGAACATAAGGGGGTTCAAAAGACCCTTTCTATCTTCTGCTTTGACCCAATTTACTTTGTGTGTGTATGTGTGTGCGGTTTGCGCGCTGGACTGTCGTTCAGATTTATCGATGGTCCAGAGTTCAAACCCTGCCAGCTTCCATCCCCCGTAGTCCTGCGGGAGGTTTGGACTAGGAAGTAATTATCTTCAACTCTGAAGGAACATCCGAAACATGTAAAACATTTTAAACATTAAGCCCAGCCAAGACTAACTAGCCTCCTTTTTGCTTGAACTTACTTGTGTAGGTGCCAACGGTTTCTCTGAACTGTCACGTGATATGCATACTGTCCACTGTTGGCATAGAGTATGCAGCAAAATTTGACACCTACAAAATGGCGGAACTACGCCTTGTATGTAGTAAAACTCCATTCAAGATGGGGTCGATGTCAGTTTGTCAACCATTTCTTGAAGTAGGAATGTCAAAACTTTTCCCGCTATAAACATTTCGTGTACTTAAACTAAACCTAAATTATACCTTTTAAAACCTAAAGTATACAGCTAACTGAACAGAAATGATGGAAACTATTGTAAAAGATTTTGGTCCGTGACCAAACTCTTTCGGTAAGGATACATATACACTTCCAACACGCTTAGCACGAGTGGCATCACCGCAAAAAAAAAAAAAGTGTCTAGCCCAAAGAAGCTGAGCCTCTGAGGCTCAATGCGCACTTTTTGGCATACCTTTTGAGGTGGCCGGATAGCGTCAGGGCCGGATATTGCCATTGGGCCGTAGTAACAAAACAAGGAAAACATAAATAACTAGTTGACTGGTGGCGTAACATACGCCGCTATTTTGCATAGCCTATGCGACCGCAGTGGGCCCCTACTTTCAAAGGATCCGCACTTTCATAGGACCTGCGCTAATTCAAGGTGTATACATTGTTAAATTAAACAATTTTTTAAGTTCAAACAGATTTCCCGCGCCCTCATGTCGATTTACTAGGAGGCCAACAATTCTCAAAGACAGATTGAAACATTTGGTCATTCTTGCTATTGAGCGGGATCTATGTAGGAAACACAATTATTATGATATACTGTATGACTTTGCTATACGCAAGGCTCGTCTAGTAATTCTGTACATAGAATGGATAAAATGCAAAGACGAATTTATTTTCTAATACAAACTCTTAAGATTCACTTATTGTCCGCTTCCCTACCCAAATTTGTCCCCGCGAAATCCGTTTCGAATAGGGCCTCACAATGCCTTGCTATTTAAAGTTTGTAAAATGTTTGTTTGTAAAATGTTTTACATGTTTTGGATGTTCCTTCAGAGTTGACGATAGTTTACTTCCTAGTCCAAACCTCCAGCATGGGATGGGAGCGGGCAGGGTTTGACAGTCCAGCGCGCAGCCATCCGTAGCGACGTGTAAATGTTCTTCCCCTATTCTCCCTCTTGTTATTTCGTGGGGTGACTATCCGCAGAAATAAGAGAGTGATCTTTCCTTTACTTCTTGTTTGACCTGTTTAGGGAAGAAGAGAATTATATATATAGATAATAATAATAAAGAATAAGCTTATATTATGTGTAATTGTATCAATTAGTTTGGACCAGTCATGTAATTTATGTGTATGACTGACCTAGATATATCAATCTGTGCGATAGAAATATTTTTATTTGTTGAAAACTTTTTCTGTCGATTTTAGTCTGTGAATATTTGTATGTACTCACGCCGTTAAAACGTAAATTGGTCTGTCCTATTGCATCGCTCTCTCTTTCTTTCTCTCTCTTTCTTTCTCTCTCTTTCTTTTTCTCTCTTTCTTTCTCTCTTTCTTTTTCTCTCTTTCTTTCTCTATATCTCTTTATCTCTATGTCTTTTTCTCAATCTTCTATCTTTTTCTTTGTATCATTCTCCCATTCTCTCTGTTTCTCTTTCTTTTAATTTCTTTCTTTCCCATCTCTCTATCTCTCTCGTCCGTTCCTCTTTCTCTCTTGACCGTCCCTCTTTCTCTCTCGTCCGTCCCTCTTTCTCTCTCGTCCGTCCCTCTTTCTCTCTCGTCCGTCCCTCTTTCTCTCTTGACCGTCCCTCTTTCTCTCTCGCCGGTCCATCTTTCTGAACTGATTTTATTCAAATATTTTACCGTTACATGTACAAGCACTGACAGTTATGAAACAAGTTCTATCGTTTATCGCCAAAGAGATAAAATATACATCAGCTCCGACCATTGGCGCATGTATTTCTGGCGCTGTTCGTGAAACAGACGTCAATGAAATAAGACGTCATCAAATGTTAGTGCCTCCTCGAAACACACACGACTAAAAACTTAGACATAGACAAGACACAAAACTTAGACATAGACAAGACACAAAACTTAAACATAGACAAGACACAAAACTTAGACATAGACAAGACACAAAACTTAGACATAGACAAGACACAAAACTTAAACATAGACAAGACACAAAACTTAGACATAGACAAGACACAAAACTTAGACATAGACAAGACACAAAACTTAGACATAGACAAGACACAAAACTTAGACATAGACTAGACACAAAAGTCAGACATTTACAAGACTAAAGCTTAGATATAGATGAATCAAATCATAGACATGGACAAGATACAAAACTCAGATGTAGACAAGACACAAAACTTAGACATAGACAAGACACAAAACTCAGATGTAGACAGGAGACTCCAAACTGGGAAATAAAGTTACTCGATCCCAGAGTTCATCTCTTCAACTAGCGACTACGCACTAGTCTAATGGCTTTCCAACATGGACGAGTTAAAATGGGAACAGGTCTTGCATTGATCTGTCGAAGTGTTAAAACTCAAACTTTGTACTTCAAAGTCCAGACCATTACGTTTTATTTCACTGTTATTGACCACTCCCTGGAAACTCACAGTTGTGGTCATTTGAGGAGACATATAATTTATAAGGTTGTGCAATCTTTTGGTCTCTTCTATCTAAATGTGTCAGGATGACCGTGTGGTCAAGATGTGGCTGTTAAATCTTAGCAGTCTTTTATCTCACAAGGAAGAGAGAGAGAGAGAGATGGATAGATAGATGAAGAGAGAGAGAGAGAGAGAGATAAGAGAGTATTGTAAGAGAAAGAGAGAGACAAAAGATAAGTGACATAAGAAATAATATATATATATATATATAGAGAGAAGAGATTAGTGTGAGAGAAAGAGAGAGAAAAGGGTGTGATGGAGAAAGCTGAGAAGACAAAGAAGACAAGGTAGAGGAGATAAAGAAAAGAGAAACATGGAAAGATAAAGAAAAGAGAAACATGGAAAGATAAAGAAAAGAGAAACATGGAAAGATAAAGAAAAGAGAAACATGGAAAGATAAAGAAAAGAGAAACATAGAAAGATAAAGAAAAGAGAAACATGGAAAGATAAAGGAAAGAGAAACATGTAAAGATAAAGAAAAGAGAAACATGGAGAGATAAAAAAAAGAGAAACATGGAAAGATAAAGAAAAGAGAAACACGGAAAGATAAAGAAAAGAGAAACATGGAAAGATAAAGAAAAGAGAAACATGGAGAGATAAAAAAAAGAGAAACATGGAAAGATAAAGAAAAGAGAAACACGGAAAGATAAAGAAAAGAGAAACATGTAAAGATAAAGAAAAGAGAAACATGGAGAGATAAAAAAAAGAGAAACATGGAAAGATAAAGAAAAGAGAAACATGGAAAGATAAAGAAAAGAGAAACATGGAAAGATATAGAAAAGAGAAACATTGAGAGATAAAAAAAGAGAAACATGAAAAGATAAAGAAAAGAGAAACACGGAAAGATAAAGAAAAGAGAAACATGGAAAGATAAAGAAAAGAGAAACATGGAAAGTTAAAGAAAAGAGAAACATGGAAAGATAAAGAAAAGAGAAACATGGAAAGATAAAGAAAAGAGAAACACGGAAAGATAAAGAAAAGAGAAACATGGAAAGATAAAGAAAAGAGAAACATAGAAAGATAAAGAAAAGAGAAACATGGGAGTATAAAGAAAAGAGAAACATGGAAAGATAAAGAAAAGAGAAACATGGAAAGATAAAGGAAAGAGAAACATGGAAAGATAAAGAAAAGAGAAACATGGGAGTATAAAGAAAAGAGAAACATGGAAAGATAAAGAAAAGAGAAACATGTAAAGATAAAGAAAAGAGAAACATGTAAAGATAAAGAAAAGAGAAACATGGAAAGATAAAGAAAAGAGAAACATGGGAGTATAAAGAAAAGAGAAACATGGAAAGATAAAGAAAAGAGAAACATGGAAAGATAAAGGAAAGAGAAACATGGAAAGATAAAGAAAAGAGAAACATGGAAAGATAAAGAAAAGAGAAACATGGAAAGATAAAGAAAAGAGAAACATGGAAAGATAAAGAAAAGAGAAACATGGAAAGATAAAGAAAAGAGAAACATGGAAAGATAAAGAAAAGAGAAACATGGAAAGATAAAGAAAAGAGAAACACGGAAAGATAAAGAAAAGAGAAACACGGAAAGATAAAGAAAAGAGAAACACGGAAAGATAAAGAAAAGAGAAACATGGAAAGATAAAGAAAAGAGAAACATGGAAAGATAAAGAAAAGAGAAACATGGAAAAGATAAAGAAAACAGAGAGAGAGGAGAGAGAAACAGGGAGAGATACAAAGAGAAAGAAGAGTGAAAGATGAGAACGAGAAAATAGAGAAAAGGGAAGAGAGAAAGACAAGGAAGAAAGAACGATTAGCGAAAAGAGAAAGAGTGAGAGAGAGAGAGAGTGAGAGAGAGAGGGAGAGAGACAGAGAGAGAGAGAGAGAGAGAGAGCTACTAGCCCAACCCGTCTTGTGGGATAGCTCACTAGTCTACTTAATAAAAACGGATTCAGTCTGAACATGGTTGACAGAGGAAGTTAGAATTTAGTTCTTTTGTAATGAGTAGTTGGCATCTGTCATTCACATGTAGGTAAACCAATTATTGCGGTCTGGTGTCTATAATTAAGACTGTAAACAGACTAGATCTAGGTTGGTATAGTTTAATAAAAAAAATATTTATCATACATAACTTTAGTGTACTAAACAAGCTCTGTCTGGTAGATTTCTCACGAAAACATGAGATTATTTATGGAATCTACCCACTTCTTTGTGTTAAAGAATAACTGGCCGACCTCCCCTCCGATTTATGTGGATGTTATCTATCGGGAGAGGAGGATCATAGCAATGGAATTGAGATGCTACAGAAGGTCCTAGGCATCACTTTCAAAGACCGCATCACAAACCAAGAGATTAGAGACAGGGTTACTGCAGCGATTGGACCCCATGATGACCTGCTAACTGTTGTAAAGAAACGCATGCTTAAAACCAAGGAGGTTATATTTAGATGGAGATGGCGGTTGCTATCAAATGTTCATTATCGGTTGAAGCCAGTAGGCGGAGCCTATTCGCCATATTGGTTTACTCAAAACATTCCATCCGTTTTCATTGCGATAACAGTTTTTTAATTCTCGTAACGACTCAAATTAGCCTCGTATTTTGTCATCATGTTTTTTTCTAAACTCCTATAAGGCCCAAGTTCATATCTGGTGGTCTAGATATTCCAATGGATCAATTACAAAGCGCTGTAGAGCAAGTAAAGTGATTTATACGATCACCTGATCGAGGCCTACAAAACCGAAATATAATGATTACATCGAAATTAAGCACTCTTGTGGGCTGAAAAATAGCACAAAAATGATTTGCAAGAGGTTTGTTATATTTTTGATACTTTTTACCGCACTGAAATCACCACAAAATTGATAAAATTGAAGTGAAAAGAGTACTACTACCTACTACTAATAATAATGTTACAGTAATACTAACTAATCTTTCCATAATTAAACTCTGGCCTACATGTTTAGTATGTAAAATGTGGGAAGATACATTTTTATACAAACATGAAGACATTATATAAGAACACACTGATAAACCATACTGAATATACAAAGTCAATGAGCTAGTGGGAGATAACTAATTATTTACCACTGAAGAGAATTAGTTTTGTATGCACCTGTCTGCTCACAGCACCTTTTTGCATATGATTCCTAAAGTCTAATGTTTTGCAGCGTAGTGATACCGCACTTGCAGATATTTCTCTGCTATTGCCTTGATGAGTAAAATTACATGGTTTTAGGGTTATGTGAAATATTGTCGAACAAATTTCTCAAAAAAAAAAACAACAGACTACACGTTTTAATTTGAGTAGACCAAGATGGCTGTGATTTGGCTTCAACCTAGTGACGTCACGCCATCTCCATCTAAATATAACCTCCTTGCTTAAAACATATGGCCATATTACAAGATCCATGGGTCTCGAAAAGACCTTCATTCAGGGAACAGTACCAGGAAAAAGAAGTAGAGGCTGACAGAGAAAGCGATGGGAGGACTGTCGTGCGCGCGTGAAGTTTTCTTTGCATTTAATATTGGTGTTTTAGCGTATAGGAAGTAGTTTCTGTTAAGTGCGTTTTGTTGTCTAGAATATTGTGTGGGTGTGTGTTTACGTCATCCTTAGTTTCCGCAAGAGAGAGAGAGAACTTCTTTTGTGAGCTGGGTAGCTGGTTTTTTGGTTCCCCCTTGTAAGGGTACGTAAGTACATAGTTTTATTAAGTACGCTGATCTTTCGGTACGGGTGTCGCTATTGAAAAGTTCTTTCTTGTAGCGGCATCGCTAGATCTAGGTTTTCTTTTCGTTTCAGGGTGTTAGGCTTTGGGCTATGGGAAAGTGTGTCGTCTTTCCGCCCTTGGAGTTGTGTAGTAACTATCGGTGTTGAGGTGTAGGGAGTTGAGGTCCTGTTGGGCGCCGAGATGGAGTGTGAGCGTGAAGGTGTGTTACGGAAACTTGTTGGTGTGATACTAAACTAATTATTAATCAAATGCTAACTTCAATGATATTGATGTATATGTAAATATGTTTGAAAATTACAATTAAGTATAATTAAATATTGTTCCTGTTGACAACTGTTGTTATTCACTAAATGTTCAGTTGAATAACTGTTATTCAATGTTTCTATTTTACATGCTATTACCTTTAGGTTCTTGTGTTACTCTGTTCAGGCTGGGGATACGGGACCGTAATATCATACCCTAGCTAAGCGACAAAACCCACCTGACAAGGACAACATAAACGAATGGACGGGCCTACCATTGATAGAGGTTTTAAACAAGGCAAAAGACAGGGAGGAATGGAGAAATACGGTCGACAAATCTTGCTTGGTGCCCCAACGGCCCAACAGACTAAGGGATAGGTAAAAGGTAAAGGTAATCTAACAGGATGTCCAAGCAATGGATAGCGATGCTGATTACTGAAAAGACATAGAGACCGCACTACACGGCCACAAAATCTACGGACAATGAAAAAGCATTGGCACTAGCTCCTCAAAAAAAAGTTTGGCTGGTTCACTTAAGAATAGGTCTCTATTGTCGTGTGAAACAAGAGCTCTACAAAATAAACCATAATCGTTCTAAACTCAATGGCGCTAACACACTATTCAGATTAAGATGTTATTAATAAACGCAGTAGATAAAAAAAATATGGAAAAGTAAAGAAGAAATTAACTAGGCACTATAGCTGTAATTTAGATAGGCACTGTAGCTGTAATTTAACTAGGCACTGTAGCTGTAATTTAGATAGGCACTGTAGCTGTAATTTAACTAGGCACTGCAGCTGTAATGTAACAAGGCACTATAGCCGTAATTAAACTAGGCACTATAGCTGTAATTTGACTAGGCACAATAGCTGTAATTTAACTAGGCACTATAGCTGTAATTTAAGTAGGCACTATAGCTGTCATCTAACTAGGCACTATATCTGTTATTTAACTGGGCGCTATACCCGTAATTTTTAAATGTAAAAACAACAACAACAACACCTAATCTAATGCTTACAAAACTCAGAGATATGACACATGACTTATTTCATAGAGTAGGACCACCACCGTGCAGTAGGCAGGTTCAAAAAGTAGATCAATTAAAACAAAAAATGACCATAGAATCTTAAAGTTGAGACGCTGTGCGGGCAACGCTTCTCAGATTCAGCTTGGCGACCGGGTGGAAACGGTCAAAGGATGCGATTGGGCAAATAGGGAGGCAAAACAGAAACCCCGTCGGCATACCTGAGGTACGAGCCCATATCATTTACCGGAATGAAAGGGAGCCCCTAACAGATATGTTACTACACACAGTAACAGATATGTCGATATGTCACTACACATCGTAACAGATATGTCACTACACACCGTAACACAAACCCCTTTATTAAGACCAGGGCCGCCGCTACCTATTGTGCAATGTATGCATCGCACGCAGGCGGCCGAATGTAGGGGGCGGCCAAATCATTATTCCAAGGTTGTCTTTATTTTTTTTAAATTTTTAGTTACATAAAAAATTAATCAAATATTTTAATATTTTATATAAATGTTAATTATTTCATTATCCTTTTAAAACTATTTAAAAAAAACACGATATTCTTACATAAGAAGCGTAGAATATTCTTGGGTCATCATAGATATAGATATACACAAAGTTGTAGGCTACTAGCTGTTTGGTGAAACAACCGACCGACTTACAACAAAACGGGGGGGGGGGGCGGCGAAAAAATGTTTTACTTTCATTGTAGTTATTAATTCGGGTCTGAATATGACCAAATGTTTACAAGTGAAAATATCTTCAGTAAGTGACGTCGTCTCATCTTTTAATAAGACCTTGTCAAATGTAGACCCGAGAGAGGCGCAGGCAACAATATAAGGGTTGTAACTTTTGGAAGAAACTATTTCAAAACGTCACCGTCAGTGTGATTCTTCTAGATTTTCTTATCTGAGATTGGTCGAATTTCTTCCGACTATTGTAGGCCTACTTCTTTATAGTGACGATTTTTGTGGGGAAAAGGTCTGCGACAGAGACGTCTTACTTAGCACGAAGATGATCTTTAAAAAAGACCACGCCCATTACAGAAGTACGTATGCTATATATACACCTAGAATAAATACTATTGACCAGGGCTGCCTCTTTAATACTAGATTTTGTTCTTTCTTGGATGAATAGCGCGTTCTAAAGAAAACTTATTAATGTTGTGGCCTTTTTTGTATTCTTTCTTCTTATGAGTCTTATTCTCTGAGTCCACCCAGCTCTAATGGGTACCTGACATTAGTGGGGAAAAAAGTAAAGGCGGTTGGTCGTTGTACTGGCCACATGACACCTTCGTTAACAGTAGGCCACAGAATCAGATGACCTTTACATCCTCTGCCCTAGAGACCACAAGGTCTGAAAGGGGAAATGTATTTTTTTTTACTTTTTATTCTTATTACAAGAAAAAGGTGTAAATGCTAGGAGAAAGAATTTCTGAAGCTGATAACGCCAGAATACGCTCAGCGCCGGGGCCCGGCCCCCAAATCAGACTCCTTGCCGACTTGAGCGGAAACCCGCCGAATGCTCAATTCTATCTTCAGAAAGAACTTTATACAACGCTTACAAATTATGTAGACAACATTATTTCCCAAACAACAACAACAACAACGGAATTGTTTTACATCGCAATCAAAGGTCCCCTTGTTCTAAAATGGAGGAGAGGAGCTCAAACGAAAATTTCGTCATGTAGGGGGGTCGCTATCTGGAAATGTTTGAGAAACACTGCATTAATGTGTTTTATTTCAAGTAACTTTGTAAGTGACCTTTACTTAGGATGATTTATTTTTAATCAATTCAAGAAAAATACTCAGCGCTGAGTTGCTTCAATTTGTCGTAGTGGTGTGTTGGATAAATTTGTAGGCACCTCCAAATCCGCGTAGATCAGATGATTGTGGACACAATGCACATCTCTCCAAAATACAAGCGTGATAATCCTAATCAAAGTTTACTGAACGTTGAACAAGTTTCACCGTCAATGGTTTTGGTATTTCGAGTCACTTTATTCTGCAGAAAATGGTCCATGTCGTTTTTTTTTTAGGAATAAATAAATAAAGGCGACATTACAGGTACAACAGGAGTAAATGATTAGGGCCATAGTAATTCTGAAAAGACACGAATATAATACAGAAAGAATTTTTTTTTAAATGCTCTTAAAGAATGCATGATTTTGAAAAGCAGCCTTGGCAATCCTTTATAGAAAGAATTATTATCGGTAATGTCCCGCTTTTAAAGGATTCACAAATAGTTTATTTGACTCACACACACACAAAGGGTATTTGTATCAATTAATAAAGGCAATTTCGAAATTGTATGAAATAGAAAATAAATACATAAATACTTTCACAAAACATAAAGTTGTACATCAGATATGTCTCATACCGAACAAATCACTAGGCCTACTATTATTGCCTCTTTTTCTTATATATCTCATGTTGCAATACAAGAACATTTTCTGGGGTTTTGCCCAATGACTGGTACAACTGGAGAAGGACTGTATAACGTTGTAATAGAAAACAATGCAAAGTTAAAATTGGAACTAAAACATCGAGAGGTCACGTGACAACGGTGCGAATATGAAAGAGGAAAATAAAGGAATAATCTACGAACATGGATTTAAATTGGTACAGTGTCCGGCTCAGTCGTAATACATTTTTTTTTTGTAGAAAAAAAAGGGGGGGGGGCGGCATTTTTTATTTTCGCAAGCAGCGGCCACAATCCTCGCTGCGGCCCTGATTAAGACATCATGCTGCGACTACTCCCATAGAGCACGTGAAAGAAATCGGGCAGTGAGTTTTGAGGTCGCCTTGCCCCAGATTGACACGTCATCTCTCTCTCTCTCTCTCTCTCTCTCTTTCTCTCTCTCTCATATCCATGCCCCGATCGCCTTTCATGCAAAGCAGTGTTCTCGAAAACCGTTGGAAGTAAACACCAATTAGACAGTAACCGGCTTGGAACTGGGCTAGGAGGCCTGGACAGACCAATGACAGCCTTCCCCGCATCGCTCCAGGTCCCTACAGTCTTCAGACAGCCCAAAACACGGCTCCTTAGTAGATATTTTCACTGTTAACAGATTGAACATGTGTATAGGCAATGTCCAATAAAGTTTCATTACTTCCAGAGGAGCCAGTCTGTCTAGCACTCCACTAGGTGTTACCTAGAGTATCCAGATGAATGGGGAGATTCCAGGTAGATGACAAAAAGAAAGAGGGGGGTGTAAAGGTATATTAAAAGGTGAAAGTAAAAATGTTACCTATAGTAAAGTGAGGTCCCATTTAAATGTTTCAGCTTGCTTGTAAGATCTCTTTTTTCTTTTAAGTATAATCTTTTTTATCACATACTTTCCTCGTTAACAAAATATTAACAACAAAGAAACATGTTCGGATCAGAACCGATCTCTAGCAATTTTTTGTTGTTGGAAATATCCAGTGAACAATTTGTCTGTGAACGATTTGTCTGTGAACAATTTGTCCGTGAACGATTTGTCGCGTGAACGATTTGTCGTGAACTGTCGGTGAACAAGTTGTTGGTGAACAAGTTGTCTGTGAGCGAATAGTCCGTGAGCGATATGTCGTGTGAACGAATAGTCGCGTGAGCGAATAGTCGCACAAACGAATTGTCGGGTGAACGAAATGTCTGGTGAACGAATAGTCGTGTGAACGAAAAGTCGTGAACGATTTGTCGGTGAACGAAATGTCTGGTGAACGAATTGTTGTGTCCTCGTGCCGAGCAACTCCGATTCCCTAATCTCTTGATGACAATGCAAACACAGTTCTTTCTTCTATGTCAGTGTCTTCCTGTTCGTGTCTACTTCAGCGCTCGTACGCACCACAAGTCTGGTGCAAGCCAAGGCTACACAATAGGGAAACGAACAGTGTTATAATAATAAAATTAATACATCTCTGTATCCTGTGATAGCATCTCGTTCGTTGGACTAACAATATAACAGTACAACACTTTCCATACGTACATGTCTTTTTTTGTATTGAGTGGATAAGGTTGTCCTTGTATAGTTCATAGCTTCGAATATTCATACTTAAAATATTCAAACTTTTGTCTGTGCCTGAGTGGATCACTTTGGAGGGCCTAGTTTGAGTTTATATTTCCACACAAACTTTCTTGGCAACATTGTTATTATTAAGTTAGCAACGTTAATAATTCAATATGGCGTCATTATCACTGTTAACTTTGTGTTTTTTTTAAATCTCTTTCAATCTTTGTAAATGTTTCTTTTAGTTTCCCTATTTCAGCTCCACATATATGCTGTATATTCTTTATCGATGTTACTGCATGTTTTTTTTAGCTTAAATATTGTTATTCTGATTTTACAAACCGAATCTGCAACATGGAGGTTACTGTGTTACAAATTTATCCTGAAAACCGCCAATGTTTATAAGATATTTATTTCCAAGCTTGCTCACTATCCGTGATCCTTCCAAAGTACATGTGACCCCATGACCTCATGTTCCAAGAGTTATAAATAATTATCACTCCATCGGTTGTGGGCACTTTTCTTTTACCTATCGCACTGCAACCCACAGCTCGATACACAGAGGCTTAATTATTAATTAGTACTAATTGGGATTATGTTGTACTAATGTTTACGGGTCATCATCAGTGCCGATGTAGACTATTCTAAGCTGTTTTTTTTAAATTTCTGCTAAGGTGTTAATGTCCTCTATATCTCCTTTGCCATCTTGTTTTGTTTTTGTTTTTGTTCTATCTCCGCTCCAGCGATTTCGTCATAACCTTTGTATCCTTCCAACTGCGCATGTCCGAGACACAGAGCGCGACAATTAGAACGGAAGCTGTTATAGAAACTGACAAGCAAGGGAGGCTGGGTTTTTTTTTACGCATCGGTGAGTTCAGCACTTTGAGAGTAGCGTGCAGGGTTGAACACTGTATCAACGTCACAGTTCAAACAAGGAAAGTCCTTTTCAAGATGATAATTAGTTGTTAAGTAAATAACGTCTTATTAAAAATGAATAAACTGTAATATATTTGTTTAGTCTAGACTTAAGCAGACTTGGTGATTAGAGCACCGTGAATACAAGTAGCTTTTAAAAATCATCAATCACGTTAATCTATTCAATCAGCGAATACAATTAAATAATTAGGCTAATTAATTAAATTTCAATTATTTATTTCTATCATATTTTAAAAAAAATTTAAGATGAATGTTCTTGATATTGAGACTCTAATTGAAAACTTAATTTATTTTAAGTTTCTCTGCAATCTTTTTCTTGAAATGGATTTTTCTTTTTAAAAAAAAATTAATTCACATTTTTGGCCGAGATGCTAATAATTCAATAATTCAACCAACTTTGAGGATATAATGCTCCGAAGTGCAGAAAGTACATCAATAGATGTAAATCAGAAGAAAAAAAAATCGGAAAAAAAGTTTCAACCAGTTTATCTGAGACCCTTAAAGGAAAGGTATAAGAAGCGGAAGTATTTCGACAAGATAACCAATGTCAAGGACGCCATATGGAGATATCACAGTTGCCAACTAAACAACAAGAATTTCTTTGTTCTTCAAGCGACAACCATAAATACCACAAATAATGCGATTCTATAGTACTTACAAGTACAAAAGCCTTTTATATGATGTATTGAAATACGTTAGATTATCAATCTTTCTTTATTTTTTTTTGGGATATGATAGAAACATTGCTTGCCATATGATTATGTGTAAACATATGTATACGCCTATATGTATAAAATTTCTTACAATAGTATAAGTAATCGGTTTAGAATAGATTCTGGTTAAATGCATATAGATAAGACTTAATGTTAACGCGGCTTAAAAAATGTCCGTTAGACCAGTGATTCTCAAAGTGGTCTAATATAGACCACAAGGGTTCAACAAAAGTTAAAAAAATAATAGGGGGCTGTGACATGTAAATGGGGGTCCACGAGAATTGATCTCATTTAAGAAAGTCGTGATTTTAATTTTGATTTCCCATTAATACTAAAACGATTACTATGAGGTGACCGAGCAGTTTTTATTGGTATATGTTCGTTTTATTATTGATCACAAAATCCAAGAAAAACGTCTTTGTTGCGAAAACTGATATTTGACACTAAAGGCGAATCAATATTTAATGTTTTAAAGAAAGCAACGGGTGGAGCACCTTTCATAGTTGGGTCTTACTGTGGAGAGTGTACCCGGAGTGTTAATAATCTACTGAGTAGCTAAGAAGTGGTAGATTGTATGAATATTTTCAATTCGTAGTCAACGCGGTTTACCGAAGCAGCAAGTAAAATATAGGATTACTTTCTCAATTGTTACAAGAACTTTGATCAGTTGCTCCTTCACACTGAAGTACGATGGATGTTGATCAGTTGCTCCTTCACACTGAAGTACGATGGATGTTGATCAGTTGCTCCTTTACACTGAAGTACGATGGATGTTGATCAGTTGCTCCTTCACATTGAGGTACGATGGATGTTGATCAGTTGCTCCTTCACACTGAAGTACGATGGATGTTGATTAGTTGCTCCTTCACACTGAAGTACGATGGATGTTGATCAGTTGCTCCTTCACACTGAAGTACGATGGATGTTGATCTGTTGCTCCTTCACACTGAAGTACGATGGATGTTGATCAGTTGCTCCTTCACACTGAAGTACGATGGATGTTGATCAGTTGCTCCTTCACACTGAAGTACGATGGATGTTGATCAGTTGCTCCTTCACATTGAAGTACGATGGATGTTGATCAGTTGCTCCTTCACACTGAAGTACGATGGATGTTGTACAGTTGCTCATTCACACTGAAGTACGATGGATGTTGATCAGTTGCTCCTTCACACTGAAGTACGATGGATGTTGATCAGTTGCTCCTTCACATTGAAGTACGATGGATGTTGATCAGTTGCTCCTTCACACTGAAGTACGATGGATGTTGTACAGTTGCTCCTTCACACTGAAGTACGATGGATGTTGATCAGTTGCTCCTTCACACTGAAGTACGATGGATGTTGATTAGTTGCTCCTTCACACTGAAGTACGATGGATATTGATCAGTTGCTCCTTCACACTGAAGTACGATGGATGTTGATCAGTTGCTCCTTCACACTGAAGTACGATGGATGTTGATCAGTTGCTCCTTCACACTGAAGTACGATGGATGTTGATTAGTTGCTCCTTCACACTGAAGTACGATGGATATTGATCAGTGCTCTTTCACACTAAAGGGCGAAAAGCTTTTATTTGACAAGTTTTTTTTTCTTTTTGACTCTATAGAAATTTTTGGATGCTAAAGATTTAGTTTTAAAAACGAAATTTAATCGAGCGGTTAACTTGTGTGGGGGACACGGTGGCTATGTGGCTAAGTTCCTGGCTTCTGAACCTGGGATCCTGGGTTCAAATCTCGATGAAGACTGGGAATTTTGAATTTTGATTTTCAGAGCGCCACTAAGTACACCCAACTCTAATGGGTACCTGACTAGTTGGGGAAAGTAAAGGCGGTTGGTCGTAGTGCTGGCCACATGACACCCTCGTTAACCGTTGGCCGCAGAAACAGATGACCTTTACTTTTTCAGTCTTCGCTGTAATACGATTAGTAATACGAAAAAACACATTTCAAGTTCATGAATCAGCCAAATTGCAATACTAGCTATGCAGGGGGTCTACCGAGTACAGTAAACCATGGCAAGGGGTCTACAAGAAAAAGTTTGTGAACCACTGCATAGGGCACCAGAACCTAGTGTTATTGACAATTAACGAGACTCTTTTTTGATCACGCTAAAGGTCAATAAATGAGTACGCATGTGTTTGTGTATATGTGTATGTGTATACCGAAGAAGGCTTAGCAATAGCCTTGTGTTGAAGACATAATTAAGCAAGAAACAAATTAAGTTTATCTCCCTAACGGCTTGCAGGAATCTATGCATTTATTTGGTCTCGTCCTCACTAATCCATGAAATGTCATCGGTAGAGCATCAGTTTGAAACAAACAAACAAAAAAAAAACCCCTGCAATTTTCTAAGTCGAGTTACAAACTCTGCTACAGAGAATAACCAAGGCCAACTGCAGTCAAGCAAACTTATCGAACGATACGATTAAGACGAATATGGCGAGGTAGTTTCACCTCTTTGGTGAATAGCTCTTAGCTTGTTCTGTTTAATCTAATCTTCTTCATGGTATTGTCCTATCATCCAATACATCATTTGCTGAGTCAGTGATATCCAACCTGCGGCTCACGGGTCTTTCCGGCCAGTAATTCATCCCCTCACAGCAGTGCATCATTTGACGCTTGGTAATATTTATTATTTTATTTTAACCGCCACAGGAAAGGGAATATCTATTAGTTTCGGTTGGTCTGTCGGTCCGTCCGTCCGTACCGTTTAGATCTCAAAAGCTGGAAAAGATATTGAAAATCTGATATGATAATTTAGATCCTTTAAAGTTCTGATGCAACGACTAATTATTTCTTTTCTGAAAGTGAAAAGTTATTTTTTTTTTCAAAATAACAATGCAGGGATTTTTTTCATAAAAATACATCACTTTACAACTACTCTTTATTAATAGTAAAAAAAAAAAAAGGGGGAGACTATATTAATAAGATAAGGAAAGGAGTCTTTTCAGTATTTATTTTTTATTATTATTATTTTTGTAAATATTGCTATAAAATTGTATTACTAAATTTAGTTTTTTCTGTCCTATAGACTACTTCTATTTTAAATAAATTGTTGATTTTTATTTTCAAAGAGAAAGAATTCATTGAGTATGTATATAGGTCAAAAATAACTTCAAACAAAAATAAGCGGTGTAGCCTACATTAATGTGCAATTCATGTGAAATAGAATAGACAATAGCGTAACCCAATGAAACAGTGTCTTTCTTGAGGCTTTGAATGAGAGATTGGCCCTTTAGAAAACAGCCAAATCATTTAAACAATCATTCAATAACATTAGTTAGGCCAGGTGCACATTGAACCATATCATCATAACTATCAGTTCATGTTTTTAATATGAATATTAATAATAATACAACAGTACAACATCTATATCCCCATCCATGTTGCCGGTCGGACTAACAATACAATTAAGGCTTCACTTCCGAACTTACGCGTCTCTACAGGCGGACAATGGGTTTGGGTTGTTGATAGCAGCTTGTAGATCATAGCTTCTAATCTAATTATGATGAAAATATTGAAACCTGCCCTTTCAACCTCCTGAGTGGACCACCTTCCACACAAACTTTTCTCTGTAACATGCCTTTTCACCTGCCGGAGTGGACCACTTTCCACACAAACTTTCCTTGCAACCTGCCTTTCACCTGCCGGAGTGGACCACTTTCCACACAAACTTTCCTTGTAACCTGCCTTTCACCTGCCGGAGTGGACCACTTTCCACACAAACTTTCCTTGTAACCTGCCTTTCACCTGCCGGAGTGAACCACTTTCCACACAAACTTTCCTTGTAACCTGCCTTTTCACCTGCCGGAGTGGACCACTTTCCACACAAACTTTCCTTGTAACCTGCCTTTTCACCTGCCGGAGTGGACCACTTTCCACACAAACTTTCCTTGTAACCTGCCTTTTCACCTGCCGGAGTGGACCACTTTCCACACAAACTTTCCTTGTAACCTGCCTTTTCACCTGCCGGAGTGGACCACTTTCCACACAAACTTTCCTTGTAACCTGCCTTTTCACCTGCCGGAGTGGACCACTTTCCACACAAACTTTCCTTGTAACCTGCCTTTTCACCTGCCGGAGTGGACCACTTTCCACACAAACTTTCCTTGTAACCTGCCTTTTCACCTGCCGGAGTGGACCACTTTCCACACAAACTTTCCTTGTAACCTGCCTTTTCACCTGCCGGAGTGGACCACTTTCCACACAAACTTTTCTTTGTAACCTGCCCTTTCAACTACCTGAGTGGACCACTTTCCACACAAACTTTTCTTTGTAACCTGCCCTTTCACCTGCCGGAGTGGACCACTTTCCACACAAACTTTTCTTTGTAACCTGCCTTTTCACCTGCCGGAGTGGACCACTTTCCACACAAACTTTCCTTGTAACCGTGAATTTTTAACAGTGATGCTGACCGTATGTGTACGACAAACATTCATATAGACCCCGACTGTATAACATTGTACACCAGTCAGCACCACTAAGTGAAGTCTTCCTGAAGACATAAACTATTGAGGTCTTCCATAATCATAGTCCTCGAAGACATTTGACTAATAACTTTTTTTTTTACATACTTATAATTAGCCAATATTTATGTTCACACTTTGTATTGGAAGTATTTGAGTCGTTCTATAATAGTCGTCTGATAAAGAAACTTTACAATCGTTGATGGGATTCAGTCATGATTGTGAAAGACAACAAGCAGAGGAGTAGATTGTATACTTGACTAGTACACCCCACCGAGAAATGGTCGAGTGTAGCCAGTAAGACAACAAGCAGAGGAGTAGATTGTATGCTGGACTAGTACACCCCACCGAGAAATGGTCGAGTGTAGCCAGTAAGACAACAAGCAGAGGAGTAGATTGTATGCTGGACTAGTACACCCCACCGAGAAATGGTCGAGTGTAGCCAGTAAGACAACAAGCAGAGGAGTAGATTGTATACTGGACTAGTACACCCCACCGAGAAATGGTCGAGTGTAGCCAGTAAGACAACAAGCAGAGGAGTAAATTGTATGCTGGACTAGTACACCCCACCGAGAAATGGTCGAGTGTAGCCAGTAAGACAACAAGCAGAGGAGTAGATTGTATACTGGACTAGTACACCCCACCGAGAAATGGTCGAGTGTAGCCAGTAAGACAACAAGCAGAGGAGTAGATTGTATACTGGACTAGTACACCCCACCGAGAAATGGTCGAGTGTAGCCAGTAAGACAACAAGCAGAGGAGTAGATTGTATGCTGGACTAGTACACCCCACCGAGAAATGGTCGAGTGTAGCCAGTAAGACAACAAGCAGAGGAGTAGATTGTATGCTGGACTAGTACACCCCACCGAGAAATGGTCGAGTGTAGCCAGTAAGACAACAAGCAGAGGAGTAGATTGTATGCTGGACTAGTACACCCCACCGAGAAACGGTCGAGTGTAGCCAGTAAGACAACAAGCAGAGGAGTAGATTGTATACTGGACTAGTACACCCCACCGAGAAATGGTCGAGTGTAGCCAGTAAGACAACAAGCAGAGGAGTAAATTGTATGCTGGACTAGTACACCCCACCGAGAAATGGTCGAGTGTAGCCAGTAAGACAACAAGCAGAGGAGTAAATTGTATGCTGGACTAGTACACCCCACCGAGAAATGGTCGAGTGTAGCCAGTAAGACAACAAGCAGAGGAGTAAATTGTATGCTGGACTAGTACACCCCACCGAGAAATGGTCGAGTGTAGCCAGTAAGACAACAAGCAGAGGAGTAAATTGTATGCTGGACTAGCACACCCCACCGAGAAATGGTCGAGTGTAGCCAGTAAGACAACAAGCAGAGGAGTAAATTGTATGCTGGACTAGTACACTCCACCGAGAAATGGTCGAGTGTAGCCAGTAAGATAACAAGCAAAGGAGTAGATTGCATGCTGGACTAGTACACCCCACCGAGAAATGGTCGAGTGTAGCCAGTAAGACAACAAGCCAAGGAGTAGATTGTATGCTGGACTAGTACACCACACCGCGAAATGGTCGAGTGTAGCCAGTACGACAACAACTTCAAACTTTTCCAGTGACATCTCTCAAATGATAGCCGTTCAGAATTGAAGGACAATTTGAAATGTGATGAGTTGACAGCGCCTGGTGTGGAGATGTCTTGTTATTTTCCAGTTTATAACAGCTGTTTTTTTCAATTGTAATAACATTGGTCTAAAGAGGGAAAAGGAAATCAATATTTGAAATAACAAACGAGTAGTCGTTCTTTTTTTGTGTGTGTATGATGTAAACAAATACATGAAACTTGTTTATCAACAAATCCAAAACAGTTGAAAAATGTAGGATATTCTGATTATTGTCTGACCATATCTGAATAAAATGTGTAATATTGCGGACATAATAAAAAAAGGAATAAATGGAAATAGTTGGTACTGTAATGTAATTATTGTGACCTCATTCTGACTTGCCAAGTCAGAATAATAGAGAAGATTAAACTTGATACACATGGAGCACCTTAAAGAATAGTAAATGCGTGTTACATCGATGTTGGCAGCACGAGGAACACTTTAAGCAGCAAGTAATGAATTAAATGTGGCAAAATATGGGGCAGTTCTGACCAGGACACAAACCAATGACTCACTATTTGGACAACTCAGTAACTCCGCAACATAGGGCGAGGCGAAAAGTTCACTCGCCCATCCAAATTGCAAACAAATATTTTTGGTCGGTAGAGTTCGACAGACTCTGACCTTACTGCCCATTGATCCACCGTCTCTTGACCCTTCTAGTCCTTCTCCTTGCTACTCAGTGGCCAAATATCACACAACTCAACTAATCCCGTACTTTGCTACCCTGTGGTCATGGCCCACCCAGTTCCCCACTTCGCTAGCCAGTGGTCAACTATATACATGGCCCACCTAGTTCCCCACTTCGCTAGCCAGTGGACAACTGTCACATGATCTATTCACTATTTTATTACAATTCCGACTAATAATAATGGACTACTAACTACATACGTCAACCGAGCATATCGGCACTTATATTATATAGAAGTATTAAGTATTATCCTAGACCTACAACTTCAGAACATGCCGGGCAATGCCGGCACTCATATATAAGTATTATGCTAGACCTACAACTTCAGAACATGTCGGCACTATATACAAGTATTATGCTAGACCTACAACTTCAGAACATGTCGGCACTATATACAAGTATTATGCTAGACCTACAACTTCAGAACATGTCGGCACTCATATACAAGTATTATCCTAGACCTACAACTTCAGAGCATGTCGGCACTTACACACAATTATTATCCTAGACGTACAACTTCAGAGCATGTCGGCACTCATATACAAGTATAATTTTACAACCAGAATACTAAATGAAAACAGCACAATTATCAGACTTCAATCACGATGAAGCCAGAGATTGTTTCCCCAGTTCCCCAAAACAAAACAAAGCCTCTTTCGCTGAAGATCCTACGTTTGATCAGTGTAAAGATCTTTCCGAAGATCTCTGTATTTCATCCCCATCAAAATATCCACTCAGGACTTTTTATTCCATGGACTCAACCAATTATAACCGGGCCGTAGATAACCGGTTCGGCTGGTTGCGGCGCTCGTCTGTCATCTCCTTTAATAAGCTCTTTGTACCCTCCGACTCACTTTGCAGCACACACACACACGTCCACACACAATCACACACACACAGGCCCACACACACATACTAGTAGAATGCCGCAATCAGTGTCTTTTTGTTCCGTATCTAACCCTCATACACATCTATACTAGACATTTTTAAAAAGTTTTCTGTTATCTCTCTTTAAAGTTGTTTCTCTCCCTTGCTCCGATTGGTCTTTGACAAACTCTTAAACTCCTTCTGGACACAAAAATTCCGCAAACAGCATTTTCCGTGCGGGAATTATTTCTTCGTCTTCCATTTGATGTACCGGAACTGTTGGCGTCCCTCACATCGATTGGTAATAATCAATCGTTTCAACATCTTATTTAAAGAAAGCCTCTATTTGACAAGTCTGCAAGCAACTCACTCCGGCATGCTGGGGAGGGACCTCAATGTTTGAACATAAATAAAATACAAAGAGTGGGGGAGGGGGATTCCCAACGAGCTAATGAAATTAATTTTAGGCTTACAAAAATATTTGAAATCAACATGATTTTAAATCGATATGGCTGCAAATATCAACAGTAGAGCTAATATGGCAGGTGTGTTGACTTGAGGGTCGGTGCATTCTGAACTTAAGGCTAACTGTCAACGTGAGAGAGAGAGAGAGAGAGAGAGAGAGAGAGAGAGAGAGAGAGAGAGAGTAGAGTAGAGAGACATAAGGAGGGTGAGAGAAAGAAGAATAAGGTCAAAGCATATTTATTTAGTTTGTCGAGTTAACATGGCATCAGAGCAAGCAACGAGGGCATTGGGTTCAATTGATAATTTGCAATTTTCTCAGCTCGGAATGAAAAATCAGAGTAACAAAATGCATTTATTCGCCACGCAATCTTCTCGTTTACCAGAGAACCGCCCTTCCAAAAAAAAAAAAAAAAGTAATAAATAAATAAAACAAAGAAAACAGCAACGCATCCAGACTTTTGTTTCAATAAACAAACAATTACAGTTGTCTGCCCTTTCTTAGTCAAATATTTGCCTCATTCCTTTGACGACATAAAATGATTTTGTTCATGTATAATGTTCTTCAATTATTGTCTAGTTTCTCACTTATCTATGTAGTAACTTCAACTCTGTTACTTTTACCAAGATTTTATCAATTCACTTCGTCAAAATATTGTATACCAATTGTCTCCCACTTCCCATTCTCGGATCAAGTAAAAATTTTACACAATTATTCATCGTTGATGACAACACATGAAACAATCAAAACATTACCCAATTAGTATAAAAAATAGCAGTAATTAACTGATTCGCTTTTATATGGAAATATTACTACACTATAGAACTGTAAGCTACTGTAGAGAAGTAAATTGTTCTAAAAATGTTCAAAATAACAATATACAGAATGAGACCCTTAATTCTTGTAAGAACTTGAATAGCTAAGAGGGTAAACACGATGTCCTTTCATCTGGCGCTTTTTTTTTTTTTTTTTAAAATTGCTTTTAAAAATGCAGCATAGAAAACATCTCCCAGATGATAGATGACATGATTGATTCAAAAAGATTGATACAATCTCACTTAAAGTAATCGAGATTTTATAACAAGAAAATTATATACAAGATTACAAAGAGAGTTTGTGTCATCACACACACTCAGAGGCGGCCCCCATCAAATTCACCAATGGACGAGAAATATATTCAAGCCATATTCTTGTTTTGATCGTTTAAAGAAATTATAAAAATTTGGCATTATTTTTCACATAAAAGCAAACAGTGCAACAAGTCGTCTTTGATAAGACTCTTCTAACTCTTCTGGAATAAGTAGAGTAGCGTTAAGTGATCACCTAAGATCAGCATGGAAACCTCCCGATACAGTGTCGGTGGTACCTAGCGCGGTAGCTCAGGGTGTCACCCCTCCCCATCAACGTTCTTGAAATATGTTCCAATAAACACTATTGCTAGTTTATTATATTTTTTGTTGAACCAATACAGTGAGCTGATTACCTACTTTGATTGATTTTTACTCAAATGTAAAATCCCAATGTTTATTACATTTATACAAATTTTATTGCACATTTTACAATAATATTTAATTAAAATTAGAAACAGACTTAACATAATATGAACAGGTTTCTTTTGTTATACTTTAAATGGTATGACGTTTTGCTGTATCATTTACACTTCATATAGATATGTCAAGGCATATGTGGGCATATATCTAGAGATTTTATTATTATATTTCCTCACATGTCTGCTTTTACCAAGGTATAATTTTTTAAACTTGGTTGTCACCCCCAAAATGGTGTCGATCGGTGCGGACCGCACCCCTCGCAGCCCCTCCCCCCCCCCTGCTTCAAGATACCTACTTCTTCCCAACAATTTCGATTAATATATTGGAGTAGACGTAGTAAGAAATTAAAAAAATGAGCCTGCACAACTAAACAGGTTTCCCATGCGAACAGCATAGGCTAATACTTTATTACCCACTAATAGGCCTACTAATCCTGATCATAATCGCACTATTTACTTAATAGGTCCAGACTAGATCCAGAATATAGAATATATATAGAATCTAGATCTAGATCTAGACAAGATCGAAATTTCTTGACTAGTTCTAGATATGATATAGTCTAGATCTAGAATCTAGATCTACATCTAGACTATATCTCTAGACTAGTTCTTGATCTAGATCTAGATAGAACTAAAATTAGAATCTAAAACTTAAATCTAGTACTAGAATTCAGCCTAGAGCTAGAATTGGAATCTAGGCTAGAACTAGATTTCTAGACTAGTTCTAGATCTAGTTTAGATCTGGATCTAGGCTCTTGATCTAAACTAGATCTAAATCTAGATTTAGATCTAGAATATATCTAGATCTCGATCTAGAATCTAGACTAGATCTAGAAGATAGATATAGACTAGGTTTAGGTCTAGACTAAAGAGACTCTAGATTAAGATCCAGAACTAAATTTATAGCCTAATCTAAACTAGAATCTAGACTAGATTAGAAATCTAGAAATAGAATCTAGACTAGATTAGAAATCTAGAAATAGAATCCAGATCTACGTAGATAGATCTAGTTCAATATTATGATCAGGATTAGTAGACATATTACTGGGTTATAGTGCACTTATGATGTTCGCTTTAGATTCACTTCTTGATGTGATATTACTGCTACATAATAGAAATATCTGCACCCCTAAGCTATTAGAAGAGAAACTATTTTCTTAATGGATTATAAATGTAAATTTTGTTCAAGTTGTTTAATACAATTAAATCTAAATCTATATAGACGTCTGTCCTCTATTTATTTATTGTAATTTATATTGTCAAGTGTATAGCTTAATGAGGATATGTGAAAACTGCGTGTTATAAAAGTATTTCGTTTTTTTTTAAAACTTACAATTGAAACGAAGTTCGTATTAAAATTCTTTTGAAAAACAACATTTGAATCAATATTCTAACCCATGAGTTAATAAATGGAAAATCCATTGATACTTTTCCCATTGTGACCTTAGATGCAATTTGTTTTTGTACCAATGCGCGAATCTATGAATGAAGCTTGATTTATTAATGAAGAAGCCTGTGACCTTTTTAAAAGGCTTACCACCCCTAAGTTTTTTATTTAAAAGTGGTGTAATTTTTTTTTTGTTTTGAAAAATCTGCTTGCATATATAATTTTAAAAAGTAGATGGTTCACTTTTGGAAAAAAAACGTAGCCGTTGCATCAGAACTTTGAATGATCTAAAATATCGTGATGTCCGATTTTCTTTTTCTCTTCTAGTTTCTGAGATCTAAACAGGACGGACAGACGGAAGCACGGACAGACGGACGGATAGACAGGCCACACAAAACTAATAGCATTTTTTCCCCTTTTAGGGACCGCGAAAAATACTAAAAAAAAATCTAACATTGAGTGTAGTTGTTTCAATTAATTAAGATCAGCCATGTAAATAAATTTGTAATAGATCTACTCTTACAATAATTTAATATATTTGTATGATTAAAATTTGTTTTCTGTTGTTTTTGTCTAACGCAGTTTCTTGCTTTTAGCTTTCTCAGTACGCTATGATCCTATCACTTGTCTGGGCTAGTTCGGAGGGGTGTGGGAGAAAGAAGAGGGTATCTGTATGAATGTTACCGTGGTCGCTCTTTGAACGCATTTATTAAAAATATATTTTTTTAAAGTTGAACGACCTGTTTGAACGTTATGGCTCAAGCCTCCTTAGCGTTCTCGAAATTATCGATCGACTTCTGTGCCAGCGAAGTGCTTATGAAAATATAACTTTTTATAGTTATCTATTGTTAGTTTCAACTTCAAAGTTTATACATAGTATAAAGAGGACTAATTTGACTTATACCACCACGTCAGTCAAGTACAGTTTCTTTCCCTTGGTCCATACCAAAAAAATAATTAATCAACAAAAGTTAATTAACACATTTGTTTTTCTTTTTATTGATTCTTGTTTTTCAGGTAAAAGAAATGTTTGTGCAAAATTTCAGTTTGATCCGAGAGAGGGTGTGACAAAAATAGCGTGTACCACCTTTTTACCAAATAGACAGACAGACAGAGTGATCGATATAATCTTTATAAGTTTATAAAAAAGATTTCTTATATCAAGTGCTTTAGTATGTAAAGAAGAGACCTGAACGAGTGATACTTATATCTATATAGTAATTATCTATGAAACTATGAGCATGCGCACTGACATTGTGAGCACGACGTCAGATGTCACGTCAAATCTAAATTATCAATCAAGCTGTATTTTTGTAACATACATAAAGTCAGAAACCTAATTAATGATAATAATAACGGCAATGACTTTGATTCCGAAGATCAAGGACGAATATAGTGCCAACCCGGTTGCGACCTGCATATTTTTCTGCATCTGATGCAGACAAAGCCGTTGTCCGCCGGCGGTCTATTTAAAATGTTATTTCCGTCTTTTACGCCTGGTAGACCTAATTAAGATAATGATCAACAACAAATCAAGAGATGAATGTCTTGCTTTCCAGAATTGTCAACTTCGAATGTGTAAAATGTGAAGTCTAAGATCATTGAAAGAAGTCGCTTGTCGTGGGCTAGAGCTTCTAAGTCTCCACATGATATATTTGAGTTTAAATCCCAAGAACATACTTTTAGGGAAATAAATATGCAAACTGGTGGTTACAATACTTCCGTCAGCGTTGCAGGGTCCGTATACCATTTAAACACAAATATACCATTGAAACACAATTATACCATTGAAACACAATTATACCATTGAAACACAAATATTTTATTTTAGAAAGTAGAAGAAAGTATTCTTTACTAGAAAATGCAGGAACCTTACATTCTCTATTTATTGTAGTGTATTTGATGGCAAAACATTTTGATGCAACCCATTTAACGAGCTTAAGCTCTGACAACTCTGATATCCTTCTCAATCATTCCCAATGATATTCATGTCCTTGTAATGTCAAACTTTGTTATGATAATTACCACCACCGTATTTAAATCCGAGAAACAGATTTAAAGGAAGTGATAATTATATTGTGTGCTATAATTTCACTTATGTAGGTGCATGATGTGTACTATTTGTCATTGTGGCGGTAAGTTATATAAATCATAATTATTTGACTTTGTAAATAAGTTTACTACATTTACATATACTGGCCTTAAAATGAATTGTTTATATTTTTCTGGAGCCTTGTTTATAATATCATCTTAAAACTACTATTTTTTTTATTTTGAAGTGCAGAAATTTTTAAAAATTATCAAAGATGATCATAATAAATTTTAAAAATAATAATCTCCTCTTTGATTTAGTTTTTTTCCCCTTAATAATCGGTTAACATTCTTTAAGCACAGCGGCATAGAAATACATTAAAAAATTTAAAATTCAATGTTGAGAACTGTGAGGTGATATTAGGAAACCTTACGATAAAACGTTAAAAAAACTAGTAGAATATAAAAACGCTTTGGTCGTTGGCTTGTAGTACCAGACTGCTAGTACAACTTAACCGACGAAGGGGTATTATAGTTTTAATTGTAGAACTTGAAATAACCTGAAGAGACATATTTTTCCTTTTTTGTCGTTGTGTTGACTACATCACTTCCTCGTTAAAATTAGCCACCATAGCAGATTGGCCCCCAAAAATAACATCTTTACTTAGTCTTGTTACATACGAATACAGACATCTATGTACACAACATCTTTGTAACGTTCAGAGACTGTTGACTTTCGGCGAACACCTCGCCTAATGTCTCTAATGGAAGACCTCAATCTTTAAACTTAAAACAAATAGTCTAACGCTCTGATGCTCTGTGTAACACGGATTAATACGTCTCCGTAAGATGCGGTAAACAGCAAGAAAACGCCACCGCCTACCCCTTTCCGCTACATTACATCTAGTAGATAGGATTGAGGCCAAACGCATTTAAAGTGTCCAATAACAAGGTTGTCATTATTTGCACTTTCAAGAGAGACGGGTTTGCTAGTAAAAGTTGAGTAGAACATCAACGCAGACCTAGTCTTGCCATTGTGGCACAAAAATATCGTGCTTTGTTTTTCTTCGTTTAACTGACATTGTCACTTGATCAGCTTCGGCTTTGAGTTTCTGCTTGTTTTGACGACACTTTTAATGTATTGAGTATGTACAAACAGAGTAGCCCTAGCTAAGTAGGAAATAGATATACACTCTGACGTTATATAAGCATGACAAATATCTTCTCTATATTTCAGACTTGTTCAACTTTTTGGAGCTGGTGTCGAATGGGGACGACTGGCGTGTCTGTTTTGTTTGGACGTGCCTTTGAATGTCCGTGTACATGTGTAGCTGCTCATTATTCTCTCTCGCGTCAATAAAAATCACAAAGTTGGTTTCAATATATGCAAAAATACGTGCAAAAAGTAGCGCATTAAAAAGGACCTCAGAAAAATACGATTTAAAGAAAGAATTGTTTCTGCCACGAAGTGTCTCCGTATTTCACACATTTAAAAAAAATTTGTGTTTCTATCATTATCTATTAATTTATATTTCTTATTGATTTTATATCCATTCTGTTTCTATAAGTTCTTTTTCTTTCCCTTGTGTTACTATCACATAGTTTTCTTTGTATACTGTTTCTTTCAGTTCTTTTTCTCAATACTTTGACTTTCAATTCTTTTTCTTCCAATTTATTGTCTCGAATCGAATTTTATATCCATTCCGTTATATGTAGTTCTGTTTCTTTCAAATCTTTTTCTCTCAAAGATCTCAATCAGTTCTGTTTATTTTCACTTAGTTTCTCTCAATGACTTTTCGTCCAATATTTTGTTTCTTTCAATTTAGTTTCGTCCAATATTTTGTTTCTTTCAATTTAGTTTCGTCCAATATTTTGTTTCTTTCAATTTAGTTTCGTCCAATATTTTGTTTCTTTCAATTTAGTTTCGTCCAATATTTTGTTTCTTTCAATTTAGTTTCGTCCAATATTTTGTTTCTTTCAATTTAGTTTCGTCCAATATTTTGTTTCTTTCAATTTAGTTTCGTCCAATATTTTGTTTCTTTCAATTTTGTTTCGTCCAATATTTTGTTTCTTTCAATTTAGTTTCGTCCAATATTTTGTTTCTTTCAATTTAGTTTCGTCCAATATTTTGTTTCTTTCAATTTAGTTTCGTCCAATATTTTGTTTCTTTCAATTTAGTTTCGTCCAATATTTTGTTTCTTTCAATTTAGTTTCGTCCAATATTTTGTTTCTTTCAATTTAGTTTCGTCCAATATTTTGTTTCTTTCAATTTAGTTTCGTCCAATATTTTGTTTCTTTCAATTTAGTTTCGTCCAATATTTTGTTTCTTTCAATTTAGTTTCGTCCAATATTTTGTTTCTTTCAATTTAGTTTCGTCCAATATTTTGTTTCTTTCAATTTAGTTTCGTCCAATATTTTGTTTCTTTCAATTTAGTTTCGTCCAATATTTTGTTTCTTTCAATTTAGTTTCGTCCAATATTTTGTTTCTTTCAATTTAGTTTCGTCCAATATTTTGTTTCTTTCAATTTAGTTTCGTCCAATATTTTGTTTCTTTCAATTTAGTTTCGTCCAATATTTTGTTTCTTTCAATTTAGTTTCGTCCAATATTTTGTTTCTTTCAATTTAGTTTCGTCCAATATTTTGTTTCTTTCAATTTAGTTTCGTCCAATATTTTGTTTCTTTCAATTTAGTTTCGTCCAATATTTTGTTTCTTTCAATTTAGTTTCGTCCAATATTTTGTTTCTTTCAATTTAGTTTCGTCCAATATTTTGTTTCTTTCAATTTAGTTTCGTCCAATATTTTGTTTCTTTCAATTTAGTTTCGTCCAATATTTTGTTTCTTTCAATTTAGTTTCGTCCAATATTTTGTTTCTTTCAATTTAGTTTCGTCCAATATTTTGTTTCTTTCAATTTAGTTTCGTCCAATATTTTGTTTCTTTCAATTTAGTTTCGTCCAATATTTTGTTTCTTTCAATTTAGTTTCGTCCAATATTTTGTTTCTTTCAATTTAGTTTCGTCCAATATTTTGTTTCTTTCAATTTAGTTTCGTCCAATATTTTGTTTCTTTCAATTTAGTTTCGTCCAATATTTTGTTTCTTTCAATTTAGTTTCGTCCAATATTTTGTTTCTTTCAATTTAGTTTCGTCCAATATTTTGTTTCTTTCAATTTAGTTTCGTCCAATATTTTGTTTCTTTCAATTTAGTTTCGTCCAATATTTTGTTTCTTTCAATTTAGTTTCGTCCAATATTTTGTTTCTTTCAAATCTTTTTCATTTTTAGCAATTTGTTTAAAATTTTTTTTAACAATCATCAGAGTAACAATGGCAAGATGTCAAATCCTTCTATAAAAAGGTTTAGCATTTTAGCACTCTGATGAAAGGTTCAGTATCTCTTAAGTCTATAAGGAGCAGTCATTTTTATGTATGAAAGGAGCAGTCATTGTTAGGTCTGAAAGGAACAGTCATTCTTAGATATAAAAGGAGCAGTCCTTCCTAGATATGAAAGTAGCAGTTATTCTTAGGCCTGAAAGGAGCAGTCATTCTTAGGTCTGAAAGGAGCAGTCATTCCTACGTCTGAAAGGTGCAGCCATTCCTTCGTCTGAAAGGATCATTTCTTCTTAGGTCTGAAAGGAGCAGTCATTCTTAGGTCTGAAATTAGCAGTCATTTTAGGTCTAAAAGGAGCAGTCATTCTTAGGTCTGAAAGGAGCATTCCTTCTTAGGTCTGAAAGGAGCCTTTTCATCCCTGCGCCCTAGTCACCCCCCCCCCCTAGCTATATGTTGCTACTAGGTATCGTTGGTTCTCAATGACTGGCTCTTCCATTTTACTCCCTCGTTTCTCTTATCAATAAACCCGAACACAAATACGATTTCAAGCACAAATCGATCCAATAAACTAACTTTATGATATTCGATCACTTAGACTCGATGCCCCCTGTTCAATCTGGAATGCCACCGAGTCTTGTACTTTAAGGTCAACCCAAAGGGCATATATTGGCCCCTTAAGAATCCTTGGCCCCATTACGACATCACTTATCCCGTGTGAAAAGGACACATAAAGATGATGACGATTCCAACACAAGGACGTATCGATCCAAGACTGCTGTTTAAAAAAAAAAGCATTCCAGGAATCGATTCTCCGCACTTGCTGATTATAAAATCGATCAGTGTAGAAAGTCCGCTGAATAAAATGTTCGATTACGTTGTACATTCTTATTACTGACATTCTGACTATTTCTTTTTTCTTTTTCTCCTCTTTGTTCCTCACTCCTGTCTTCTCATTCTTTCCTCCACTTTCTCTCTCCCTTTTACTCTTGTTCTTTCCCTTTTTAGAATTCTTCTTTCCCACACACTCTCTTCTTCCTTTTCATTCCCTCTCTCTCTCTTTTTTGAACAGTCTCTCTCTCTCTTTTTTGAACAGTCTCTCTCTCTCTCTTTTTTGAACAGTCTCTCTCTTTTATTAACAGTCTCTCTCTCTCTCTTTTGAACAGTCTCTCTCTCTCTCTCTTTTTTGAACAGTCTCTCTCTCTCTTTTGAACAGTCTCTCTCTTTCTCTCTCTTTTGAACAGTCTCTCTCTCTCTCTCTCTCCCAGTTGCCTTGACTGACTTTCTCTTGCGTTCAATCTGATCAAGACTCTTTGTTTGATGAATGTGAAGAGCACAAAATGTCTGATTAGACATCACATCTTTATTAATTTCCTCTGCTTTTCCCCGCGCAATCAGACGGCTGAATGTATCGTAATAGTTATTTCAGATTAAACACTTTTTTTTTCTTCTATTCGAAACATTTGGAGCCATCTTCTTCCTCCTTTGCCTCTCTCACCTCTTTCTCCTTTGCCTCTCCCACCTATTTCTCCTTTGCCTCTCTCACCCCTTCCTCCTTTGCCTCTCTCACCTCTTTCTCCTTTGCCTCTCCCACCTATTTCTCCTTTGCCTCTCTCACCTCTTCCTCCTTTGCCTCTCTCACCTCTTTCTCCTTTGCCTCTCCCACCTCTTCCTCCTTTGCCTCTCTCACCTCTTCCTCCTTTGCCTCTCTCACCTCTTCCTCCTTTGCCTCTCCCACCTCTTCCTCCTTTGCCTCTCTCACCTCTTTCTCCTTTGCCTCTCCCACCTCTTCCTCCTTTGCCTCTCTCACCTCTTCCTCCTTTGCCTCTCTCACCTCTTCCTCCTTTGCCTCTCCCACCTCTTCCTCCTTTGCCTCTCCCACCTCTTCCTCCTTTGCCTCTCCCACCTCTTCCTCCTTTGCCTCTCTCACCTCTTCCTCCTTTGCCTCTCTCACCTCTTCCTCCTTTGCCTCTCCCACCTCTTCCTCCTTTGCCTCTCCCACCTCTTCCTCCTTTGCCTCTCCCACCTGTTCCTCCTTTGCCTCTCTCACCTCTTCCTCCTTTGCCTCTCTCACCTCTTCCTCCTTTGCCTCTCCCACCTCTTCCTCCTTTGCCTCTCCCACCTCTTCCTCCTTTGCCTCTCCCACCTCTTCCTTCTTTGCCTCTCTCACCTCTTCCTCCTTTGCCTCTCTCACCTCTTCCTCCTTTGCCTCTCCCACCTCTTCCTCCTTTGCCTCTCCCACCTCTTCCTCCTTTGCCTCTCCCACCTCTTCCTCCTTTGCCTCTCTCAGCTCTTCCTCCTTTGCCTCTCTCACCTCTTCCTCCTTTGCCTCTCCCACCTCTTCCTCCTTTGCCTCTCCCACCTCTTCCTCCTTTGCCTCTCTCACCTCTTCCTCCTTTGCCTCTCTCACCTCTTCCTCCTTTGCCTCTCCCACCTCTTCCTCCTTTGCCTCTCCCACCTCTTCCTCCTTTGCCTCTCTCACCTCTTTCTCCTTTGCCTCTCCCACCTCTTCCTCCTTTGCCTCTCCCACCTCTTTCTCCTTTGCCTCTCTCACCTCTTCCTCCTTTGCCTCTCCCACCTCTTCCTCCTTTGCCTCTCCCACCTCTTCCTCCATTGCCTCTCCCACCTCTTCCTCCTTTGCCTCTCTCACCTCTTCCTCCTTTGCCTCTCTCACCTCTTCCTCCTTTGCCTCTCCCACCTCTTCCTCCTTTGCCTCTCCCACCTCTTCCTCCTTTGCCTCTCCCACCTCTTCCTCCTTTGCCTCTCTCACCTCTTCCTCCTTTGCCTCTCTCACCTCTTCCTCCTTTGCCTCTCCCACCTCTTCCTCCTTTGCCTCTCCCACCTCTTCCTCCTTTGCCTCTCCCACCTCTTCCTCCTTTGCCTCTCTCACCTCTTCCTCCTTTGCCTCTCCCACCTCTTCCTCCTTTGCCTCTCCCACCTCTTCCTCCTTTGCCTCTCCCACCTCTTCCTCCTTTGCCTCTCCCACCTCTTCCTCCTTTGCCTCTCCCACCTCTTCCTCCTTTGCCTCTCTCACCTCTTCCTCCTTTGCCTCTCCCACCTCTTTCTCCTTTGCCTCTCCCACCTCTTCCTCCTTTGCCTCTCCCACCTCTTTCTCCTTTGCCTCTCCCACCTCTTCCTCCTTTGCCTCTCTCACCTCTTCCTCCTTTGCCTCTCCCACCGCTTTTTCCTTTGCCTCTCCCACCTCTTCCTCCTTTGCCTCTCTCACCTCTTCCTCCTTTGCCTCTCTCGACTCTTCCTCATTTGCCTCTCCCACCTCTTCCTCCTTTGCCTCTCTCACCTCTTCCTCCTTTGCCTCTCTCACCTCTTCCTCCTTTGCCTCTCTCACCTCTTCCTCCTTTGCCTCTCCCACCTCTTCCTCCTTTGCCTCTCTCACCTCTTCCTCCTTTGCCTCTCTCACCTCTTCCTCCTTTGCCTCTCCCACCTCTTCCTCATTTGCCTCTCACACCTCTTTCTCCTTTGCCTCTCCCACCTCTTCCTCCTTTGCCTCTCTCTCCTCTTCTGTTCTTTCCGATTTCCGAAAGTCCAGAGGTTGAATACAATATGATGAGATTGCGGGTTGTAACCGAGGCAGACGATGTGGATGATATGATGTTCTTTCTCCAGGACATCGCCGCTCTGGCTGATTCGTTTTTGAATGCATCTTCTTGACCAGTGAACATATGCTGACGGAAACGGGAAGAGGGAGGGACTGATAATGGTGAACTCATTGCTCTAAGTGTAACATACCAAGAAAATGTGAAATGGGGCAAAAGTGATGGTCAGTCTATGGACTTTGGTCTGAGTTGCTGTCAGAGCTGGAAAAGAAGTCTGTCAATATTTTGACTTAGCAGTGAAGTTCAAAAGCACCAAATGTTTGATTATGAAAATATAGTTTTGTCGAGAGCACATTCAATAGCATGAACAAGACACAAGTGTGCTCTGATCCGATCTCTGATGTGGCCTTGTGGGGGTGGGGAAGGAGAAGCTTGCTGTGTTACCTTTAAGAGTTCAGCCATTGGCTCAAGTCCAACCTGAATTTGATCATTCTCGAGCCTTATTAATAGGTAACCAAGGGGTTGATGCCACTCTACGACACGTCTTTTTATAGGTGTAGTTTCTCTCTCTCTTTCTCTCTCTCTCTTTTCTGTCCTTCTCTCTTATTCTCTTTTTTTTCTCTCTCTCACTCTCTGTATTTCTATTTCTATGTTATTTTCTCTCTTTCTCTCTCTTTAACTCTTTTTCTTTCTCTTGCTGTCTTTCTAACTCTTTATTTCATCCCATCTCTCTCTTTCTTTCTCTTTTTCTCTCTTTCTCTCTTTTTGTTCTTTAGGATTGGAATAGCGGGCAAGCTGAACAAAATGTTTAGCAATAAAAACAAATACTAGGCACAATTCTTGGAGATCTTTCGTTTTGTTTCCTTCTTAAGACAAACTTCTAATCGGATTCGGATAGCTTACGTCGTTAATAGAATCTGACAATTTGAAAAGGCCAAACTATAACCTTTAAAAAAAACAAAACAAATCGAACGACCCCAGTAATAACCAGAAACCCATAGATATAAATAAATATAGACTGGCCGATAAAAGAGTTTTATGAAACGAAAATTTGTGACTTGCAATTTTGTGTACTTTATTATACAGCATTCATGAACAGTGTAGTTTTGTTTAATCTCTAAGACTGAAGATCATGCAACTTTTTAGAATTCGGAAATCCGACAACAAAAGATTTACATGTTTTCAAGTTACATGATGTTATTTCCTTTTTCCAGTCTATATTTATTTATGTCTATGCAGAAACCATGTCCAACACTCGAGGAACCGGAAATAATATACAGTACAAAGTTTACTGCTGACATTATACAGTCGAAAGTTTTGATAAAACAATATTTGTGCAATCAATAAAATGGAGTTCTGAGTAAACGTGATCATCAGCACCACCAGGAGATTGGGGAGGGGGGTGGGGCGCAAAGGTTTTAGGTCTAAAGTTAAAAGAAAAAAAATTGATGCTTCTTTAAATAGATCCGTGTCTGGAAGGGGATATTGCTTCAAAAACTCATTAATATAACTCCCAGCGACATGTCAAGCGAGGATCGGAGATTTTCTTTTTACTTAGATCAACGCAGATGACCTTTATGACCTTTGAGGATTTCGTGGCACGTGGTTTGTTACACACTGGCTCAGACGACCCACAGGACGTTGAGCTGGTGGGTGGTGTGTTGGGAAAAGATGTAATGGTGGATAGCAACAGATGTCCTTACAGGACTTAGAGACATTTCTGTAACAACAGGATACAGCAATGTCGGATCTGTGGCGATAGATGTGTAGCAACACATGTCCTTAGAGGACATAACAACATCTGGTGTGTAGTTAAAGGGCATAGCAACATCTGAGGTGTATTAATAGATGTCCTTACAGGACACGGCGACATCTAATGCATAGCAACAGATGTATATACAGAATATAGCGCAACTAATGTAGCAAGAAATGTCCTTAAACGAGGTGCGACTTATAGTCTGTAGCAACAGATGTCCATACAGGAACAGCGATATTTATGCAGCAATAAATGTCTTCGTTGGACATAGCAACTATTGAGGTGTGGTAACTAGGACATAGCGACAACTGATGCGTAGTAATATCAATCTTTAAGACGTCGTTACTTATAGATTCTACTAACTTATTCCTTACAGTTTGCTTTATATATTAGATTAGCCAGATATTACCCACGCTCCGCGGATCTTCACTGAAGTATAGTTAATATTGTCAATGATGTAATGTATTAGAAACATTTCAACAAATTTAATACTGTTCAAAATGAAGCAAATATCACCCCACTAGAAAAGAAACTATATGGAGAGCTCCCTGATCTGGAAACCACTGCGCATTTCATCTCATGTATTGGTCTCCTCATCTGAACACTCCAACATAACAATGAGAACGAAGAAGAAGAAGAAGAAGCAAATATGTGAATGTAAACATATTTTTAGTAGAGCTATTAAAATAGCTAATCGACCACCTAAATCCATTTTTGTTTAAAAATCAAAACGTTTGCTTCTATATATAGATTTTTATTTAGATCGAGATTTAGATTCTGGAAACTATTATAATAGATGTAGATCTAAGTGTGCATTCATGTCTAATCATGATCTCTGATAATTACAGTTTACAGGCCTACTTACTTCCTTAGATCTATATTTAGCGGTGCTCTTGAACAGGGGCGGTAGCGTGAAATAGGGGGACGCTGGAAATCAGAGAGGCGGTAGGGGGCGTTGGGAACAATGGGTTCGGTAGGGTCGCTGGACAAAAAAGGGGGGGGGGACATAGAGATGAACGAAGAAACTCGAATTGCACTGAAACAAAGTGAATGGATCTCTTCAGAATTAATAATCTCTTCAGATATAGAGAAAAAGTACAAGTTACTCTGCTTCTAGTGCATTACAGTAGTATCATAGCAATGGACATATGCTAAAATGTTAATAATTTGATAAACAGACCAAAAAATAGGCTTTTTAGATTTATTTTATCTACATGTGTTAATTTATTAATATGTAAATTTTCATTAAAAGAAAATAACACTAAAGCTAACATTGAAATAGAATAATTTATATATCTTTTTTAGTTAGCAAGTGCTTATTGTTATATTGCATACTAGCGAAGGAGAGCTGGGGGTACATTTTACTCTGTTTAAATTACCTCCCTTGGAGTTTTGAAGACTTCTATCGCCATACAACGATAGCAGTGGATAGAAGATTTGTCCCCACCCGCCATTCTACCGCCCTCGCCTTCCCATGAGAGGTGGGGGGGGGGAGGAGGGTAACGCCAAAGTCTCTGTGCCATTTGGTGGAGCTCATGCTCTCATGGTTCTCTTCTCAATACTTCCGGTGGCAAACGTTTGAAAGGGAGATCGGCACACACACACACACACACACACATACCGCAACACTCTCCCACATAAGGGATATAAAAGAGAAATGACGAAATTAAGAGAAAGAAAGAATAAAAAACTAAGAAAAGAAAAACAGACGAGAAGAGGGATCACTTTATTGCCAAGTCTGCGGCCTGTCAGAGTGATGGTCTTCAAAGGAGTGCTGTCCAGTCCTCACTTCAAGCCATGAGGTAAACAGTTGGCCCAGGGACTCTGTTCATTCCAGACTATCATGATTCTAGTACTCAATATTTACTTACTACTCATCTACACAGCTGACCTGGATATGGGGCCGCTTTAACAACAGACATGTCCTTTTTTTCTGTCCAGTTTAAAAGTCACATCGTTTTTGTGTGCGAAGCCCTTAACTTGTTGAAGACAGAATAATGTCTGCGCCTTTGGAAAATCTAAAGTCGAATCATTGGATAACATCTGTAGTTTGTATATCTTCATTTTTTGAAGTTGAGAAAAAAACTTTCTCATTAAGAGAGCTCACCAGCTTCGTACATAATGCTTTCGTTTTGGTATTGGCGAGGTTGCTGTGTTCAATTAAAAGCAACAGAATGGTTTACTTTTAAAATTTTACAAAATTAAATTTTTTTCGACTTAAGGTTTGTATGAATATGAGATGCCTTGAAAGGATAACGAGAGAGAGAGAGAGAGAGAGAGAGAGAGAGAGAAAGAAAGAGAGAGGGAAAAAGGGGCATAATAAATAGGGCATAATTGCCGTAATAAATAATTTCTATTTAGAAAGTCTAAATCTATCACCACTATGCTATGGTTTGTCTTTTATACATTAGTACATTCTAAATATAAGGCTTTTAGGTATTGTTCTAAAACTGGTGTAGTTGTATGAAAATAAAACCGTTTACATATTTCATTTTAAAACGAATAAAAAGATCAAATAAAATTCCGTTTCACTTCCTACAGACTAGGGTAAAATCGGAAATATCACCTTTATTTTTTTTTTAATTTAACATGACAGATGGACGGACAGACAAATAACACAAAACCAATAGTGACCTTACCAGTATTAAAGTATTATTTTTAGCTATATACATTGCAAATAACAAAGAATATGATTTTTTTTTTTTTAATTTTCGCGGATGTTCCTTCAGAACTGAAGAACGTCACGTCACAGCTATGACCTCTTCCAGGTCAATTGCAAGGACATTCGGAAGGGCGTAACACACTACGAGAAAATGCTTTTAAAAATCTATTTTTAAAAAAAGGGCTGATCTAAGAGAACGAACCCAAAATATTTGTCATATATCTCAATACTACAAGAATAAGATCCTTTTTTACTATTTAAAATAAAATAAATTAATTACACGAATTGATTAACTTATTTTCTATCTTTTAATTGATTCGTGTATTGTCATCGGCTATGAAGAATTAGGCACAATTTTAACTTGATCTGAGAATGGAAAGTGGGAGGAAAAAAATACTTGTTTAAATACGTAATAAGGGAAATAATTCCACATATCTAGCCACATCTCACAATGAGTTGCAGTTATTTGTTTTTCGATACCAAAAAAAAAAAAAGAATAATTACCAAACATCAGCTAAATTCGTTAAATATTGATTGATTCATGCTTTGTTAGGTACAACAAATAGTTGAGTAAAGTTTCAACTTGATCCGAGAATGTGTGTGGAAGAAATAACATGTACAAAAATTGCACCATTCTATTCATCAAATCGTCATCAAATTTTGTGTACAACCTCATGCTTGCTGACAACACACGAATCAACTAGTGGTAATTAATTAAATTTTATTGATATAAAAATGTACGAAGTAAGAGGAGATTAGTCCTGTGCACAGAATTATGCGATTGGAATTGAAAGATGGCTAGGACAAAGTACACTTATTAAGTGGTAATGTAACGATTACATCAAAGACTGTATGTAAGTTAATCAATTGTAAAGGAAACATTGTCTAAATTTTCAGAAACGATTTTTCATTAGCATAAGCGTTGTTTTTACCTTTATTTTGTCATCTCTTTCAACATGAAATAGTTGGCCAAAGTGATGCTCAATTCGGCGTCCTTGACATTGATTAGCATGAAACGGAGATCTTCAATAAGAAAACTCATAGATCTATGCGTTGGTATATTTGTGTGTAAAGCCTTTTTTTTCGGAGGGGGGGGGGGGGCTTGACAAAAGCAGTAATAGAGTTACTTTACACTTTTACTTTAAAAAAATGAACAATTAGTTTTCTGTGCATGGTGGTGGAAAAAAGGGGGTTGTTTGATGGGGGTTGTTTGGTGGGGGCCGTTTGATGGGGGCTGCTTGGTGGGGCTGTTTGAGTTCGTGGGGAAACGTAAAGGAAGTGGGGCGAAGAAAGGTGGACACAAAGTCAAGAAACAGAACTCTTGATATTCTCGGTCTAGTAGCTCGAGACACTAGACTTTGTACTTTTCATGGTGTGGATGTTTTTGTTGGGGGACGAATTGATTTTTGGTTTGGAAAACATGATGACATTGTTTGTGGCACTCTGCCGAGAGATACCTATCACTGGACAACTTATCTACATGTTCAACGTATCTTGCTGTATTCTTATTACATTACATTACATTACATTACATTATATTATATTATATTATATTATATTTCATTATATGGCATTCTACGTCTCGAGAGATAAGTCTTTCCATTTGCAACTTTTCATGTGACTATAGAGGCCAATCCTTTATGTTACATTATATTAGCCTTAGCTCTAAGTAACAATTTATGTTCTCGTAAAACTCGAAATAATGTTTAAAGAATAAGACATAATCAATCATATAATTTTAATTATTATTACAAGAATAACTCTCATTCTAAAGTGCTGCAAGGATCGCGCCTCTCTGAAGAGTCATAAAGGTTATTGAATTTCCCTTATCATTATTACTATTATTGTTATTATTATTTTGGTAAGGAAATTAAATTCTTTGATGGCCTCGATTTGCACGACCCCGAAAGTTGAAATGTCTGGAGAGAGCCGTGTGTAAAAAAAAAAAAAAAGAAAGAAAAAAAAAGCAGACGCACTACTTATCACTTAACTGTCCAGTTTTAGCGCCCTCTATTAGACCTTGGCCGAAAACGATATTGAACAGGGAGGAATCTGAAGTAAATAGAAAATGTGAAGGAGCGAGAGGCAGACTATCACTTGGCGAGGGGCAAAGAAGAAATTAGGAGATATGTTTGGGAGGAGAGTGGCATAAAAGGAGGAGGGAAGGGGGGGAGGGTATCGTCTACCAAGTAGAAAGCCTTGTCCGATAAATCTTAGTAAAAAAAAAATCTTTCTCAGTGTCTCTGGATGTGATGGAAGGCGCGCGATTCCAAAATAGTGATATGAATGAGCTTGATTCCAGAAGTCCATGTCTGGTTCGGGGAGGTACCAGCATGAAATAGTGCCGGCAATAACCAGCGATACCAGAGGACCAGACCGCTCGTTAAATTCCGTTTCCTCCCAATAGTATCAAGCTCGGGGGGAAAGATCGATACTTAAACAAAAACTACTGTCTGTATGAAGAAAAGTACGATACTAAAGCCTGACATGTCTGGCTCAAAACTGAATCTAAAATATTTGAGACGAGGATGACCACTAGAGCGTGAAAGAAATTTAATTTAAGATTTCAAATAGAAAGTTTCAAAATTACCTTTTTTTTTTATCTAAATGTCTGAATGTTAACGAACACATTGAATGAAAACAGTGCAAATATTAATGAATGAATAGGTCAGTGTGACACTGGAATGGCGTGGCTAGCAGAAATCTGAATTTCATACGTAAACTCCGATGTCACATTAACCCTAATGTAGCCGGTGACTCTTGAAACGATGATAAAACTATAAGAAATCGAACCCTGGCAGATTCAGAACCCCAAATAGATTGATAAATTGATTAAGCATTAAGCATAAAACCTATAGACAGTTCTCGCTTAGTGCTTTCCCATTTTATTTCTACCTTGCAAGTAATTTCTCCAACAGCTTAGAAAACGAAAATAAACTAAACATTGTGACGAAAGAACTTACTTACTGGAACTAGTTTAGCTCTGGTGTGACTTTAAAAAACGAACATTGGATAACGAACATTGTAATTCTTTTCACAATGTCTAGGAAAATCGTTAGAACCGTTTTCGAGATCAGTGTTCAGTTTTTTTGTTTTTTTTTACTTTTGAGCCTAGCTAGATTTTAGTAAGTTATGAGTTGAATAGAGGTACTATAAAAAGAATGTACACATCTTGCGGTCGTTCTGGCGACCTTGACACATTTTGTTAAAAGTCAGTAAAAATATGTTTCTCTGATTGTAAGTCTAAGTAACTAAGTAACGGTAATTGTAAGTTCTACTAGAAACAGAAGTCAAAAGATGAAACACAATTTTAAATTTAACGTTAAAATTAAAACCTGACTCTATACTTTTATTGCAAAGAACATTGCCCTCGAGAATGAGATTTAAAGACCCAACCCTAACCTAGATAGTCTGCATATTTCCACAAATAAATAACCAGTGTACTATATAATTCGTCACAAAAAATTAAAAATTATAAATATATGCTTATTTAAAATGCAGGCTGGTCGTAACTTTAGGTTGCTAAAGTTCTTTGAAAAAAAAAGACGTGTTTTTTGCATCCTAATTTTTTTCTATTGTTATATTTTATTTTACCAGGAGCTGTGCAGTGGCGCTATAATGCCACCAACCTATCACCCCCAGAAGAGGACAGCACCATCACGGTCACATACGACGATGGCCACTGGAGTGATCCATATTTCGACTGCGGGGGTGGAAACATTTGGATGATGACTTATACTGTGCCCTTTTTTGGATATAAAAATGGAACTTTTAAATTTAAGTGAGTAGTCTACCTTTGCTTATTTTTCCCACCACACCATCTCACTCTTACATAACACTTTCACTATATCCGGCTCAGGTTTATTTTACTCTGCTATTGTTCATATACCAGAATAATAACGTAAAAACGGCTAATAAATGAAGTGTCATTTATACTTAGCCTCCGCATAACTCCAAAGGCATTTACATATTTAGCTTAACTTATTGGTGTTCGCCTAAGGATGTAGTCACCAGGTGTTTCTTGGACTGCCGCCCCCTGGATTACACCTCATTGCATGTCTAGTAGTAAATCAGTAACTCAAACAAATGTTTTCAGTCAAGCCCAAATTTCTCTTTTTTTTTTTTTTTTGTATATTAGGCGAGTCCCTTGTAGCAATATGATATTGCTGAAAAAGCCAGACCAGCACTACATGTATGCATTTAGCATTGCTTATGAGCGAAAAATTAAAAAAAAGATGAAGTCTTATCCGCAAGTACTCAATCCAATTAATTTAGGCGTATGTGTTCTAAGGAACCAAGCTTATATATGATTATGCTTAAATTGACGAATTACACCGGAATACTGACACGCAATAAAGCTGTTACATAACTGCTTGAACACCCACTCATTCACTGCAGAACACTCTTATTTATAATCAGCCTATACTTTTAAAGCGTATAATTGACTGGATTGAAGGAGAACGATTTCAGAAACCAAAACCTTTAAAAACATCATTAAGAAGAGTACATCTGATCCACGCAGAACTCCATTTTATTGATTGCGCAAATATTGTTTTATCAAAACTCTCGACTGTATAATTTCAGCAGTAAACTTTGTACTGTAGACCCTTTATGTTCCTGTGTTTATGGGTAGAGCTTCCATTTATTGTTGGCTGTTATTATATCTCTCCTAGGTTTTGTTTTTCTGTTATTTAAGCTTTTCAAACCATTTTGAATGTGTTTGTTCTGTGTGAACTGATTTGAATATTTCGATATTAATTTTAAAAAAATTTCACTCCCATAATTATTATTTTTTGTTTATTGTTAACTTCTACAATTTCTCGTGCTTTGACCCATTTTGTCTACCATAAAACTGTGCCTAATGAATACTTAATGGGTGTAACGACCCCCCCCCCCCCAAAGAGTTCGAATTCAAGTCGTGTCCTCTTTACTTTCTTTTTATAAATGCTTTTGTATTGTTAGTCTAGAAAACCAGATCTATTACAAACTTAATTAAATAACTGAACCAAACTAATTGATACAAGAACGCTTATTATAAGCTTTTTTTTTTCTTTTTTTTTTAAAGTATTTAAAAAAATATTTTCTTATTTTTGAACTTTTAGAATCAACTGCAATTTGATAGCCCAATAACTCAACACATTTTTACGCCCACTTCCGTACATATCATATTCATACCCTCTCTACCTTTAAATGTGGAGTGATTCTCTGACATTTTACTGTGTACAAGATCAAACTATGTTCTCCCATTTTATTTAGCACGTACATGTTCACCATCTTGCATTGCTTGATACTGGCCATTGATTTGCATTCCCTTGACACAATGTCTTAAAGATTAAACCCCCCCCCCCCCCAAATTGTGCATAGTGATAAATGCACGCTTGTAATGGGCGTTCGGGGAACCATTAAATAGAAAGTCATTTAAAAGTAAATTATTTACTAGCCATATGTTACCCGCGGCCCGCGGGTCTTAATTTGCGTATCACTGTCGATACAGTCACTGAGACTGTTTTGTAAACAATTTAATAAAATAATAATGTTATAAGTAAAGCAAATGCGGAATGAGTGAATGTAAAAATAGTATGAATGGAGCTATCAAAGTAGCTAATGTTCATGTGTTAAAGTATAAAGTAGATCTATCATCTTTGAATTATATCTTGAGTAAGAGATGGATCAAGACTAACCTAGTTAAATATTGGCTTGGATAGAGTTCGCTCTGCGCATGCGTGACGTTTTTTCTTAAATGTACGCGACTCATGAATGGAACTATTAAAATGTATGTTAGCTTTGCAGCTATAGAGAACGAATGTATAAAAAAAAAATGCTTTAGAAAATAAATTTGAATGTTAATTTGATTAAAATATGAAATGAATGGACTATAATTAGTATGTTCATGTGTTCAAGTACAAAACTATCTTTGCGAAGAGAAGTTCTATAATCTTAGAGTTATATTAGAGCTTTAGACCCAGGAATAGAATGATGTGTAAGATTTCGGTATTGTCTGATGAAATAATGTACGTCAGGAATTCTAAATTTGCATATATAAGGAACGAATTTATATAAAAATGCTTTTGAAACAGAAATTTGAAAGTTAATTTTATTAAATAATGAAATCAATAGACTATATTTTGTATTTTCATGTGTCAGAGTAAAAAACAATCTGTGCAAAGTGTAGTTTTAAAAATTAGATCTAGATCCTTTCGATCTAGACATGGTAAACATGGCCTAGATCCATGAAATACTAATACTTTCAAAGAGTTGGGCAACTTTTTTTGTTTTGAGGGTCTTACGTTTGTTTTAGGTCTTCTATACATACGTCACGGTTCCAGTTGATACTCAATGAACATCTGTGCCAAGTTTTATCAAGATTGTTGATACTCAATGAACATCTGTGCCAAGTTTTATCAAGATTGTTGATACTCAATGAACATCTGTGCCAAGTTTTATCAAGATTGTTGATACTCAATGAACATCTGTGCCAAGTTTTATCAAGATTGTTGATACTCAATGAACATCTGTGCCAAGTTTTATCAAGATTGTTGAAACGGTTTTGATTTCTATGTGGGGATACATACATGCATACGTTTTACTTTCTACTTTATAGTATATATATATTGTTACGATCTCTCCTAATTAGGCCTTCTGCAAACACTGCCCAACAACACAACACATCTAAAACATCAACTTGACAACAAGAGTCTCAAGTAACAAGGTGGCGGTTTATTTACAATTACACCAACAACAGCCAATAAACACAATTGGTTACACTAACTTCAAATGCTTAGCTACACAACAGAACTGCCTAACTAATCACTACAAGTCTCTCCAGCTCGTACAGCTACATTTTCGAGGACTCACTTCGTAGCAAACAGTCCTCACTGCTTGCTGTCCTGGACTCTACTGTCTCCTTTCTAACACGCTCTGTCTCTGGTCCGTGAAGGCTCTCGTCACATGACCACAGCACGGGCCATATTTGCGTGTATTAGCAGTACTGTCCCTTGTTCAACAGCCGTTGACCTGTGTGATTCGCATTGGTCTCGTGTGTCAGTAGGTCACACACTCATTAACCCTTTAAGTCCGCCACTAGGGTTATAACAATATATATACATATATATATATATATATATGCCTTTTTTACCTCTTGCTAGAAATATTACAATAGATCTGTATGTTATTCGCTATATCTCAGAGATGCACCGTGTGTGGTCTGATTAACTCTTTCCCTCCTAATCGACGATACCAGCGTTGTTTTCACCCCATGAAATTTAATTCATTTTTGGTTTTATAAACTACAATTTGATTTGTGTGAAAAGAGCAGGCAATCTTTTTTTAATTCTATACCAAATCTAACATTTTCTAATAACAAACAAAAAAGTTAAAGTTTAATCAGAACAGGATAGTGAAATACAAACTGAGCAAAATGAATACTTCCATTGGAGCGTGGAAAATCATTACGGACAGAAAGAGTTAAGTCTTCACATTCTCAAACTGATAGTTCAATAAATGGAGCAAATAAAAAAAAACATTTGGTTTTGTTAGGATTTTTCTCAATAGTTAAAAACAAAATGGACTATAAATGATTCGTTAAAATCACTCTTCAGCCTGAGTAAATCACAGACCGGACAAGACTTCTAATGAGTCAATCGCATTTTTTTTCTTCACATCGGCACGAGATTTTTGTTTCTACTGAGATCCAGCCTATGTAACAATAAATTTCTACCGGGTGTTAAGATCTTCATCCTGTCAGTATAATAATGTTTAGGAGTCGCGGTGGCTGAGCGGTAAAGCGCTTGGTTTCCGAACCGGGTATCCTGGGTTCGAATCCTGGTGAAGACTGGGATTTTAATTTCGGGATCTTTTGGCGCCTCTGGATCCATCAAGCTCTAATTTGTACCTGGCATTAGTTTAGGATAAGTAAAGGCGGTTGGTCGTTGTGCTGGCCACATGACACCCTCCTTAACCGTAGGCCATGAACTTTAGATCATCTGCCATATAGACCACAAGTTCTGAAAGGGGAACTTTACTTTTTTTTATATAATAATGTTTAGATGATAAACCTGAAAATAAAAAAAAAATTTTTTTTAAAATCTTTATTGGTTTGATTCTCCCTCGTGACAATGGCTACGTCAGTGCAGAGATTAAATCGTCACAGAACTCTGAACCTTCAACGTCGCATCCTGTGGGCAGTGGAGACCAATACTCGTTGCAACGTCACAGGTCTGTATGACTTGGCAAAGAGCTAATGGTCTCCACTGCCCACAGGTTGCGCAGTTGCAGGTCTATGAACACACTCGGATCATATTCCTATAGATCTCGACTAAAACCTGAACCCAATAATTAGAAGTGATGTAGAAGTAAGCCATATTATTTATGACTCTCCCCGGTAGTCATAAACAAAGTAAAATTACTGTAAATAAATATGGGAGTTTTTTTACATTCTTTAAACTGAAGATCACAAGTTGTTTTGTGGGTGAAGAGCCATTTGACAGAATTTACAGAAGCTGTGTTTTTTTTACAATCGGTTTAGAGAGCATATTAAAACATACAAATTAATGATCTCATTAGCCAGTCTCTATGCATTTCTCTTTCTATGTAAAAAGTTAAATTAATGAACTTTTTATTTGTTTAGTTTACAAATTTTACGATCCCCCACATTTTAGAATTATGATTTTAATATAAATTTCAATCAATTACAGAGTGATCTGTTCTGATAGCCTGAAGTTCTTCCTCAAACTTTCGTTTTTACTAATTAACTCTAGACATCCTGAATCCCCTAGCTGAAACCCATATTTTCTTTTCTGTCCTTGATTTTAAGTTCAAGGTCGTCTTGAGATTTCTATCTTAAGGCACTCTCAGATCTTGACAGGTCTAACGTATTTTTCAAACTCTGAGTCACGCGCTCTCTTCAAACCACAAAACCATCAATAATTCGGATAAAAATTATATTGAACCAAAAAAAAAAGGTAAATCAAAACTTTTGTTCAAATCTTTTCTTTACTACTTATTTTCTTATCTAGAGTAGGAATACAAACATAACATTTTTTGTATATAGAACTTTTATTTTGGCTAGGCTTAGCTCTGACTTTAAAGTTCATGTTTACTAAGTCAATTGACTGTTCGAATGAATGAATGCTGAAATAACAGAGTGACTGTGGCAGCGAACGGTATTGATCGCTACGCTATTGATGAGTGGATTGAACTGTGATCACCGCTCATTCCAGTGTCATTATCTTTAAGCGGGGACAAATTGTACCAAAGCATGACCGTTTGCGTCTGGCAGCAGACATCACGTCATGTTGGTGGTTCAGCAATGATGCTGTTGCGATGGAAGGATGATTTAAAGAAGTTGGTGTAGCTGTGCGGAGCGTTGTAGTGCAAGTGTAGGATGGTTTGAACCACTGTTGTAGATGATGTTATTCATCGGACGTAAAATTCTGTAACGATTAAAGCGTGAGAACAACATCCCGTTTAACGATCGTTACATAATTGTTTGTTGTAGAAGGATGTTGCTTAGCTGTTGTGGTATTGTTGAAAGATTGTTTTAGATAACTGTGTATAGCTGTTGTGGTATTGTTGATAGATTGTTTTAGATAACTGTGTATACCTGTTGTAAGATCTTGGAACAATGGTAAACACATTTTGTAAATTTATATTTCAGAACATGTTTTAAAATCTGGTATAGACTAGAATCTTTGATGTAAGCTAGTGCTTTCGCTCCCCCCCTTCCACCTCGCTTTTCCTACCAACACAACAAGGCGCCACCTTCCATAGCCCGCAACTTGCGGTCATATTATTAAAACTTGTTTAAGAAGGGGGGGGGGTGTATGTATCAAATATATTAAGTATAATGTAAGGAGTGTGTATGTATGTATGTATGTATGTATGTATGTATGTATGTATGTATGTATGTATGTATGTATGTATGTATGTATGTATGTATGTATGTATGTATGTATGTATGTATGTATGCATGACGCGTAGGACGTAATCATCTTCTTTTTTGAAGTAACGTCTGTATTATATAAGATAAGATAAGGTATGTATGTATATATGTATGTCCCGCATAGAAATCAAAGCCGTTTGACCAATCTTGATAAAACTTGGCATGCATGTTCCTTAGATCACGTCGGAGACCTTAGTGTTTGTTCAATGTCTCTCTTACAACAAGATGGCCGTGAAAATAAACAAAACAAAAACTAAATTTTTCTTCTATTGAAACACGAAACTGTTAAAAAATCGGGCAAACCCATTTTCACAGTATTTTATACAAGCTACTAGACATTTGTTACCCGCGACCCGCGGGTCTTTATTTGCGCATTACTGTCGATATAGTCACAATTAAACGAAATAATAATGTTATAAGTAAAGCGAATGTGTCAATGTAAAAATAGTGTGAATGAAGCTATAAAATAAAAATAGCTAATAGGCTTAAATCCATTTTTTTCACATTAAAACATTTGCTTGTAGGCCTACATATATTTGATTAAAATTTGAGATGAATAGACTTAATTTTGTATGTTCATGTGTTAAAGTATAAAGTAGATCTTGAGGTAGACATAGATCTAAATCTACACTAATCTAGAGTTTAAAAATTGGCTTTTATGGAGTTCATTCTGTGTTGCGCATGCGTGACCTTTTTTCATGAATGAATATAGGCCTATCTCAACACGGCTACGCAACTTTAGCGAACAGCGAACGAATGTATTAAAAATGCTTTAGAAAAACAAATTTCAATGTTAAATTGATTAAAATATCAAAGAATGGACAATAATTAGTATGTTTATGCGTTAAAGCACAAAACTATCTTTGCGAAAAGAAGTTTTATCATCTTAGAGTTCAATAAGAGTTTTAGACCTAGACCTAGGAATAGACTCAGTAGAGAGATGTGTTAATGTGTAACCGATTGGTAATGTCTAATAAAAGAATGTTCGCCAGGAAATCTGTAGTCACAGATATTAGGAACTAATTTATGTAAAAAATGCTTTTGAAACACACAATTGAAGGTTAATTTTATTATATAATGAAATCAATGGACCTTCTTTTGTATTTTCATGTGTCAAAGTAAAAAACTATCTGCGCAAAGTGTATTTCTTAAAATAGATCTATCTTATCTTATATAATACAGACGTTAATTCAAAAAAAGAAGATGATTACGTCCTACGCGTCATGCATTTAGTCATGCATCTTAACAAATGACTTAAATTCTGCCAAGTCACTGGTTTTTCTGGCTAGCTCAGGCAACCCATTCCATGCTCTAATAGCACTAGGGAAGAAGGAGTTTTTGTACAAATTTGTCCTAGCATATGGGATGAGGAATGTGCCTTTATTTTTGTGTCTTTCAGAGTATTTTATTAAATTTTGTTTTTGTATTTGAAGATTATGGTTCAGTGTTTTATGTATAATTGCTACTTTACTTTTGAGTCTTCTGTCCTGAAGGCTTTCTAAATTTAGTGATTTTACTAATGGTGTTAACCTAGTCTAATGTGAATATTCGTTTGTTATGAATCTCACTGCTCTATTTTGTGTTTGTTCCAGTTTCTTAATGTTTTCTTGAGTTGAGGGGTCCCACACGGTGGATGCATATTCTATTATTGGCCTAACCAAGGTTAAATAACATTTTAGTTTTAAGTTCTTATTTGATATATAGAAATTTCTTTTAATAAACCCTAATGCTTTGTTGGATTTTTTTATAGTTTCATCAATATGTGGAATCCATGCCAGTTTTTCATTTATTATAACACCTAGGTATTTTGCATTTTTAGTCTGTGTTACTGGTTTGCCATGAATAAGATAAGTGGAATTAATTTGTTTTAGTTTTTTTGTTACTCTTAACAACTGACATTTTTCTGGGTGGAAAGACATGCTCCAATTTGATTCCCATTTCTGTAATTCATCTAATTCTGTTTGTAAAATGTCTGTGTCTTGTTTTGTTTTTATTGTTCTATATATTATGCAATCGTCTGCAAATAATCTGACTTTTGTTCCTGAACTAATGCAATTTGGTAAATCATTTATGTAAATTAAAAATAGTAGTGGACCCAAGACTGTTCCTTGAGGTACACCTGAGTTTACTGTTATTGGTGTTGATTTAGAGCCATTTATTATTACAGTTTGTTCTCTCCCTATCAGAAAATCTTTAATCCACTGATGCAGTGGACCATTAATGCCGAAATATTTTAATTTTTTAAGCAAACTATGGTGGTGAATTTTGTCAAAAGCCTTGGAAAAATCTAGTAAGATAGCATCTATTTGTTCACTATTATCGAAACCTTTTGAAAAATCATCAATTAGTCCTATTAGTTGTGTTTCACATGATCTATATTTCCTAAAGCCATGTTGGTATGGGGTGAGGACATTATGTTTGTCTAAGTGGTTTATGATGTTGCTACATATTATATGTTCTAGTATTTTACATGTGATGCTGGTAAGTGATACTGGTCTGTAGTTTCCTGGGTCAGATTTTTCTCCTTTTTTAAATAGGGGGGTGACATTAGCTTCTTTCCAGTCCTTCGGTACTCTGCTCTGGTTAAGCGATGCCTGAAAGAGTATTTTGAACACTGGGGCTAGCTCATTGCTTAGTTCTTTGAGTAATCTAGCTGGAATACCATCAGGTCCAGACGCTTTATTTGGTTTGGTGTTGGCTAATAATTTTTGAATTCCATTTTCTTGTACTACTAAATCTTCTATGTTGTCTACTTGGTTCAAATTAAGAAATATGTCTTTGTCTCCTGGGGCTGAGAATGCTGATGCAAAGTATTTGTTTAGGATGTTTGCTTTAGTTTCATTATCATTATGTATTATGTTATGTTCATCTTTTAATGGTGCTATGCCTGTTGTTTTCATTTTCTTAGACTTAATGTATGACCATAGGTTTTTGTTGTTATCTTTAGATATTACATTGTTTATGTATTCACTCTGCAGCTGTCTGCTTACTTTTTGGGTTAGGTGTTTAATTTTTAGATACTTTTTGTAAACTCTTTCTGCCTTGGTTTCTTTAAATTTTCTGTATAGGTTTTCCTTCTGTTTACAAAGCTTCTTTAGTCTATTATTAAACCAGCATTTATTTATTTTGTTTGATGCGTATTTAGTTGGTATATGATTTTCTATAATGCTTTTAAGATGGTTTTTAATGAAATTCCAGAGGTCATCGACTGGTTGGTTAATGTCTTTTTCTAACAAGAATGTTTGTTGAAAGTTTAATGCAGCTTGGTGTAATTGTGTTAGGTTACATTTTGTTGATGGAATGTTATATTTGTATGAAGAGTTGTGCCCATGTACAGGGGAAACTACTCTAGTAATCAAGATGGCTGATTAAACCGGTTTGTTGTTTACCTGAGATTGTTCTTATGTCAAGTGTATCTATATTTGAGTGTCCATCGTAACATGGTGGCAGCGGTTTACACATCTAATAAAGGTAAACGATAACCTAGAATATCTTGAGGAAAATATAAGAAAGCAGTAGCTAAAATGGCAACTGCTAACAGATATTTCCCAGTACCGCAACCGCTATTGCAAACAGGCAATATGGCGGCCAATTGGAAACGATTCAGAAGAGACTGGGATAACTATGAAAAGGCCACGAAACTCACAACAGAGACAGAAGACATACGTGTAGCAACACTAATGACCATAATTGGAAGTGAGGCTGCAGACGTGTTTGATTCATTTGGAAAAGGGCATGAGACAAAAATAAATGAAATTTTAAAGAGTTTTGAAGAGTTCTATGTTGGGAGAACCAACGAAACATATGAGAGATATGTCTTCAATACGAGAAGACAAGAAGAGGACGAGAACATTGACTCATACATAACTGCCCTGAAGAAACTGGCAAGCAGCTGCAATTTTGATAAACTAGAAGAGAGTCTGATTAGGGACCGAATTATCTTAGGGGTTAGAAGTGAACACTTAAAGATGAAATTGTTGCAAGATGATAAACTAACCCTACAGAAATGCATAGATGTATGTAGGATATATGAAAGATCACAAAGGCAAATGAAAGATATCAGAGAAGGAAGAAATGAACCTTTGGACAACCCAATAGTTGAAAGAATCTCAACATCTAAGTCAGGTCCAAAATACAGAAAGGAATATCAACAGAGTGACAAGGGGCCAAGACAAAGTAAAACTTGTAAATTTTGCAAGGGCACCCATGAATACGTAAAGGAAAAATGTCCGGCCTGGGGAAAATCATGTCACATTTGTGGAGGCAGGAATCATTTCGCCTCAGTCTGCAAAAAGAAAATATATAGCATTACTCAAGCAAAGACACAGAGCAATATAGAATCAGACACAGAAGAAGAAGAAGTTACACCCCAAACTGAATGGGTAATGGCAATGAATGGCCCCAAAAAGCATAGGATGACGGCCGTCATGATGATCAACAACCAAAGAGTCAGATTTCAAGTGGACAGTGCCGCCGACGTCAATACCATAAACGAAAAATATGTGTGCCCAGACCAGATAGTACCGACGTCCCAGAGATTAACCATGTGGAATAAGACGGTAATGGAGCCAAAAGGAAAAGCTACGTTGGTAACCACCAATCTAAAGACCAATGAGAAATTCAATGTAGAGTATGTGGTAGTACCAAATGATCTAACATGCCTGCTAGGATTATCAACACTGAGAAAGATGGAGCTCATTCACATTAATGAAGACCGATTTATTGCTAAAGTGGAAGCCACAGGAAGCAAACATCAAAACATTGACGCACTTGGTGACTTAGGCGTGGCTACATTGAAAATAGACAAGACAGTGAAGCCCAAAGTCCTACCATGTAGAAGAATTCCCATAGCATTAAAAGAGAAAGTCAGAGCCGAACTAAACTCTTTAGTTCAACGAGGAATTCTGGAAAGAATAACTGAGCCCACAGAGTGGGTTAGTCAAATGGCATTGGTAGAGAAATCAGACGGCAGTATCAGAATCTGTATTGATCCTCAACCCTTGAACAAGGCACTACTGAGGGAGCACTACAACCTAACAACACTAGAAGACATTTTGGCTGAAATGGGTAACGCCAAGATATTTAGCAAAGTCGACATCCAGGAAGCTTTTTGGCATATCAAACTAGACCCGGACTCATCAGGTCTCACTGCAATGGCGACCCCATTCGGTAGATACAAATGGAATAGACTTCCTTTTGGTCTCAAAGTAAGCTCGGAAGTCTTTCAAAGACATTTGAATGATGCGTTGGAGGGACTAACTGGATGTTTTAACGTGGTAGATGATATAATGGTAATTGGAAAGGGGGACACAGTAGAAGAGGCTCGCAAAAATCATGACGAAAACCTATCAAAATTACTCAATAGGCTAAAGGAAAAGAACATCAGACTAAATGAAAAGAAATCAGCATTCCGAAAATCAGAAATTGTGTTTTTGGGACACATTATTTCCCAGTCAGGAATAAAACCAGACCCAAACAAGGTGAGAGCCATAACAAATCTAAAAACCCCTGAAGACATTACATCGGTTCGTAGATTTTGTGGAATGATACAATATCTATCAAGATTCATCCCAAGTCTCTCAGCAGATCTACAACCAATAACAGAACTGACAAAGAAACACAAGCTATTTATGTGGTCGAATGACTGCGAGAAAGCATTTAATAGTGTCAAACAGAAGATATCCAATCATGGAACCCTAAGTTATTTCGACCCGGAGAAGAAAGTAACTATTCAGGCGGACAGCAGTCAAAATGGCCTAGGAGCTGTACTACTACAAGATGACAAACCCATAGCATACACATCAAGATCACTCACAGAGCCTCAGAAAAAGTGGGCTCAAATCGAAAAGGAACTCTTAGCTGTAGTAGTAGCTCTAGAAAAATTCGACCAGTACACGTACGGCAGAACAATAATAATACAGAATGATCATAAACCTTTGGAAAATATACTCAATAAACCCCTCAGTTGTGCACCTAAAAGGCTTCAAAGCTTAATGATGCGCTTGTACCGATACGATGTTCAGTACCAGTATACCAAAGGAAACAGATTACAGATTGCTGACACGCTAAGCAGAGACCCTTTGCCAGAACAGGAAGATTTTCCTGACACTTCTATCAACACTGTAGGACTGGCCCTCCCAGATATAATGTTAGATAAAGTTAAAGATGCAGTCAAAGTGGACAATGAGATGCAGATGTTGAAACAGTACATACTGAACGGTTGGCCAGACAAGCATCATATTGTACCAGAACTCAAACAGTATTGGTCACTTGCAGATGTACTGACCTATGAGGATGGCCTTCTAATGAAAGGGGAGAGAATAATTATCCCAAGAGCATTAAGAAAAGAAGTTGAGACCAAACTACATGCAGCACATTTAGGGTATGATGCCATGATGAGAAGAGCAAGGGACGCAGTTTTCTGGCCGGGAATAGCGGCAAGAATAAAAGAAATAGCTAATGCATGCCAACCTTGTCAGCAAAGTAAACCTGCAAACCAGAAAGAAAGCTTAATACAACATAATGAGGGTTCAAATCCCTGGGACAAAGTTGGAATAGATTTGTTCCAAATATTTGACCAACAATACCTTGCCATAGTTGACTACTATTCAAATTTTATTGAAGTAGAACATTTGCACACGACAACAAGTCAAGTTGTTATAAGAAAACTAAAAAACTTGTTTGCAAGATATGGTGTCCCCAAAGTTTGTATCAGTGATTTTGGACCTCAGTTTTCATCTGCTGAATTCACCGCATTCATGAAAGCATGGGGTGTCCACCATTTAAAATCTTCACCAGGACACCATCAGTCAAACGGCAAGGCAGAGGCAGCAGTGAAAATATTAAAGAATCTGATGAAAAAATCCAAAGAAAGTAAATCAGATGCCTATGAAGCCCTTTTAGAGTTTAGAAATACACCCAGGCAAGATACCAACTTAAGTCCGGCTCAGATGCTCTTTGGAAGGGCAACAAGAACGTTATTGCCAAGAAGAGAGCATCCTGTAAGAATGTCACAACAAGAAGCCACAGCCAGACGAGAGAAGCGACAGCAAAGTATCAGAAAACACTACAACAAAACAGCTCGTGACATGAAGCTTATAAACGTCGGACAGAAAGTCTTCTATCAATCGCCAAACGATACTACCTGGAGACAAGGCAGAGTATGTCGGAAAGTGAACGAACGTGCCTACATTATAGAAGGGGACAATGGTTTCATGTACCAAAGAAATAGAAGACACCTACGACCTGACAACATAGACTTTTCTCCTGATAGAGAAAGTAATTGTACGGACATTTTCCCAGACGCAGAGAATGAGTGTATGAACAATCCGCCCAACGCCGAAAACACTCACCAGTACTCTCTGCGACCTAGGGCCAATCTCCTGAAACCTTCAAGATATGGAGACTATGTTTAAGAACTATATATATGAACGGTTGTAAATAGTTTTGTTGATCTGATTGTAGGTATTTAATTTGAAACATATTTACGGTTGTAAATAGTTTTGTCAAGTTGATTGTATAATTATTTTTTTTTCGTTATATTTTTTTTTTTTTCAACTTTCCCTTTTTTTTTAAAATTTTTTTTTGGGAGGAGAGGGGATGTTGATGGAATGTTATATTTGTATGAAGAGTTGTGCCCATGTACAGGGGAAACTACTCTAGTAATCAAGATGGCTGATTAAACCGGTTTGTTGTTTACCTGAGATTGTTCTTATGTCAAGTGTATCTATATTTGAGTGTCCATCGTAACACATTTATTCCAGAGTAAGATTTTTCTTTTGCGTTTTGTATTGGCTACTGCTTTTATCTGACTGTGTATTTTTATGATCTCATGGTCTGATAGACCAGGGATAATATCATAATCAGCTACTAATCCAGGTCTGTTGGTTATGAAGAGATCTAATGTGTTGTTTAATCTAGTTGGCTTTTTAATGATTTGATCTAAACTTAGGTTGTGTAAAGTTTCTATGAAAAGCTCATTTATGTCCTTAAGGTTTTGGTGTTTATCTATGGTTAGTGTTTTCCAATTTATATTAGGTAGGTTGAAGTCACCCATAATCCAAAAAACTGCATTTTTATTTGTCTCTTTTAGTGTAGTAATCTGATTACATAGTTCCTGCCAATAATAGAATATGCATCCACCGTGTGGGACCCCTCAACTCAAGAAAACATTAAGAAACTGGAACAAACACAAAATAGAGCAGTGAGATTCATAACAAACGAATATTCACATTTGACTAGGGTAACACCATTAGTAAAATCACTAAATTTAGAAAGCCTTCAGGACAGAAGACTCAAAAGTAAAGTAGCAATTATACATAAAACACTGAACCATAATCTTCAAATACAAAAACAAAATTTAATAAAATACTCTGAAAGACACAAAAATAAAGGCACATTCCTCGTCCCATATGCTAGGACAAATTTGTACAAATACTCCTTCTTCCCTAGTGCTATTAGAGCATGGAATGGGTTGCCTGAGCTAGCCAGAAAAACCAGTGACTTGGCAGAATTTAAGTCATTGGTTAATATGCATGACTAAATGCATGACGCGTAGGACGTAATCATCTTCTTTTTTGAAGTAACGTCTGTATTATATAAGATAAGATAAGATTCTAGACTAGAATTTGGTGGTCTGTAAATGCTGCCTATTATAAGGGATGTTGAGGTGGTATTAATTGTACAAAATGTTGATTCTATATTTTTTGAGTTAGTTAAGGTAATTTCTTCTGCTATAAGAGTGTTTTTTATTGCTAAAAGAACTCCTCCATGATTATCAGCCCTATCTTTTCTAAAAATTTCATAATTACTATTGAAAATTTCTGCATTATAAATTTCAGGATGTAGCCAAGTTTCTGTTCCTGCATTTATGTCTGGTTTCTCACATTCTAATAAAATTTCTAAGTCTGCTGTTTTGTTCCTAATGCTTTGAAAATCTAGGTCTAAATCCTTTCGATCTTTTCTCATGTCAACATTGTAGACATGGCCTAGATCCATAAAATACTATAGCTGTAATAGAGTCGGACAACTTAATTTTTTTTGAGGGTCTTAAGTTTGTTTTAGGGCTACAATACATACACTACGGTCTAAGTTAGTACCCAAGGAACATTCCTGCCTAGTTTTATCAAAATCGGTCAAGCGGTTTTGATGTCTATAAGTAACATACATACATACTTACATACACCTCACATTCTACTTTATAATATAGATACAAGGACCATGGCGCTATATACACAAACTAAGGCCCGCAGAACGTGGGAAATATCCGGATAGTAATACATATACTAGAAGATGGCATGTGATTGTTCATTATAAAACTAAATATGTTTGATATTATCGTCAAAAATTCAAAACGACCCGCGCCAAAACGTCGCCTAGTCCTGGTCGAGAAACAATGACCTTGATCAATGTTTCCCAAACTTTTTCCTTAACGGAACACTTCGCATATTCTGAGTATTTAGAGGAACACTTCGCACATTCTGAGTATTTAGCGGAACACTTCGCATATTCTGAGTATTTAAAGGAACACTTCGCATATTCTGAGTATTTAAAGGAACACTTCGCACATTCTGAGTATTTAGAGGAACACTTCGCACATTCTG
>JAZGLO010006675.1:585000-790121 GCA_036873155.1 Biomphalaria sudanica
GTTGACTTTGGTCCAGCAAGTATTGATATGACCTCCCTTTGATTGTCGACGATTGGGCTTGTACTATTGTATTGATAGTTTAGGAGATCTACCTACAATAGTAATGGACTTCTTTAGTTTTTCCTCGGATTGCACACGATTGCTTCATGCACACGGTTTACCCATATTTACCCGGCCTGGGCAGGGGAAAGTCAAGGAATGGGGGGTCATTGTGAAGGCCTCATATCACCCTCGATAAATTAACAGGTATACATAACATCGAATTACCCAAGAACTTCATGGTCTTAAGGAAACTATTTAGTGATACGTGAATAAAAGACTTTATTTTGTGCTCCGAACCTTGGGTCCTTGGTTCGAATCTCGGTGGAAGACTGGGATTTTGAATTTTAGAGTCCGCCAATCTCTAAATGGGAACCTGACTTTAGTTTGGGAAAGTAAAGTGGTTGGTCGTTGTGCTGGCCACATGACCCCCCCCCCCTGCTCGTTATCCGTCGGCCAAAGAAACATATGACCTTAACCTTATCTGCCCTATGTATCGCAAGGTCTGAAAGGGAACATTTATTTAATTTTTTAAAATATTTTTTTTGTAATCGGCATTCCCTTAAAAAAACAACAACAGCAAAAAGGCTTACTTAAACGGGTGCTATCTAAGACAACTTTTGGTGCGGCTGCATTATCGTGGTGTAGATCCATATGGTTTTTAACTATCCGCGCTGTCACTTGCGTGAGGGATTCTGCTGAGGATGTGCTAGTCTAAAGCAGTGTTTCCCAAACTGTGTTCCACGGAACCCTAGTGTTTCGCAAGGCCTAATTAGGTGTTCCACGAACTTCTGTAATAATTAACTAGTAGGTCTACACGAGAGTTATTTATTAAATGCTGAAAATAAAATACAACTTGATTTGATTAGTTGTCCTCGGTAAAGGAAAAGTATTTATAACATGACCATGACCTTTGAACTGATCTAGATTCTGACTCTAAATTGAAACAAAAAATACGAAGATCAACCATTAAATGCTCGTCTGGTCGAGTTTGTCTGAAGAGAATCAAAGAAGCTGCTTGTTATTCTACTTCAGTTTCCCACAGACTATTTCAGAGCAGCAGATTTTTCTTATTTGTCAAAGTCAACAAAGTTATACTCTCCCAGTACACAAAATCAACAAAGTCAATCAGCCTTATTTTGTATTTGTATATATTTTACTATACACCTAGTTAAAGAATTGAAAATAAATAATAAAGCTGAAGTTTGAATATGGTTTAAATATACATATATCATATTTCAAATTTAGAATATGATATAAATATAGGTACCGTATATTACACATAGGAAATAATCATTATAAAAAAAAATAGCAAATTGTTTCGTTAAATTCTGAATGTGGTGAAAGTGTATTGTTAAAGAAAAAGTTTGGGAAACCCTGGTCTCATGCAAACTCTGAAATCTTTCCAGCCAATGAAACGTATGCATTAAAGTTTAAAAAAAAATTAGATTGATCTATATAACTTTATTGGGATAGATCCACTATTTTACAGAAATCTTCATTTAAAATTTTCGCTCAAAATGTTGTTTTTTTCGGTCGATCTTTTGACCAAATGTCTATAAAAAGACCAAATGTCTATAAAAAGACCAAATGTCTATAAAAAGACCAAATGTCTATAAAAAGACCAAATGTCTATAAAGAGACCAATGTTTAAAAAAGCCAAAAGGGCATTTAATTCCGCCCCCCTCTCCCTTAGTAATGCGTCTTGTGTATGTGTGTCAGTCTATGTGGTATGGGTATGGGATAGGCTGTGTATGTGTGTATGTGTGTATGAGTGTATGTGTGTATATGCCTGGCTAGCACTTTGATATTTAAAGAGAGAAATGACTTAGTAAATGACGGCGCTCTGACTTTGATTAAAGAAATCACACACACACACCACTTTATAGAAGTTCTCATACACACTGACGCACGCACACCCACATACGTCGATTAAAAAAAACATTTAGCCCAAAGGGAAGCTACTAACCTCACAAAGCCGAATTCTTTCACGTAGTTCTTCTCCCATTGATCACAGGAGGAAAATGGGAAGTGGGGTACGGAACCAGGAGGATCAGGGGAGGGGGTCTATGGAGGATTGGGGTGCGAGTTAGTTGGCTTACTTTATTGACTTTGACTATAGCAGACGTTTGGTCCTGGCAGTATTTGATTGTTGGTCGTCTGGTATAATCTCAGTACTAAATAAGTCACACAGGGCATCGGGCATAATTTCGTAGCCATTAATAGCACATGACTATCACGTGATAGAAAATATCGATATAAATAGAAACGTTAGAATTTTGTTACGAGCTCAAACATTATAAATATATGTGTTTCGTGTTCTGCCATTAGTGTTAGATGTTAGCTATATCTTGTTACAGTTGTTCAGATGTCCGTTGTTAAAGTTGTTCAGATGTCCGTTGTTAAAGTTGTTCAGATGTCACTTGTTACAGTTGTTCAGATGTCACTTGTTAAAGTTTATTGTCGGATATATATGCTGTTTTACGTAGCTTTTATATGCGCATGTCCAGGGCCGGTTTTAGACTTGATAACGGTCTTCTTTTTGAGATAAAAGAAGATTCCTTTGTAATCAACAGAACGTAATTTAATTCTTTGATTTTTCTTCAAAACAATGTTTGAGGGGCCCCAGACAAGTCGGGTCCCTAAGTTATAACAAGGTAAATCCAGCACTGCGCATGTCTTCAGATATTCCTTATTCTCACTTGCTGTAATGGCAGCTAGCAGTGGACAGCAACGAAACAGGAACCGGAAGTTCTTGAAGTTGAAGGTTATGCCACTATGACTAACACTTTCTCGTCTTCTTTCATCCATTAAAAATGTCTGGCCTTATTGTTTAGTTCCGTGGCTTTCATGTTTTGCTTTTATCAACTCACTCTGTATGTCTGTCTGTCTGGTAACAAGTTGGTACACGTTTTTTTTCCCAAACCCAATCAAGGATCAAGCTGAAATTTTTGCAAAATTATTTCATTTACCTGACGACACAAAAATTTAATTTAAAAAATCCCAATTAGTTCATTAACTATTAGTGATAAATTATTTTGATTATCTCCAACAAGAGAAAATAATGAACCTCGTTCACCAATCGTAAATAAACACATTTAGCCACGTCATAATATTGATAAAAACAATGAAAAATACATATCACGTGACAGCCTTTAAGAATTACATATTTTGTATAGAAGATATAGAGAATCACGTGGCTAAATGTTGTTTGTTTACGATTGGTGAATGAGGTCCATTGTAATGGACTGAATAGGTGGTCTAAGCTGAATTAATACCCTTTCTAGGCCGTCGTTTGAGTCTTTGTAAACACAAACCTGCAAAATAGGCCGAGACTATAGATAACTATACAATCTTCCATTTTCATAAGCTCTCCACTAGCAGAGTGGTTACCGTGTCGGCTTGGGCTTGGGAAGCCTGAAAATGCTTAAACATGAGTTCAAATTCAGGCTGTTCCCCCTTTCTTTTATTTTTTAAAATGCTTTTTTATTGTTAGTCTAGACCTATTACAAATTTAATTACATGACTGAGCCAAACTAATTGATATAAGTACGTTTAATATAAGCTTTTTTTAAAAATTATTTTGTCATGTTTTTTTTTGTTTTCTTGTTTAAATTGTTTTTTATTTTTATTATATAAATCTGGGTTTGGGTAGTCATATAAAGCATTGCACTCATCATTAATCCTTAGAATCGAAGCCTAAGCCATTGTCAGTTGTAACTAATTTTATGTAGCCTGTTTAATTATTCCCAACATTTTATAAGTCTCTGCCCCATCATCGTTCTGTTATATCAATTAGTTCTTCCCATCATGGTGTTCTAATTACTGTAGGATTGTCTATGCCCATGCAATTCACTTGATTGTAGGTTAGTCTCTGCCCGTGTTATTTCTTGATTGTAGGTTAGTCTCTGCCCATGTTATTTCTTGATTGTGGGTTAGTCTCTGCCCATGCTATTCTCTTCATTGTAGGTTAGTCTCTGTCCATGCTATTCTCTTCATTGTTGATTAGGTCTCTGCCCATGCTATTCTCTTCATTGTTGATTAGGTCTCTGCCCATGCTATTCTCTTCATTGTAGGTTAGTCTCTGCCCATGCTATTCTCTTCATTGTAGGTTAGTCTCTGCCCATGCTATTCTCTTCATTGTAGGTTAGTCTCTGTCCATGCTATTCTCTTCATTGTTGATTAGGTCTCTGCCCATGCTATTCTCTTCATTGTTGATTAGGTCTCTGCCCATGCTATTCTCTTCATTGTAGGTTAGGTCTCTGCCCATGCTATTCTCTTCATTGTAGGTTAGTCTATGCCCATGCTATTCTCTTCATTGTAGGTTAGTCTATGCCCATGCTATTCTCTTCATTGTAGGTTAGTCTATGCCCATGCTATTCTCTTCATTGTTGATTAGGTCTCTGCCCATGCTATTCTCTGCACTGTACCAGCTGAGAACGACTTATTCAAGTCCAACTAATGAACAGATCCAATGCGATGCACGTCTGTCCTTTTCAAAATCAATACCCAATCAACAGGCAAGTCTCGGGATCTTTCCTTGGATCCACACTGCCAGCATCGCGACTTCCGGTAGAGTCCGTAAAATAGGTCCTTGGGAACTCGGATGAACAGAAGACCTATTTCATAACTTACCATCTATTAGGCACTACGTTCGCACAGATCTCACACACACACACATACATACACACACACACACGTCATTGTATTGGTAGTACTAATTCAACGTGGAAATAGAGCGTAAATCATATATGGGAGGGGGGTGGCATGTATCTATTTCACTCTCCACACGTAACCCATGCCCATCTATAGCGCTCTCAGACAAAGAGAGATATCTACCATAAGGCACTATTTGTTGTCGTCTCTACTTGTGCGGAATCTTTATTGATATCACTCCGCCATGGGCCACTTGTCTCGGTCATCTAAGAAGCAAATAAGCTTCAAGTCTCGCGAGATGTCTTCGGTAAACTGGACGAGATTGGACCTTATTCCCTGCAGGACGCTTCATTGTTCGAGTGGAAAGGGTAATAGTGAGATAGAGAGAGACGAGCGTAGAGAGCGAAAAGAATAGATGAAAAGAAAAAGAGAAACAGGAAAAGAATAGATTCCTTTGTATACAAAAGATAGAGAGGATCCCCTAGAGAGAAATACCAAACAAAAAAAAAAAACTCGAGGTTTAAAAACAACGGGTTAAATAAAACAAATGAAAGTGAAAAAAAAATAGATCACAATAAATTGGCCATAATTTTTTTTAAGGAAAGCAAATGAATAGAGAGTGTTTTAATGGAAATAATTTAAATTGAAGTTTTTCCTCTTTGGAGAGCAACTTTCCAGATCTGGACTTTTGGTGTATCCGGTCGAGACCATTCGTTACTGGAGGCCTCAACCAGGGGCGTAGCTAGGAATTTTACATCGTTTGGAGGCCCGGGGGGTTTGACCTTTTTGGGGGCCCGGGTGTTTGACCTCTTTTGGGGTTCCCTGCATTTTATGTAATATTTAATTTTAATGCATTTGGGAGCCCCCTCAAGTGGGGGCCCGGGGGATTCTCAAATTCTTCCACCTCAACCCCCACCCTAGCTACGCCACTGGCCTCAACATTGACCTGCAACGTCACAACATGTGGGCAGTTCAGACCAATAGCTGATTGCCGAGTCACAGGTCTGTACGACGTGTAATCACGATTGGTCTCGATCCAGTGTACACAGTATAGGAAGTGTTAATCATGTTTGTATTTTAAAATGGTTTACGGTATGTTTTTTTTGCACACTTTTTAGTACTGTAAAACAAAATTTATAAGCTCATTCGTTTGTAGCGCAAACTAGTTTAAATTATATAGCAGGCAACAGTGATCTTACCTATGACGTCCTTGACATTTTTTCATCTCGTCTTTATCTTGACTTACGTTGTAGGTGTGCTGTGACTGTTCACGTAAGCAAATCCCTCCACTTTTCCCGGTCAGCGGCTGTTCATAGCAGGATAGCAAGAGACAGGCCTGTCCATTCCTTTACGTTATCCAGCCAGCCTTTCATTGACGACCCTTTCTTCGTGGTCCCTCTAGTGTACCTTGGAGGATGACTTTGGATAGACTTTCGTCTCCTCACAGTATTGAGGGGGGACTTCCGTTTGGCCAGCCAGAGTCTTGACTTGTACAAGTACAAACTCATTTGTCTTCTTTTCCTGGTATCTGATACCCATCATTTTTATGTAGCATTTACCCTCAACGTCTTGGATTCTTCTTTCACCCTCAGTGTTCAGTGTAGGAGTACAGAGACTAATAGTCAAGAATACAGTTTTAATTTTACTGGAAGCTGATGTCATTGTTCCAGATTTTCCACAGTTTGCTCATGGACGTGGCTGCCAAACTTAAATGGGTTTTTATATATTTTATTGATCCTTCAACTCTTGTTATGTTTGACCCTAGGTATTTAAATGAGCCATCTTCTAATGTTTGGCCATTGGACAGTACTCAACATTTTCTTCTATCGTCACCACAGAAAGAGAGTTTCGCTCTTTTCGGCGCATATTTCCATGCTAAATGCTCAAGCTGCAGCAGCCAGTTTTAAAATAAGATCTTGTATTAGTTGGGGAAAAGTAAAGGCAGTTGGTCGTTGTACTGGCCACATGGCACCTCGTTAACCGTGAACCCCAAAAGCATATGACATTTACTTCATCTGCCCTATACATCTCTAGGTCTGAAAGGGGAACTTTTCTTCACTTTTTCTATTTTAGGGTATAGATTCCTTGTGTAGTATTTAACAAGGAAACTACGCGATACACTAAATGATTGGCGTGGTGACTGAGGCTGAAGGGTCATGGGTTCAAGTGCTAAGCGCTTGGCGTCTGCACCGAGGGGTCTCAGATTCAAATCTCTGTGAAGACTGATTTTGAATTGAAGACTCCCCAATGTCTACCCAACTCTAATCGGTGCCTGACGTTATTAGGGAAAAGTAAAGGCGATTGGTCGTTGTGCTGGCCACATGACACCCTTGTTAAACGTCGGCCATAGAAACAGAAGGCATTCACATCATCTTTCAAATAGATCCCAAAGTGTGGAAGGGGTACTGCACTATACATTCTTTTAAAACCCAGTGCGATATCACTTATAGATGTACATAATCCTTATTGACAGACGTGTACCGTGCACTCCAGGACAGATTTTTTTTGGATGAAATGAATAGAACTAATAGAATGATTTGTACTTTTCTGTTGAGACACTATCAATTTTGTTGAGGTTGTCCAGCTTGTTCTATACGCCACTATATGCCATGACTCTGTATAGCGGTATATTCCACTTAAAAACTATAGGTGTTTAAAAATAGAAAAACAATAAGTTCTTAGATCTACATCCTCCCAGATTTAAAGAAATAGACTTTTTTTTTCTATTGGAATAGAGAATTGATCATGCATTCAGGAGAAAGCAAATGCGAATTTGGGCAGTTAAGTTATTCACGGACATGTTGTTACCCGGAGTTTTTCTTTAGTTTTCATAATGTTTTTTTTAGCCTTTTTTTTAATAAAAAAAAAACATTTAAAAATATTCCCGCCCCCTCATGTTTTATTAATTTTAGTAGGACTACAAAGTATTAATCACATCTTTAGACTATAAATATATTTTATGAAACAAATTGTAAACAATCCTTTTCCTGGTTCTGAAATTGATATTGAACAATGAGTGTAAAAGTAGCAGCGAAGTTTTGACTTCCCAACCTACAAAATATATCAATCTATTAATGAGCAAACATATGCATTAACACTTACACTTAAAATGAAATGAACATAGACTACATAAACTTATTTGTACAGTAAAAAAAATAATCTCCTACTATACAAAAAAAAATATTTGCATATAGTATGCACAGACAAAGACACATACGCAGACTTAAACCTCCCCGATATTAATTGGAAACAAATCAATATCGGTGGTAGGTGCCCACCAAACAAAACGGTTTGAGGCCTGAATAATCACTCCCCCCCCCCCCCCAAATTAACATAAAAAATACACTGATATAGAGAACTAGAATGACACAGAAACATGTCTAGACATGTGTAATAACAAAATAAGACATAACAGAAAGTAGCAATTCTATAAACCTACATCATTAAAACATCACTCCCACTCCCGATATCGTCTGCCACAGAACCACGTGACAAACAAAACATTAAATGGCAGACACTGTTTAGCAACTTTCTATTTGAAACTAAATCTGAGAAATAGTTGTCGTCTCCTGCACGAATAAGATTTTGCATTGAATAAACACAAAACCAAACCAAAGAGGGGGACAACAAAACCAAAGAAATGAATGTTCTTCCTTGACCAAAAAATTAAATTAGATTTCCAGCAAGTGTTAGAGTGTTCTCCTTGAGTGTAATGAAACTTGAAACATGGTTGAGTTAGGAGGGAGCTTCTTGCCTTCGTGAACGTCGAAAGTTCTAAACCAACGATAGGACGATGCATCTCGAAATGTACTACTTATATCAGGTCTTCAGATTTAACAAGGACAATGATAGGACGATGCATCTCGAAATGTACTACTTATATCAGGTCTTCAGATTTAACAAGGCAATGATAGGACGATGCATCTCGAAATGTACTACTTATATCAGGTCTTCAGATTTAACAAGGACAATGATAGGACGATGCATCTCGAAATGTACTACTTATATCAGGTCTTCAGACTTAACAAGGACAATGATAGGACGATGCATCTCGAAATGTACTACTTATATCAGGTCTTCAGATTTAACAAGGACAATGATAGGACGATGCATCTCGAAATGTACTACTTATACCAGGTCTTCAGATTTAACAAGGCAATGATAGGACGATGCATCTCGAAATGTACTACTTATATCAGGTCTTCAGATTTAACAAGGACAATGATAGGACTTACTTAATCAAATACAAAAACTTCAATTCTACAATAAATACATAAAGATATTAAAAGAAGTATGAACACAAACTCGTAGGTGGCTCCCAAGCAACGGGTGTTTTGTAAACCATGCAGTGAATTGCAGTTCAAAAGTCAGGTTTTAATTTTTTTTTTAGCTTTTGGTCATGACGTTTACATTCTTATTTATGACAGGGCCGGTCTTAGGCATAGGCGAGCTAGGCAGTCGTCTAACGTTTCAGGCCTCAGACAGGACTCCAAACAATTTTTGAGAGAAGAAATAGTGAAACTTGTCATCAGTGTTATTGTTGAAGTACACTAGGATGTTAATAAATTATCTAATTTTTTTTTCACTGTTTTTTTTATATTTTTGTATTGTAACCACCAAATTCACTTCGCCTAGCCCTAGGGCCTCCAAATATCTAATGCCGGCCCTACTAGAGACCTATTATAGTGGTAAATGTTAATATATGGAACTAAACAAACTGTTGAGCTCATAACAGTCATAGGAAATCTAAATATGTCAATAAGTACTAAAAACCATTTAATTAAATTACGTTTATCTTACTACGAGCAAATTTTAAACTGAAATCAAGAATGCCTAAGATCACTTCCATCCAACGGACAAGGACTTGCTTTAAAAAAAAAAAAAAAACCGCCGTGCGGCATTAAATGACTAATATTCTTGGTATATATTAAAGAAGCCTTTTTTATGTTTTAAAAATGGTGTATTTGCCTGATGTAGCTGCATAGTATAACTACAAACAAAAATATTCGCTTTCAGAAGCACCTAAGTAGACACCTGTTTAAGCGTCCTGCAGAAAAATGAGAAATTGTATTTTCAATTGTTTTGAGATCTTCACATAACAGACAGGTAGACCGACGAACAGACTGCACAAAATTGTGACAAAACAAGATGTTTTTCATTCTTGGATATAATTAAAAACAATTAATTTACATCCTCAATTAGTCAAGCTTATCGGAGTAAAAAAACAACTCTTATTAAAAAATTTGGCATGACAAAAAAAAAAGTGGCTAACTTTCGTATTACAAGGTTGTTGATAAAGTGTAGAGTCTGAAAGACATAAGCCATTTATGTAGTTTTACTAGACAAAAAAATATTGAACAAGAAAAATAAAAATGTAATAAAAGAAATTTGGCCGATAAGATCTAAAAATGTGGACACCAGAGAAGCCAAGAAGAAGAATGATTTGTATTTGAGCAAGCCTAACGAATAGCCGCGTGGAGCTGGCGAAATTTTGGGATTCTTTTTTGGCTTAGCAGTAGATCGATAGGAGGACGATGGACGTCGTCCGTGAATGGACATAAAAAGTTATTTAACCTTATCTTCTGGCTTGAAGCCCTACACTAGTTTAGATTAATGGCGGTGAAACGTTTTGGCGGATGCCCCTGGAAGGCGTAGGTCGATCAAGGCACACTAGTCTTTGGGGGTTGCCGAGTTGCACTGGGAGGGACGGAAAGATGGAAGTAATGACCTTATAGATGTTAAGTGCGTGTGGGGGGGGGGGGGCAGAGATGGTGACCTGGTGTGTGTCGGTCAAAAGTGGATAAAGACACAACGTAGAGCTCTTGTACGTCTTCTAAATCCAGGGCTACGAGAGTCTAGGCAGATAAAGAAAGTTCTTACTGTCTGCTGATCTGGTGGGGCTTCAAAAGTAATAAAGCAAATTATAGGTTGGAGTTTATTTACCATCGTTGCCAAGGAGACTTGTTTTTTGTTTATGATCTAACGTTTCACCCACTAACTGATTCTATAACCACAGTCACAGCTATCACTGATAAAACTACCACAGTCACAGCTATCACTGATAAAACTACCACAGTCACAGCTATCACTGATAAAACTACCACAGTCACAGCTATCACTGATAAAACTACCACAGTCACAGCTATCACTGATAAAACTACCACAGTCACAGCTATCACTGCTAACACTATCACAGTCATGAATGTGTCTGCCAGGTCAGTTATAACTATTCCCACATGTATGATATCATTGTAGGATACATCAACTATCACAGTCATGTATGTGTCTGCCAGGTCAGTTATAACTATTCCCACATGTATGATATCATTGTAGGATACATCAACTATCAGAAACAGTTTCGATGATTACATTCATAACACGTATTTTTCCTCAGCACTTGCGCCATTTAATTTTAGCTTTGTCATCATCTATGCCTCTTTTTGGGCCCTCCTGCCTCTTTTGTTTTCCTTATAAAAAAAGATAAATATTATCTAAAAGGGAATACTTAAACTATTAATTACATCCAGGGCCGCCGCGAGGGTTGTGGCCGCCTGCATGCGAAATTTTTAAATGCCGCCCCCCCCCTTTTTTTCTAGAAAAAAAATGTCATTAAGACTGAGCTGCATACTGTTCCAAAAATGCCCTTTGATTTCAATTCATTTTTTTTTTGTAGACCATTCCATTTTTTCCTTTCATATTCGCACCGTTGTTGTACCCCTCATGTACAACTATGAACAATACACCAGGAACAATTTCGGATTAAAGTGTCCTCAGAAATCTGACATTTTGGTTCTTTGTGATAAGCATTAAAACTTATCTCTTTCTTACCATGGAACTATATTGTTCCATGTTCTGACTACTTCTGTATTTGTGAAGATTATATATGCATTCACAAATAGAGAAAACAACGGGATTAATATATCATACAGATTTGATGGTGGCTTATTCAACCCGAGGCGGCTTAAAGCAAAATCAAAAGCAAATTCAGCAGTAATCAGAAACTTGCTATTTGCTGACGACTGTGCCCTAAATGCCTGCTCTGAAAAGGATCTGCAGAGCGTCGTCAGTGACTTCTCAAGAGCATGCTCAGACTTTGGCCTTACCATTAACACAAACAAGACTGAAGTCTTATATTTACCTGCTCCTGGTAAAGCCTACTCGGATCCAAGCATCACTATAAATGGACAGGATATAAACGCAGTGGACAAATTCACATATCTTGGCAGCACACTCTCCAGAAATGCGTATCGCCAAGGCCAGTGCATCCTATGGCAGACTGTCTAAAAATGTCTGGAACAGACGTGGTATCACCACAAATACAAAGCTAGGAGTCTATAGAGTCGTCATCCTCCCCACATTGCTCTTTGCCTCAGAAACATGGACAGTGTACAGTAAACATGCAAAGAAACTGAACCACTTCCACATGACATGTCTGAGAAAAATACTGAATGTCAAATGGCAAGACAAAATACCAGACACTGAAGTCTTCGAAGAGCGTGTCTGCAAAGCATCCACACAATCCTGATGCAGTCGCAGCTGCGATGGGCAGGACACGTCTGCAGAATGGAAGACCACCGCATCCCTAAACGACTCTTGTATGGCCAACTAAGCGAAGAAAAGCGCTCGCAAGGTGGTCAAGAAAAGCGCTTCAGGGACACCCTCGAAGCTTTTCTAAAGGCGTTCAGCATAGACCCAGGCACCTGTGAGACAGAGGCACATGACAGAGCATCATGGCGTCGCGCTGTGAAAACTGGTGCACATGTTGCTGAGGAAAAAAGAACAACGCTGGCAGAAGAAAAACGCCAGAGAAGAAAAGCAAGGCATACGACACTAGCTCCAGCTGGAAAAACCTGCCCAGTGTGCGGTCGAACATTCCGGGCTCAAATAGGTCTCACCAGCCACATGAGGAGGCAAAGCCCTCAGCCCCCTGGATGACAAAGTGGTCATCATCAAACCACGATGGACGAACTATATATATATAATTAATTAATGAGCAACGGCAGGTATATTGCAATGAATAGTGTAAATAATTACGATCTAATTACAATTTCTCGATAACTCTGACGGCTCAACATGGTTATATGGTTAAAAAAGTAAAGCAAAGTTCCCCTTTCAGACCTTGTGGTCTATAAGGCAGATGATATAAAAGTCATCCATTTCTGTGTCCTACTGTTTAACGAGGGAGTCATGTGGCCAGCACAACAACTAACCGCCTTTACTTTTCCCCAACTAATGTCAGGTACCCATTAACTGGATGGACTCACTTTCATAATGATTATCACGATTGTATTTTGGAGAGAATTGCATTGTATCCACAATCATCTGACATAAGGGGAGTCAGAGGTGCTTACAAATTTATCTAACAAATGAAGCAACTCAGCGCTGAATATTTGTATTGAAACAAACTAAAGAATCCAAAGTACAAGTCACTAATACAATGACTTGAAATAAAACTTAGCCAGTTTTTCTGACATTCCCGGGTGGCGACTCAATAGATAACAACATTTCCGTTCGAGCCCTCTTTAGAAGCTGGAGTCCAGTGGAGCGATGTAGGCTTCCACAGTGAGGTCCGTGAGTTTTTTTGTTTTTTTTTTAAAGAATGTAATAAAGAGGAAAAGAAATTAAGTCACAATTTTTTTTTCATTTAGCCCATTTAACACTATGTAATACAAATGGACCTCATGAAAATTCACTAAAACGTTGTTATTGTTTTTGGGACATTGTGTTGCCAACATTTTTAAGCGTTGTAAAAGTTCTTCCTGGAGGTAGAATTGAAGATACGGGGCAGGTTTCCGTTCAAATCGGCAAGGAGTCTGAACATTTTTTTCGCCGTCCCCCCCCCCCACGTTGTTGGTCGGTTGTTGGCTTGTAGCTCCAAACAGGTAGTACAATTGAACTGATGAAGGCGTTTTACATTTTTAATAAATAAACTTTTTAATAACTTCTTTGTGAACAAAAAAACTCATATAACTGCTATTATTCACGAATTAATTTGAGATGAGATATAGATCTAATAGTAATGAAATAAACTGGTATTTCAACCGTCTTGTACGAGTGTCCCCAGCTCCGCGAGCTAAGGGGGGACCTGTCTGAGCAGTCACTCGACTTGTATGGTAGCTATGAGGCACTACGTCGGACGGCTAAGTTTCTTGCCAGAGCACTACCGAAGGACTAGTCCTTCCTGCTCTGATTTTTCAATAGGAGTTCATCTCTCTCAGGTATTTCAACAAAATCTAGCTCACAACAAAAAAATGTTTACTCTTTTATGTCTTAAGGTCGTTAATTTTATCACATCGACAATCAATCGCTTAACATCTTCTCACCGCTGCTTAGGAAACACAACACACAATCCATAACACCCATTTTTGTCAGGACGTTGCGCCCCCTCCACATGAGAGGAACTATAGCGCTCCCCTGCCAGTGAAAATGTTTTTAAAATTTACTTTTAATTTTCAGTAATAGATCTACTTAAAAATATTACAAACAACCCGCGAAAATTCTAGGTCAGGCATGAGTAGGCGCGACCTGAAAAAACGTGGGGATCCCTCGCATGATGCTCTATTTTTTTTGGTTCAAGTTTCCAAAATAATTCCATTTTGTACTAATATCTTTTATATTTTCAAAGGATAATGGAACAATTAAAATTTATATAAAATATTTCAGTATTTTTTTTTATTTAAATATTTTTTAAGTAACCTTGGAATAATGATTAGGCCGCCCCTTAAAGTTGGCCGCCTGCGTGCAATGAACACATTGCACAATAGGTAGCGGCGGCCCTGATTACATCAGATATTCAACACATGGATCCAAAATTTATCAACAGCCAACGAAATCCGGAGACAAATCTTCACAAGACAGATCAAATTTTGTTTGTTTTCATTAATTTTGAACTTTCTATCTACTATTAATGTAGATTCACTATTTTAATTTCGAATTAAGTATGGACTAATCATATTTCAAATTTAAATTCGTTGTAGTTTAATATTTAATAATAACTTTTTTTTTCTATTTAAAGAAAACTTCAGAAATTGCGCTATTCAATTTTAGTTTTATCATCATAGAAATCCTTGGGCCTTATGTATCTTATCTTTGCCTCTTTTATGAGTTATCTTGTTTTAATGTATTCTAATTAAAATGTGAAAGGAAGTATTAATAATTATATATAATGCATATTATTGTTCTAAGAATGGTTTCTATTAAGGAAGCTATCCGATTACAGGTTCAATTAAAAAAACTAAAAATTTTGCCTTATTATTATAATAAAAAAAATCACTAGTACTCGATCTCTGGCAATGCCAGGGTCGTGATTCGTGAAATTTAAAAACAATTAATAATTATTGTCATTAAGTGTATAAATAGTGCCAAAGAGGAAATAATTGTATAGCACTTTCGTGTTTTTGCCCTATTGAAAAGCATAATAATACTATGTTATTTACGATTATTTTGTTTTAGTGAAGGTACATATCTATGTAAATATCTACTTTTATATTTATTTATTTTTTTTAAGATGCCTTTGAGAATTTTTCATTGCATCTTTAAATATGGTCGATGGTGAAATCAGATTTTCGAAAGCACTTTAATTAAGTTGTTGAGATATAAGCTTACTCATAGAATAAGAGATAAGCAGACCGGCCGACAGACAGACAGACAGCACTCATCTGAAAGCATCCTTTCCAGAACAGAAAAAACTATCAACATAGCGACACACAATTTATAAATCGGGTGTGACCGTTGGTCTCTCAACAATGGCAATATGGCTGATTTGATTATATGATTTGAAACAATTAAAGATAACAGAAAGCTAATTACCGAAACATTATTTAAAACGAAATGTCAATTTCATTAATGGAGAAAAGAGAAAAAACTTTTTGAAAAACACAAAATTTGAATTTTTTTTTACTGAATACAACTTATTGAGCGATTCTTTTGTTCTTAATAACTAGTAAAATTAAATTTAAAAAAGGAAAATTTTTTAACATCCCCCAATACTCTATAATAGACAATTACATCTAGACTTTATAATACTCTATAATAGACAATTACATCTAGACTTTATAATACTCTATTGATAGACAATGACATTTAGACTTTATAATACTCTATTGATAGACCATGACATTTAGACTTTATAATACTCTATTGATAGGCAATGACATTTAGACTTTATAATACTCTATTGATAGACAATTACATCTAGACTTTATAATACTCTATAATAGACAATTACAGCTAGATTTTAAAATACTCTATTGATAGACAATTACATCTAGACTTTATAATACTCTATTGATAGACAATAACATCTAGACTTTATAATACTCTATAATAGACAATTACATCTAGACCTTATAATACTCTATAATAGACAATTACAGCTAGATTTTATAATACTCTATTGATAGACAATTACATCTAGACTTTATAATACTCTATAATAGACAATTACATCTAGACCTTATAATACTCTATTGATAGACAATTACATCTAGACTTTATAATACTCTATTGATAGAAAATCACATCTAGACTTTATAATACTCTATAATAGACAATGACATTTAGACTTTATAATACTCTATTGATAGACAATTACATCTAGACTTTATAATACTCTATTGATAGACAATTACATCTAGACTTTATAATACTCTATAATAGACAATTACAGCTAGATTTTAAAATACTCTATTGATAGACAATTACATCTAGACTTTATAATACTCTATTGATAGACAATAACATCTAGACTTTATAATACTCTATAATAGACAATTACATCTAGACCTTATAATACTCTATAATAGACAATTACAGCTAGATTTTATAATACTCTATTGATAGACAATTACATCTAGACTTTATAATACTCTATAATAGACAATTACATCTAGACCTTATAATACTCTATTGATAGACAATTACATCTAGACTTTATAATACTCTATTGATAGAAAATCACATCTAGACTTTATAATACTCTATAATAGACAATGACATTTAGACTTTATAATACTCTATTGATAGACAATTACATCTAGACTTTATAATACTCTATTGATAGACAATTACATCTAGACTTTATAATACTCTATAATAGACAATTACATCCAGACCTTATAATACTCTATAATAGACAATTACAGTTAGATTTTATAATACTCTATTGATAGACAATTACATCTAGACTTTATACTACTCTATAATAGACAATTACATCTAGACCTTATAATACTCTATTGATAGACAATTACATCTAGACTTTATAATACTCTATTGATAGAAAATCACATCTAGACTTTATAATACTCTATAATAGACAATTACATCTAGACTTTATAATACTCTATTGATAGACAATTACATCTAGACTTTATAATACTCTATTGATAGACAATTACATCTAGACTTTATAATACTCTATTGATAGACAATTACATCTAGACTTTATAATACTCTATTGATAGACAATTACATCTAGACTTAGAAGACAATGCGCTAAATGTTCCTGAATATTAATTTATTAAACTCTTGAATGAATAGGGCCTACATGAGAAAGTACCTGAAGACGCATTGTCTGTTCAAGATAAATATTTTCTAGTCCTATAGCCAAATATAAATTGAATATAAGTTATAAAGGTCAAACTAGGGTTTTCTCAGTGTGGCTAATAAGCTAGTAAGTATTTTCCAAACTATTTACACAATCTTGCCAATTTCTGGGAAAATTAGAGCAGCTTTCGAGAATAATCGTGTGCACCCAGGTTTAGGTTTTGCCCAGAAGGTTATTCCCACCAATTCAGAATGTGCAACGCGAATAGAGGTATTGTATTGAAGATTGGATTCGTCCATGTGTAAAAGTGGTACCACATTCTTTAAGACGGTGTGCGTTCTAAGTCACACTCAACTTTGCTACGTCACTGACCACAACAGCTATACACGGGGGCGTAGCTAGGGATTAGGTGACCTGGTGGGCTTGACAAATTTGACATTCTATATCATGACATCGATAATGTACTTAATAAATATACAAGTCTAAATTGCAATTGGTAGAGTATATAAGTAAAATTAAGAAAAAATAATCATTAAGACTATTTTACTCTTGGTAAATCTCTATTCATATCGCCTCACGTCAAGCTTTTTGTGCAGCCAAGGTATCTATAAAATTTTCTAGATCAATGCAGTCTAGTATTTCTGACTACACGTGAATAGCAAGATTACATGGCAGTGGCGTAATATTTATTATTTAATGTAAAAAAAAAGACATTTATTTGGGGCCCCTTCGAGTGAGGGCCCCTGGGGACTTTCGAATCTGGATCCTCCTCCTAACACCCTAGCTACGCCACCGGCTATATAGCTAAACGTTGCTGTGAAAACGCCTAATGTGGACTACTTAGTAAACAAGCGCTACATGTAGGTCTTATTGGTTTGTCCAATTTATATTACAGCTGTTTTCTGGACCCGAAACTCCTTTCTTTCTCTAAATATAGCAACTCAAGTTTCAGAGACTTATTAGAAAATCCTTTACAAATGCTCTAGACTCTAGACATATTCATCCGATACACCCACTGTAAGTTCTATAAAGCTAAGGGGTATAAAACTCCCAACAAAGCTATGGCTTGGATGTTCCAACAACGCAGCCCAAAGAGAAGCCTCTATAAAGATAAAGATGTCATATTTCCGAGTCCTACAGACTCTAAAAACCAATATTTACGTCATGGAAGTCTCGGCCTGGAACATGAAACGCTCTTTCGTCTCGTGACCCTCGCGTCTTTTTACACGCTTTCTCACTCGTAGAGATGAGCTTCAATGGGTTAACTTGGCCCCGATGCCCTAATAGGCCACAGCTACTCAGGGATCGATCCAAATCTTCTTTTTCTCTCCCTCAACCTTACACATTTTTTTAAGATTATTTTATTTTGACCAAGTTTGGTTTTTGGTAGCTGTCTAAGAGACATTTTTGAAAAGATGGCCTTACCATTAGCATTGCAAAATATGTTTATAGAAACACTCTTTGCGTGAAAATGTTATTCCCACAATCCACTCCTATCAACAGTTTGAGAATCACTGGATTTATTATAGAGTTCAGAGGTCTTCAAACTTTTTTGGCCAACTGCCCCCTTCTTGTATTTTGACTGAAAAAAATCCGCCAGCGCCCCCTTCTAACAAAAATACTAATAAAGAATTGCGAGAGGGAAAATTTGAATAAAATTTCATTTATTTTTAAAACAATGTTCATACTGTCAATAATATAACAATACTACTAATAATAATAATTGTATTTATACATCGCTGTTAACAAACAAAATGTAGATTCAAGGCGCTTTGATAACATTACATTGCGTAGTGAGAAAACTAAAAGCATGAAATACTTTCAAATAGTGCTAAAAATTGGTAAAAATATTTCCAATCGCACACATTTTTTGTTATTGGTCTAGAACTCTAGATTCAATTACATGACTGATCTACACCATCTGCTTTACTGCTGGTATTGTTTTTTTTTTGTTAAGTATTTTAAAATAATTTTTTTTCTTACATGTATACGGTCTAGTAGACGTCGTGGTGTCATCGCTCTTGTACGAGGTACTAATAATTTCCCGTTATTTTATTGTAGTTTCAGATAAGGAAGAATGTTATTTTGTAATCATATGTATATGTTTGTATAGTCACATAGTTATATACGTTTGCAATATACATTTTAACATGTGCTATATTCCACGAGTACAATTCTCCATTCTAATGTACTGGGAAACCAGAGGCCACTTATACACTTTAACCTAAGGGAAGTAACCCCTCCAGATGCCATTCACCAACTCTCTTTGTTCCTAAGTCAACCATCAACGCACATTAGATCACAACCGTTAGATAAGACTCACCCTGACCCATGTCTTCAAAATGGTTTACTTAGAATTAAACCTACGTCCTCGCTCGCAGAATGGTAAGTTCTCTCCCCTGAGATCGATCCTAGCCGACTTCTACAGCCTCTTCCCAGCTGGTGCTCCCACAGATTTTAGGTCCTCTTTAAAGGTGCGAGGCCATATTATAAATTGACGTCATTGCCATCGTTTTTTTTCCTTTTTCGGCTTCCGTTTTATGGATGTCTTTCTAGTAAACGTGTCTGGTCAAAGTATCATATTAACTCTTTCTCTCCGTAATTATTTTTCCACGTTTCGATGGAATTCTTCATTTTGCTAATTACCATTTCACTACCCTGTTATGATTGGGCATCAATAGCTTTGTTGTTTGTTACCAGAAAATGTTTGTATTTGGTCTAGAATTATAAGGAAATGCATGCTCTTTTTAAATAACACAAAGTCAAGTTTATAAAATTAAACATTAATTTATTTTAATGAGGTCAAAATCAACGACGGTAGCGTCAATTAGGAGAGAAAGAGTTAATGCTGTAAAAATGAACAATGAAAATAGGCCAAACTATACAATCCCGTCGGCATCACGTACAAAACAGATATCCCAGGGGTAGATCTTTCGGTGGCCGCAGGTTTGTGCAGTTTTGAATAGGTAAGACATGAATTAAATTTATAGTCAAGGCTTGACCTTAACATGCAACATATTTGAATAGACACGACGTGGCTAATTAAGTGTTGGTTATTTCATACAAATGTAAAATTTAAGAATTTGTGTTTATGTTGCAAAGAGCAGATGGGTATAAACTTCAATTCTTGAGGCACGCAGAGTTACTACTTACAATACAGACAAGCTCCAGGCATTCACTCACAAATAGTTGTGACATATAATTGGTGTCAAATGGCCAAATAAAAGCTCAAACTAAAAGTCTTTGGGAAACACCTCAGTAAACACCACTAGAACAGCAAGATCCAGTTTCTTTCAATAGTAAGATCAAATTTCTTACAATAATAAGTTCAAATTTCTTACAATAATAAGATCAAATTTCAATAATAAGATCACATTTACTTCAATAATAAGATCAAATTTCAATAATAAGATCAAATTTACTTCAATAATAAGATCATATTTTTTCTACAGAATTCAGTTTCTAGAATTTATTAAAAGCTTGTAAATCAATTTTCATTCAATATTCTCTTGTTTCTTTCTATTTGTTTTTGTTCCGTTGGACAATGACACAATGGACATAAATCTGAAGGCGATCCACGTGATCTCATTACGTCATGACCTGTAGCCTATAAAACCTTATCTATTCCTCTTCGCAAGTCTGTTCAACATGTGAACCTAGACAAGAACGAGTTCATGTGACGAAGAATGATTACACCATTTCAATATTCTTTAGCTCTCAAATGTTTGATTGTCAATGAAGAGAGAGAGAGAGAGAGAGAGAGAGAGAGAGAGAGAGAGAGAGAGAGAGAGAGAGAGATGCTAAGACGATGGGGAAAAAAGATAAACAAAAAAGTGTAAAAGAGGAAAGGAATGCGAAGAGTGAAGCTAAGATAAGGGAAGAAACTTACATAAAGTGTAACTAACCAAATCGGTTACCTTCCTTTGGTCACCAAGGCTGAAAACAGAATTCATCACAAATAAAGAATGTCAGGATGTTTTGAAAAGCAGTGTGCAGTATATAAATCATTACAGCAATATATTAAGATTGATATTTATTTCACTGACGGATACATAGAACAAGGCTAAGAACGTCCAAAGGTAGCGAACTAGAACACATGGGCCAAGACATGACTGCAATACCATCAGATCTAGAGTCTAGTTAGTATTTATCGTTGCATACAATTACAATACTCTGAGGAAGCCATCGTCAGATACAGTTCTATTTCAGCTCTCTTTTGTCGTCTGCTGGGTGTTTCCTGGCATGTAGGCTGGGTGTTTTTTGGGATGTAAGCTGGGTGTTTACTGGCATGTAGGCTGGGTGTTTACTGGCATGTAAGCTGGGTGTTTCCTGGCATGTAAGCTGGGTGTTTCCTGGTATTTAAGCTGGGTGTTTCCTGGCATCTAGGCTGAGTGTTTCCTGGCATGTAAGCTGGTGTTTCCTGTCATGTAGGCTGGGTATTTCCTGGCATGTAGGCTGGCTGTTTCTTGGCATGTAAGCTGGGTGTTTCCTGGCATGTAAGCTGGGTGTTTCCTGGCATCTAGGCTGAGTGTTTCCTGGCATGTAGCCCTGGTGTTTCCTGTCATGTAGGCTGGGTGTTTCCTGGCATGTAGGCTGGGTGTTTCCTGGCATCTAGGCTGGGTGTTTCCTGGCATCTAGGCTGGGTGTTTCCTGAAACTTTTTAAAAATATCATCCCGCATTTAAAGTAAGCTTTCGGTCATGTATGTTGCTCCAATGCTGACGTTAAAGACCATCTGAGTCTAACTGTAACTGGAATATCCTCGGGGCAAGGTGAGATTGGTCAGTGGTCCGTTCTTCGCCATCTACAGAGCTCTCCAAACGAAACTAGTTTGCAGTAGAAAGCTTAAAGTGGACTATGCCCTGGGTATGCCTTGTGGATTCGTCACATCCTGGATCCAGGTCTCTATCACATTCAGCAGTTCTAAAAAAACTTCATGATGGGTTTACATTCTATAGTAGAGCATAGTGAAATATAGACCTTCGTCTAGAGTTATTTTTTCCACACCCATTCTCGGATCAAGTTGAAACTTTAAACTATGTATTGTACCTGACAAATCATAAATCAATTTAAAAAAAACAACTATTTAATCAATTAATTATTTTGTTTCGTATCGAATAAGTGAAGTAACGTTTACATCATTTAGAGATATAGTTGTAAAGTTTAAAGTTCTTGCCCTTAGATAAGCTTTTAATTTTTTTAAAGTGTTACAGTCTCGGTTGACATTGCCTGTTATACGTTAACCTTGGGTCATGAGGGTGAAAGACACGTGAAACTCCTCATATAGAAACAGGAAGTAAGAATGACTAAATTGACTTTGAGTCAGGAGTATCCTTTGGTCACAGGAGAACAGTAGTAACCTTAAGGGTGGAGAGAGTGGACTGACGGGCGGTAGTATCTTTTGGTCACTCAGGGTCGAGTAGTAGCTTTTAAGCAGTCGAAGTCAGTCGTATCTATTGGTCCGTTGCGGACAGTAGGAACTATTTGTATTTGGAGCTGGATACATATTGTTATTGTTTTTGTTACCCGCTGTGATGCGGACGTTACTTGTAGTCTATTCTGGAGAACTTAACATGTTGGATATATTTGATACCGCTGTTATGCGGATATGACTTTGTTTCTTATTGGATTATGTAACTACCAAGAAGTGCAGTATTATTATTAAATAAACTTTCTGTTTTGTCTGCTAAAGGGGATTTAAGTCAATCTGTACTATGTGTGTTTGTCACGTGTTGAGTGGACACCCGAAGCCAGCATTCTCCAGCAGCTCTACCCAACAAGCGTGCGACATCAAGTCTCTTGTTGGTCGTGGTGGTAGTGGGAGGGAAGGGGTTTAAACATCTACTACTCCCCCCCCCCCCAACGATCTAATAAACATTTAGGCCTGGTTTGATGAAGATTGGTCCAACAATGGTTTGATTTTTTATAAGGAATTTTCTATGTGTACTCTTTAAAATGGCTGCATTTTGTTTATTCATTTTTGTTTTACTATCTTAGTTACACGAACTCTCCCCCTCCAAAAAAAAAAAAGTTGTCGATATTAGAGTTAAACATACAAGCACTTCAAATAGAATTTCAATATCAGAGTTAAACATACAAGCACTTCAAATAGAATTTCAATATCAGAGTTAAACATACAAGCACTTCAAATAGAATTTCAATATCAGAGTTAAACATACAAGCACTTCAAATAGAATTTCTATATCAGAGTTAAACATACAAGCACTCAAAATAGAATTTCAATATCAGAGTTAAACATACAAGCACTTAAAATAGAATTTCAATATCAGAGTTAAACATACAAGCACTAAAAATAGAATTTCAATATCAGAGTTAAACATACAAGCACTCAAAATAGAATTTCAATTTCAGAGTTAAACATACAAGCACTCAAAATAGAATTCACACTCTCTATTCTCCATTACACACAAACACACACACAGACACGCACGTCCAGAGCTACAAACCACAGTTTCAAAAAAATGTCTTTTTTACTTTTCACACGGCTCGGAGCTGATGGCTGACCAAATTAAAGAACAAAAGTGACGGCTGAAAGTTAAAAAGCGATGAGTTTAAAAAAGAGAAACATGAGTTGAGAAACAGAGAAGAAGATTTTTTTTTTTCCAAAGTCTTCACGAGTACCTTTAACAAATATTTTGGACCAAAGCCATTACCACGGCCGATTATTCAAGTGTCTGTTCTGAGAGTGTAAAACTTAAATCGACAAGACTTTTTGTCTGTAACATATTTCATGTTTTGATTAGTTGTTAAGTTGTCAGTCTACAGAAAGATTACACACGACTACTAGAAATAGTAACATCGATTTTAATACATGAAAAAAGATAGGATAATGCCATTTAGTTGGGCTGAGGCTAAAATAAAATCAGACTCAAATGATTCTATAAGCCACAGAAATTTAGTCCTGGAAATATTTAAATGAAAAAAAAAAAAACATAGTCAAAACATTGACACAGACCAAACATTGACATAGTGAAAAATTTGACACAGACCAAACTTTGACATAGTGAAAACATTGACACAGTCTAAACATTGACATGGTGAAAACGTTGACACAGTCCAAAAAATGACATAGTGAAAACATAGACATAGTTAAAACATTGACATAGTGGAAAACATTAACATAGGGAAAAAATTGACACAGACCAAACATTGACATAGTGAAAACGTTGACATAGTGAAAACATTGACACAGTCCAATTATTGACATTGTGAAAATATTGACATAGAGAAATCATAAACATTTTGAAAACACTTAAAACATTGACATAGTGAAAACATTGACATAGTGAAAACATTGACATAGTGAAAACATTGACATAGTGAAAACATTGACATAGTGAAAACATTGACATAGTGAAAACATTGACAGATACATTCTGAATTTCTTGTAAAAATAGCTGCCAGAGTTAAAAAAAACAAACAAAAACATGTTAGCTTTATTGTGTATTCACTAAATTCCATATTTCATGTAGACCTTACTATTATAGGACAGCATTCTCGGAGACAGCATCTAATCATTTGAATACATCCATTATTGTAATGCTTCTAATGCCAAGTTTGTTCATGTCTTTAAGTGTTCATTGGATTGTCTGAGAACTAGGCCCATTGTTTCTTTCCGAGCTGTTCAATGTTAACACAAAACAAACTTTGTCAGTTGTTTGTTTTCGTATTTAATGGAGAACTCAGTAAAGTCCTAGTGTTCTTTCTCATTGGACAGCTAGGATGCACACTTAATCAACGAAGTAACAGCAGAAGCCACAGTAGAATGTCAAGGGCACACACCGAAAACTACCCAGACTTCCCTCGCTTGGTAACTACAGAGTTACACATCTTGACAATGCACCAACTTTAACAAGATTTCTGCACGCAACAAACTCAATTAACTAACCTAAATTCACTCTGCGACTTTTTAAAATTTATTTTTTGGTTCGTGAGTCTCGACACTAGGAAGCTCTCAATGTCACGTGCTGTTCTAATTAAAGGTTCTCAAATTGGCGATACAAGCTACGTTTGTTAACATTGCTTTTAGGCTGTTAATGTTAACCTCTGATTCACATGTTTGTGTTATCCCGAGTGGAACAACAAGATGATACAATTATCTGTTCCTAATTGTATGTAGTGGCCGAGTGGTAAAACGCTTGGGTCCCAAACCGGGGTCACGGGATCGAATTTTGGTGAAAACTATTTTTTTTTACTGTGTCGCTTCTTAGTCCACTCAGCTCTAATGGGTAGCTGACATAGTTTGGGGACAAATTAAAGGAGGTTGGTTGTTGTTGTACTTGGCCAAAGGATACCCTCGTTAACATTGGGCAACAGAAACAGCAGATGATCTTTAAATCATTTGCCCTATACATCGCAAATTCAGAAAAATAAGCGTCCCGAGACATGACGTTAAACTGCGCTCCTCTTTCCTTAGCACTTTTGGAGCTCAAAAGTGCTCTACTTCTTTTCTATCATTGTGTCTGCCTCCTCTTTTCCTCAGTCTGCCTTCATTGATCATCACTCTGTCTCCTTATCTCTAAATATCTCACTACGTCCTAGACCAGTCCGTTTGCCGTGGACTGCGACAGGTAAGGAGGGATAAGGAGATCATGGTGTTTGAGTGGTGGCTATCTGAGGATAAACCACCACAACACAATACTTTGGCTCCAAGTTCCCCTAGACCTGAGGCCCAGATGGCCCGCTCTGGGTCAACCGGCTGGTCATGCCGAGCTACCAGCATATGGCCCGTCCCCTTGTTGGACTCGATGGCGGGTGGGGAGCACAGGTGCCGAACTAATAAGAACACCTATGGATAAGAAAACACACAAAAAAACTACTTGCCCCAGACCTATGTCTGGGCAAGAGACGCCGTATGGAGGATAAAAAGGAGGAGGCCACAAAAAGCTGTACTACCTGGCCATTATTTCTGGTGGTTAGGTGCACAGAGGGGGGTAAAAGTCTGACAAAGATGAGCCCTTTTGTCATCTACAAGGGAGAACCCAAGAGTGTGTCTAAGCTACACAAGTCTTTGGAACTTCTAGTAGAAGTTGATAGCAAGATACACTCTGATGGGCTTTTAAGATGCAGAAGACTCTGTTATCTCCAAGTGGAAGTCATGCCACACAAGAGCTCTAGGGACCTACTGGAATGTTCCGAGAAAAAAATAGTGGAGGGCATTGAAGGAGTCACCCATGCCCGGCGCATTACCAGGCGCAGGGATGGTGAGGAGGTCAAAACCGCCACTATTATCTTCACATTTGGAACTAGGACACCGCCAGAGTATGTGAAGGCAGGATACCTACGAGTTCCAGTGAGGCCCTACATACCTAACCCCATGAGGTGCTTCAAGTGCCAGGGTAATGGACACGGCGCGGCAGTCTGCAAGAGGAACACTGTGTGTGCCAGATGTGCTGGAGAGGGTCATGAGGACAAGGGCTGCACAGCCCAGTTCAAATGCCCAAACTGTCACGCTGGCCACTCAGCCTACTCCAAGGACTGCCCTGTGTGGAAACAGGAGGTTGCCGTGCAGGAGTACAAGGCAAGAAATGGATGTACCTTCAGCCAGGCGAAATCGGCTGTATTGGCCCTACCCAAGGGTCAATTCGGCTTGACAAAGACCTATGCCCAGGCTGTTGCTAAGATAGGAAGATCCATAGCCACACAGACGGACACAATGACCCCACCACCCCCTCCTCCTCCTCCAACTCAGAAGAAAACACCGCCAAAGAACACACCTCTGAAGAAACAAGAAAGCCCTGTTGTCATACTAAAGAACAGGTTCTCTGTGCTCGCTGATGAGAGCATGGAGACTGAGCAGCATGTCAAAACCAATACTCCGGGAGAACCCGGAGACATCATGTCTGACACAGGTTCTCCTCAGAGAACCCAGCCAGACACCCCAACCTCTACCGAATTAGAGGTTGACCAACTCCCTAAGGGGAGAAATCAAAGCGGAGAGGATGCCCGAGGTAAGCGAGCAGGAAATAACCTCCGCTCTAACCAGAGGGATCTCCCCTCTCCAGAGAGAAAGACTTCCCCCAAAAGGGGGTTGTCCTCCTCTCCATTCAAACCCAAGAATAAAAATACCACGGTCACTGGCGAAATACCTCCAAGTAGGTCATCTAGAATAAGCCATGGATTCCTGATATGTACAGTGGAATTGTAGAGGCCTCAAGGCCAATTATGAGAAAATGCAGCTACTGATGGACTCTGAGACTCCTGTAGCTGTCTGCTTACAGGAAACATTTCTGAAAGATAGCATCAGCTTCCGAAGCTACAGTGCTTACAGCAAGAATGTTGAGGATGCAGAGAGAGCATCAGGTGGAGTCTGTATCCTTGTGAAGGATAGCATCCCCCATGAGAGGGTAGAACTACAGACCACACTACAGGCCGTAGCAGCTAGGATAACCCTTCACAAGGTTATCACTTGCTGCAGCCTGTATCTACCACCAGGCGTTCCATTAAACCAAACAGACATGGAGGACCTATTGAAACAACTCCCCGGCCTTACATAATCCTTGGGGATTTCAATGCCCATAACACCATGTGGGAATCCAACAATACCGACACAAGAGGCCGTATGCTGGAGGATATCTTCCTCCAACATGATTTATGCATACTTAATGATGCATCACCGACCTACTTGCACCCAGGAACTGGATCTCTCACATGCATTGACCTCACCGTATGCTTCCCTGGACTTCTGGACGACTTTAAATGGTCAGTTAGCAATGATCTACTGGGAAGTGATCACTTAGAAATCATCATTACTAACAATCTCCCCTCATTGGGACGACCTCAGCGGTAGAAACTGAATAGGGCCGATTGGGAACAATTTCAAAAAAGATGCTCCGAGGATATCACAAAAAATATCCTCGATGAACAGAACCCAGCTGATACCTTTGCTAGCAAGCTACTTAGTATAGCCAGGAAAGTTGTCCCCCTAACCTCCGCAAATCCAAAACGGCCTAGCAAACCATGGTTTGATACAGCTTGCAAAAGTGCTATTGGCGATAGGAAAAAACGACTGGCTGCATCTATAAAGAATCCTTCCCAGGAAAACCTAAAGCTATTCAGGATAGCTAGAGCAAAGGCTAGACAAACCATACGGTCAGACAAACGGAATTCCTGCTAGAGCGGTCTGGAAGGCAGTAAGGCGAATCAAAGGGAAAGAATCAAATGCAAAACTAAGGACGAACTGTCACGTCCCCCAGAGAAACAGCTGACTGCCTTGCATCCTCAACAGCAGAAAAGTCATCCACTGCACACTACACACCAGAGTTCCAAAAAGTCAAAACCAGGGAGGAAAGACACTCCATTGATTTCAGACAGAGAACAATGAAGACTACAACAAACCGTTCTCGCTTGAGGAACTGAGGGAATCGCTAGACAAGTCACATGACACAGCGCCTGGAGAAGATGAAATCCATTACCAGTTCCTCAAGCACCTTCCCGAACCCTCATTGGCAGTCCTGCTAGGGGCCTATAACTGTGTGTGGCAAACAGGCGCTTTCCCAAACAGTTGGAGGAAAGCCACAGTTATACCGATACCTAAACCGGGAAGAGACGGCTCTGACCCAGCTAACTATCGAACAATAGCACTAACAAGCTGCATCTGCAAAACCATGGAAAGAATGATTATCAGTAGACTGGTCTGGTACCTGGAGAGGAATAAAGTGATCTCCAACTACCAGTGCGGATTCCGGGAGAGGCGGACAACAACTGACCACCTGGTAAGGCTGGAAGCTTATATTAGAAATGCATTACTCAGAAGAGAACATCTAGTAGCTGTATTCTTCGATATAGAAAAGGCATATGACACAACCTGGCAACATGGCATTCTACGTGACCTGGAGCTTATGGGGCTTAAGGGACACCTTCACCGTTTTGTGGGGGAATTCCTGAAAGACCGAAAATTTCAGGTTCGAGTGGGCAACTCCGCTTCTGAAACTCATGACCAGGAAATGGGTGTACCCCAGGGCAGCATTCTACAGTCACCCTGTTCAACATTAAAATAAATAGCATCATAAATGCTCTGTCCCCTGGCATAGAGTGCTCTTTGTATGTTGATGACTTTGTCATTTTTACTTATGGGAAAAACATGAACACCTTAGAATGAAAATTACAGTTATGTTTAAACAAAAACAAAATTGGGCAAACGATAATGGTTTTAAATTTTTGGACTCCAAAACAGTAAGTATGCATTTTTGTAATTTAAGGGGACTCCACCCAGACCCTGAACTATTTATACACAAAAAGAAGATCCCTGTCGTTAAAACTACAAAATTTTTAGGCCTCACTCTTGATTCCAAATTTAATTTTCTCCCCCACATTAAGGAACTTAAGAGGAAATGCCAAAAGTCATTAAACATACTTAGAGTACTCAGCAATACGGACTGGGGAGCTGATAGAAATACCTTGCTGCTGCTATATCGGAGTCTGCCTGCTCCTTTCGGAACGAAACAATCTCCCGTAGACTCCCCGATGGCTGCTTCATCTTTACGGCCGAATTGCATGCAATATCGCTTGCACTTATGGCCGTCAAAGCATCAGAAAGGAGTAAATTTATAATCTGCTCCGACTCCAAATCTGCATTGCAAGCTTTGGGGCGGATGAAGACTGACATTCCATTGTTACATAAGAGCCTGAAGCTGTTGGACCAAATAACAGCCGACCATAGGGGTGTCACCTTCATCTGGGTCCCCTCCCATGTGGGCATTGTGAGACAGGGGTGAGACAGGTGTGAGACAGGGGTGCATCTCCCTTCCCTTCCTCCTAGCCATCGACTACATAATGAGGAGAGCAATGAACCAGACTGTCTTTGGTATTCCATGGCGTGAACAACTGCGAATGACGGACTTGGACTTTGCTGATGACGTTGCACTACTCGGGGCTACAAATAAATACATTCAAGAAATGACGGAGAGCCTAGATAGAGAGGCACCCAAAATTGGCCTCCGCATAAACTTAGATAAGATCAAAATTTTGCGAGTTGGATATAAGGCAAAGAGTGTCCCCATCAGACTTGGCGAGTCAAAGCTTGAAGAGCTGGACATGTTCACGTACCTTGCCAGCATCATAACAAATGATGGGGATGCCTACCACGATGTAGCGTGCCGAAGAGGAAAGGCAGGGAGCATTTTCCAAAGGCTGCAGCCTATTTGGACAAGCCAAGCCATTGGAGTCGAGACAAAAATACACCTTCTCAACACAGTTATCATCCCAACTGCAATATATGCATGTGAGACATGGAAGTCATCTGTCAAAATTGAGAAAAGGCTAACTGTGGCTCAACAAAAATGGCTGAGACAGATTTTAGGAGTCAGTTACACAGATCGGGTCTCAAACAAGGAAATACTTTGCCGAATTGGGAGTCGAACACTTAGTGAGGTTGTGACAGAGCGTCGCATGAGGTTTGCAGGACATGTTGTACGACAAAATATATAAAGAATTGCGATGACAGGAGGCCAATACGAGGAAAGCGCAAACACACCTTCATGGAGGATCTCAGAACAGTGTACATCAGGTGGGAGGAGGCTTCAGACATTGCCAACGACAGATCTTTATGGAGACAGCTTGCTGCCCAATGCGCCGAACGGCGCGGGAGGACCTAAGTCTAAGTGTGTTGTCATAGACAATAAATAATTGTGCTAAGTTTCAACTTAATCCGAGCTTGAGAAGTAGGAGACATAACATAAACAAGAATCCACCCAGACTGGCAGGGAGAGTCAGCAATAGAAGCTTTGTAAAACCAGCTAACACAATTCAAAAATTTTGAAGATTTCAGCTATTTTTACTCACTTAATTAAGCTATCTCTTGATATCCTGCTTAGAACAGCTGCTGATCAGAAAAAAGTGGAGGGATTCGGTTAGGTAAACTGTCTCAGCAGCCCTACGACAAAAGTCAAGGGACAGATGATGATGGTGATGATTTAATCCTGTGAACTACTAAGGGAGCATAGAGCAGCAACCACACCTCCACAACAAGCTCGGTTCTGAGCAGCTTCTTCACTGATGACCGCCCTCTTCCAGGTTTGGTTGGGCCTGACCACTTTCCTCTTTCTTTGCCGAGTTCAATTTACCTGCATTGCAACATTGGCAAGTGGTTGACTCATGGTGTGTCTTTTCCAGTTCCACTTTCTGATATATTGAGATATGGGTTATTCCCTGGTTCTTTCCAACAAGTTGACAGTAGATATTTTTTTCCGGCCGCCTAATTTCCACTATTCGGCGTAGACATCTTTTAACAATGGTCTAGAGTTTTTTCCATATTTGTTTTCGTGACTCCCTATAGATTTGTATCGTATTTCTTGAAAACAATACCTTGAAGCGCCAAATTGCTTGTAGACCTAACTATTTTTAGCGCTCCATAGTTGGAAAAAGTCGTTATTAAATTTGTGGTGTCCGTCTGTCATGTTTAGATTTAAAAAATTAAAAGTGTGATTGAAAATACAATTTTACCAAATTTTAAACGTGTTAAAAAACAGGTGCAAACATTTTTTTTGTCTTCTTTAATCAAACACTTTGGTTTCTTGTATTAATTATTCAAATCCTGTTTTTTCATTTCACCTAATTTTTATAACCATTTTTAAACTATGTCTAAATTATGTAAAATTCTATACAATAATTAAAATAAAGAAATACGTGAAAGTTTCTCTTAAACCACCATTTGTCAAGTAATTAAAAAAAAAAAAATAATAATAATTATAGAATCAAAGAGTAATACACAATACATATTTCGATATTAACGCTAGGATTATGTTTTACTCTTAAACGATGTCTGCTTGATCGTTCAGTCTTCTCGATTGTCCCAGGTTCAAACCTTGCTTGCTCCCATCCCGCGTCGTTCTGTGGGAAGATTGAAACAGAAAGTAGATTATCTTCAATTTTATGCTATGCGTAAAAGCACGCAAAACATTTTTTTTAAACAGTTTCATTTATAAAATAAATATATACATTCGTGCTTTATTGTTGTTTTTTTACATACAAGATTTAATAGACAATGGTGGAAACTATTTTATACTAGAAGCTAGAGTACAGGTACGTCTCAATTTTATCAATTGGTCAACGTCAAAGCATATCGTATCTAGAGATGCAGAACCTCATACTATATGGCTGCTCGCAGGTCATCCTGCTATAAAGTTAAGTTCCCCTTTCAGACCTTGCAATCTATAGGGCAGATGAGGTTAAGGTGACCTGGTTCTTTGGCCAACGGTTGTCATGTGGCCAGTCTTCATTGAGATTGGAACCCAGCACCCAAGGTTTGGAAGTCAAGCGCTTAACCACTCAGCCACCCCCCACCCCCCCAAAAAAAAATCCTGCTGGTAACGAAATTTTCTGTCAAGGAAGATAGGACCTTTAGTTGCTGAAGAGATCGATGTATTTTTAAAAAATCAGGCTCAGTAATTGACTATATTCTTTAATGAAATCAATTGAAAGATAAGATATTCTGAATCCATTTTGGAAGATGGCTTCCATTTGAATGAGGTCAGGCGCTACATCAGAAGAAAATGATTGTCTGGAGACGTGAGCGTTCGGGAATGGTACATTAGCAACAAATGTTGCCAACTCTGGAGCTAATCAAATGTTATCGCTGAATGATCAATCTCATTACTAAAAAAAATGAATGAGTTGGTTTCAAGTGTTAATTAATACGTAAATGATACGAACGGTGATTCTAAATAGTCTGGGTTTTTTTTTGACTCATGTCTAGTTTGATGTAATGTTTGAGTTTACCTTGACTTCATGTACATGTTTTTTGGTTTGTTTTCGAATTTGTTTAAAAAAAATCTTTTGGGTTTATTGTTAGTCTAGATTTATTTTAAATATTGCTACATGACTAATCCGAACTAATTGATGCAGTTACACTTAAGATAAGCTTCTTTTTTAAAAAAAAATAGTATTTGTTTAAATATAGTTTTCTCGTTTTAATTACTGTTTACTAAGTATTTGCACTTTATCTGACTAGCATCCCTGAGGGCGAACTGATGCTTGAGTAGATCTTTATAGCGCTTACGGGAGGCAACTCTGTTACGTCGTCCACCGTTAAGTTCGCCAAAGAAGATCGCCTTTGGCATGCGGTCGTCTTCAATGCGGTAAAGTGTTTTGGCATAGAGGAAAGAAGCTGGCAGCAGATGGCCTCTGAAAAATACAGTTGGAGACCTCTCACAGAGATCGCCGAACCCACTTTTGAGACCCAAAGAAAAGTCCTTGTTGAAACCAGGCGCAAAAGTCGAATAGAGAACTTAAATAGGCGAACGGCTGACAACAGCTTTGTCTGCTGGTGATCCGGAAAAATATACAGGTTACAACCAGGTTTGCGTAATCATGTGATACACTAAGTTTATCTTTAATCTTTGGAATCGAAGACATTACCATTTTACCATAGCATCCATCTCTCATTAGAATGATTAGATTGTTAGACAGTCAAACATGTCTAGAACTTGAAAGCGTTTTACTTTAGGATCCTTCTTTCAAGTTCTTTTGCTAAACTATTTTTTTCTGCTACTTGGATTTCAACAATCATTTTTTGAATTCTATTTTCTCCTATAGATAAAAGAAGTCCAGTTGTTTGTTGTTATTTTTTCTTGACATTTGAACTACTTTTCTTAATATTTCTTTTTAGTTTTATACAGATAGATATAAGCAAAGGTCTAAAGGCCATGAATCATGCGGCTTTCTTACCTTGCGGTTAATTTTTAAAAGCGTGTTAATTTACGTTGAGAAACTTTATTTACTTTTCACTTAACATTTAGTTTGATGTCCAAAAACAAAAAACATTTTTTTATCGATTCCTGCAACGAGTGGACAAAATCCATAAATTTAAATTGTTACAATTTCTAGCCGGGAAAACTTTTGTTTTTATTCACGCAGAATGTGGCATCATCGCAGTAACACATCTTTAGTTTTTTTATTAAATATAATTCATTAGTTCACAAATTTAGCTTTGACCTATATATTAAGGGAAAAAATAACTTTCATTTGTTATTGTGATGATGAGAAAAAAAAATATTTTTTTTTGCTTTTAACCTTTTGTTCTGCAGTTCGAAACTTTCAAATTCTCACAGCGGACTTTACGTATGTTGAGGATAATATATCTTTTCTTCACTTTCTCTCTTTCTCTTTCTCTCTTTCTCACAACATCAGCAGACGCAACATCAACAGACACAACATCAGCAGACACATCAGCAGACGCAACATCAGCAGACACAACATCAGAAGACACAACATCAGCAGACACAACATCAGCAGACACATCAACAGACACAACATCAGCAGACACAACATCAGCATACATAACATCAGCAGACACAGCCTCAGCACACACAGCATCAGCAGACACAGCATCAGCAGACACATCAGCAGACACATCAGCAGACATAACATCAGCAGACACAACATCAGCATACACAACATCAGCAGACACAACATCAGCCGACACAACATCAGCAGACACAACATCAGCAGACACAGCATCAGCAGACACAACATCAGCAGACACAACATCAGCAGACACAGCATCAGCAGACACAGCATCAGCAGACACAACATCATTTCTATCAAACTGTGTATCCTTAGGCCCTAAACAGAAACATAATAAAAACAGGAGTTAAAAATAGAAAGAGTTTGTGAACACAATAGCAGACATTTCAGATGAGATAACTTGATACACACAGGCCTACAGAGATAGTACCAACACTTAGAGACACTTATCATTGACATTATAATTTTTCTCTTTTTTAGCATATTGCTTGCTTCCATCCAGCCATCGATACCAGTCAGGCTACAGACCATGTTGGGCTCTGGCCTGTGCAGAACATGCATTCCAGTCGCGTTACAGTCCATGGTGGGCTCTGGCCTGCTTCAACACTTTCTTTCATACAGATCTCACTTGGTCATTTCGTCTCCATACCCAAAACTTTAAGTTGTAGCTCTGCCTCCTCATTGACAATCCATTGTATACTAGTTTTTAGTTTATGGTATTCGTGGTCTGAGTCCATGGTATTCGTGGTCTGAGTCCATGGTATTAGTGGTCTGAGTCCATGGTATTCGTGGTCTGAGCCCATGGTATTCTTGGTCTGTGTCCATGGTATTCGTGGACTGAGCCCATGGTATTCGTGGTCTGAGCCCATGGTATTCGTGGTCTGAATCCATAGTATTCGTGGTCTGAGTCCATGGTATTCGTGGTCTGAGTCGATGGTATTCGTGGTCTGATATTGCTTCTTCAAAAAAAAAAAGGCTTTATTTCAGTGAGGTTGTGTCGTGTATAAACTAGTACAATGTGGAATGTTCTTGGTGCTAATTTTATAAAGCTATATTTAGTTCATTTCATTGTACGTTACTGAGTAGTAACAAAACTGCTAGAACTACATTGCTATAATGTACTCATTTATCCATGACTGGTCATCCCTTTTAACTAATCTCTCACGTGAAATTTCACATCACTGTCAATGCAGTTAAAACAAAAATACTAGAACTATTCTTTTTATCTCTGACTTCCCCAACCCCATCTGGTCTTCACTTTGACTGGTTCTCTTTCTGACTATCCCTCTCCCCCCCCCCCTTCGATCTCGACTGGACTCCTCTCTAAGACATTACAGCCCTTGAAATACCCTTTGCATTAAACTGGCAGGAACCTGGTTTCCGTTCCAGGGACATCTTCAGCCATGACTGTCGCAGATGGGTCACGACCTAGCATTCCAACACTACATTTATCACCTCTGACAGTCAACACTGGGTCGGACGTGGGAATAAATTCCAGCCTTACGCCTCGGCCACACCATCAAATTAGTCACTTTGAAAGGAATACGGTCACTGACACGGCCAGCGATTTATCAATGGTTGAAATGTGTGCCGGCTCAGGCGTCGGCTTGTCGGTGCCGATGGGCAACAGATTCCAATCACTGATAAAATGGGCATCATTTGGGGATGTGTTCAATGTGAACCTTAAGAGCAAGAACTTTCGACAGATATATCTCTTATATTGATTTTTTGTTTTACAATTATCTTGGCCTTCTGTCTTTCTTACCTTCCCTTGATATGAGTTCATCCCCTTTGGTGCAGAAAAAAAATGTTGTTTTTTTTAATAGTGAATAACGTTATTTCTAAAAATATCTTAACTTATAAATAAAAGACGTTCCTTCAAAGAAAGAAGATAGGACGTTACATGTGTATCTATGTGTCACCCTGGTCTTGCAGGTTAATAAAAGACTTACACTCTTTTTTACATTCATTTAATTGGAAAAAAAAATATTGCGCTTTGTAGCCGAGTGGAATTGTACACGAATGTGTAATATAGTTGTTTTTCATGTTAGATATTTTTAAAATATTCGTTTGAATTAAGGTAATCTACATGAGACTAGAAAAATCTTGTATGTGTTTGTCCTAGCATATGGCATAAGAAATGTGAATGTATTGTTAAGTCTCCTTCTGAACAACTATGGTGCAGTGTTTTATCTACTGTTGTCATTAGGCTATTACGTGTACTGTCCTGGAGTGTCTGTACATTTACTTTTACCAATGGTGCAACTGCTCTAAACAGTGATGAATTTTACTGCTATTTTTTGTTTCGTAACAATAGAATTGCTTTGCTCATGTTTTTGTTCAACTTAGTAGAACTCATGAAATCTAAGGTGCACTCCTCAAGGAATTTCTTTTTTTTAAAGCAACAGCTAAATATGAAAAACTTTGTTACGGGCTTGAAGAATCGAATCGTCTGCCAAAAACTTGACTTCTGGTTGATTTTAAAACATGTTTTCATGTCACTGTAACAGTTTTATTATTTGGCTTGGTCTTTCTCCCTCTTCCCTCCCCCCTCTAGCAAGTTTCTCATCAGCAGCACCTCATGAGTGCTGGAATTAAACGCAGTCCTTAGAGACAGACACGCAAAACAATGGCCGGTGTCAAATGTGTCCCTTGGCGGTTGTTGAGAGCAACAGCAGACGAGATCTTCCTCCATGTTGGTAGTGTTGCTTTTATCGCTCCCTAATACAAAAGTCAAGATACTCAAGTTACAGTATAGTTCAGGGAGTACTCAAACGTGGTGCGCCTTCTATCTATCTATCTATCTATCTATCTATCTATCTATCTATCTATCTATCTATCTATCTATCTATCTATCTCTCTCTCTTTCTCTCTATCTATCTATCTATCTATCTATCTATCTATCTATCTATCTATCTATCTATCTATCTAATTTTTATCTATCTATCTATCTATCTAGCTAATTTTTATCTATCTATCTATCTAATTTTTATCTATCTATCTATCTATCTATCTTTCTTTCTTTCTTTCTTTCTTTCTGTTAAGGCTGATTATGGTAACACTTTATTTTTTGTAGAATGGCAAAATATATTTTAAAGCTAGATTGATGCCCTCACTGTGTTTAGGTCTAAAAAGTTTTGGGGCGGTGTGAGGGCTTTTCAACTTGACACATGCTAGTTCTGTTCAATCTACCTACTTAAACTTCTTTGATCTATTTCATGTTGAGTACATGAGTAAGTAGGTCATCCTTCAGAGCTCGCAATCTGTTGGGCTGTTGATGGAGAGAAGAACAGTCTCAAAGAACGACGGTGTCCAGTGGCCAGCGCAACGACAAACTGATCCCCCCCCCCCACTGTCAGGTGGGGTAACCGTTTGCTTATCTAGGGGTGGACAAACTTGCATCGATTTCCCGGGTCCCCCCACCCCCACCCAACAGTATAAACCACAACAAAGACTACTAGCATATACAACTTTGACTTACTAAACATCGAATAAATGTCATTCAACTAAACAGAATAACAACAATTGTAAGGATGTAAGGACCGTAACAAAACAAATCAGGCATGACTACAACAGAGTCCCAAGCCTGCGTCCCTAAACAAGAAAATACGCATTCCTTGAGACCGCCACTCACACGATTCTATTACTAACGATTTTAAAACTACAAGGCGAAGATAAAGCAAAATAAACTGACTCACACATCACTAGGGACGAGGACAACAACAGAGCGACTGCTAACCAGCAAAAACAAACAGAGCAACGATAACAACATAGCGCGTCCTTAAGAACTAGCGCACAAACCATTATGGTGCATAAAAGAAAACATCAAGCAAGAAGCAACTCTAGATGCGCACGACACCACCCCACAAACAACTAATGCCAGGTAGATACCAGAGTTGGGTGGGCATTCTAAATATTCCAAAGTTTAAAATTTCACTCTCTGCTCAAGACACCAGCCTTGAAGCTAAGAGCTTTACCACTCAATTCCCATACCCCCACATTGGAAAATCTCAATTTCAGATTAAAAGTACCCATTAATCCCAACTGAAATTTATTATAATCCAGTGGAAATTGAAGTGTGGGTCTAAAGGGCCTACTGAATAAAGTCCATGTTTTGTTTTGGTTGATCATAGCCCTAGTTAGTCTTTTTAGGGGGAAGTTTTACCATTGTAATCCCCCATCTTTTCGGGACTCTGCTAAAACTACCACACCAATGCACACTCACACGCAAATCTCTCTTGTATTATCTCAAGGTTCCGCCCCTGCAAGTAAACGTCTAGAATTTCCCCTGAGACAATTAGCTTGACGTCCGTAGTGTCTCAGACAATTTGTCTTTGTTTCCCCATCTATTTTTTTTCTTCTTCTTCCTTGTTGTGTCGCTCAAACGTGTACTCGGTAAGTGTGTTAGTGTGTGTGCGTGCGTGCGTGCGTGCGTGCTGGCCTGAAGATGTCGTGAGTGAAGGCCGTGCTGACAACACTTAAAGATGTCTTCTGGACTTAACGCGCACTTTGCCCATTTCGAGCGGCCCACTTCACGGACTTTGCGACAATGACCAAACTTCCCATCAGGATGTCGTAAAAGAGTCGCTCTGAGAAAATGTTTTCTTTCCAGGGACTAAGAATTCACATTGTTGGCTTTCAGAATTAAGTGATGGTGCGCGCGTACACAAGCAAAGAGACACACTTAATCTAGGTAGCTCTTTGTCTAATCATATCTCTATTTATTTTTTTTTTTCTTTCTGTAAAATTTTATTTGTGATTTTTTTTATCATTATATGCGCTTTTCTATTCTTCCTTATATATTTTTAGCGGGAAAAGACGCTATTAATTTTGTGTGTCGGTCTGTCCGTCCCGTTTAGATCTCAGAAACTAGAAGAGAAAATGAAAATCGGACATCATGATATTTTAGATCATTCAAAGTTCTAATGCAACGGCTACTTTTTTCTTTTCTGAAAGTGAACCATCTAATTTTTAAAATTATATATGCAAGCAGAGTTTAAAAAAAACTACACCAATTTTCAATGAAAAACTTCAGGGGAGGTAACTTTTTTGAAAAAGGTCATGGACTTCTTCATTAATAACTCAAGCTTCATTCATAGATTCGCGCATTGGTAAAAGTATCAATGGTTCATTATAAAATAAATTATTTTCTATTTATTAATTAACTCATTGAAAAGAATACTGATTGAATGTTGTTTTGAAAAAGCATTTTGATACGAACTTCGTTTTAGTTGTAAGTTTAAAAAATAACGAACTACTTTTATAGGGCGCAGTTTTGACATATCCTCATTATAGGGGCCTACACTTAACAGTCTAAATAAGACTAAATAGAGCCCAGATTTAGATATATTTATTATAAATGTATTAATAATTTTAACAAAATTGTAATTAATAAGGCAATAACTCATCTTCTGACAGCTTAGGGTTGCAGATTTATTTTTTATTATGTAAACAATAGTATCACATTAAGAAATGAATCGGATACGAACAGCATAGTATACCATTAGTAATGGCATTACCCGGTAACAAAAGGCATAGGCCTACTAATCATGATCATAACATTGGCCTAGGTCTAGTAATTTTAAGATTAAACGTGTAAATTCATACAAGTTCAAGTCTAGATACAGTAGATTCTATATTAAGATTTTATATCTAGTTCTTGATCTAGATCTAGAATTAGATCTACACTAAGATCTAGATCAGTGGTTCCCAAACTTTTTAGTCTCGTAGACCCCTTGCCATGTTTTCCAGTTTTCGGTAGACCCCCTGAATTTTTTTGGAAATTCATTAACTTTAAATTTGTTTTTCTTACAGATTCTAGGCCATATTAATATATATATAGCTTAATATATATATATATATCCATTGATGATATTCAAATTAAAATGAAGTAAAAAAAATAGTAATATGCATTACATGAATTGAGTAATAAAAAAAAAAGCCCTATTGGTTGAAAAGTTTGAAACTAAAATGTCCATATTGAGCTTCAATTAAGGTTTAACATTATATCTTCTCGATTAGATAATGTTTGACTAAGTTAAATTTGGAAAATAACATTATTCACCCTGTCCAATGTGTCGTGCGCGCTTGTAGTTTTTCTTTGCATTTATTATTGGTGTTTTAGAGTATAGGAAGTAGTTTCTTTTAAGTGCGTTTTGTTGTCTAGAATATTGTGTGTGTGTGTTTACGTCATCCTTAGTTTCCGCAAGAGAGAGAGAGTTGCTTTTGTGAGCTGGGTAGCTGGTTCTTTGGTTCCCCTTGTAAGGGTACGTAAGTACATAGTTTTATTAAGTAAGCTGATCTTTCGGTACGGGTGTCGTTACTGAAAAGTTCTTTCTTGTAGCGGCAGCGCTAGATCTAGGTTTTCTTTTCGTTTCAGGGTGTTAGGTTTGGGCTATGGGAAAGTTTGTCGTCTTTCTGCCCTTGAAGTTGTGTAGCAACTATCGGTGTTGAGGTGTAGGGAGTTTAGCTTCTGTTGGGCGCCGAGATGGAGTGCGAAGGTGTGTTACGGAAACCTGTTGGTGTGATATTAGACTAATTAGTATCAAATGCTAGCTTCACGGATATCGATGTACATGCAAATATGTTTGAAACTTACAATTAAGTTTAATTAAATATTGTTCCTGTTGACAACTGTTGTTGTTCACTAAATGTTCAGTTGAAGAACGGTTATGCAATGTTTGTAGTTTACATGCTATTATCTTTAGGTTCTTGTGTTACTCTGTTCAGGTTGGGGATACGGGACCGTAATATCATATCATACCCTAGCTAATCTGAAATCCCACCCTGACACAATGCATGCTACATTCATTTAATCCTCACAAGAAATACTAAGATTATGACTTCGCTTTGACAAAATTTAGGTTATCACCTTGTCGCAGCAAATTATCCACATTAAGTTTATGACAGAAGTCTGTTAAATAGACTATGTCAGCTTCCCGCTAATTTTTTTGGTTTTAAAATTGGATCTTTAGCACCCAAGGACTCAGACAAAATATTGTCACACTATTTAAGCCTTTCGACAACTATCAAACTTCAGTGTGAGGGAGCCATTGATCAAAAAGTTGTTCATTTTGATTTCTGGAGTCATTAAAAAAAAACGAAAAAATTTGATAGTAATAACAGTAAAAATTGGGGCAAGTTTCACTAGTCCAGCTTTATGTTTTTAGAAGTAAGTCATTGCAAGTAATTACATCAGAACCTTTCAGTGTCCTAACTCATCTTACCATTACACCTTTGAACTGTATAGTTGCTTAGAGGAATATTTTTCATGATATCAGATATAGGATTGTGTAAAACAGGTTGTAAAACCTCCTCAATAGCTGGCAAAGTCAATTATTTTTTGCCTACAGTTTACAGTTTTCTAGAGTTTGATAAAGTAAAATATTTTTAAATGCTCACAAAATGCTCACAAACCTCTTCTCTTTAGTGATGTTTACTCAAACACTTTTTGTTTCTACTCTGGGTCTATTCTGAACTTGAAGTGATCCAAAGTATTTCAAATCTGAATCTATTTTATCATGTTGGCCTTGTCTCAAATGATGTTCCAGATTTAATGGTTTCATAGCGACATAACTTTAAACTTTATTGCATAAAATGCACAAATGTATTTGCTTGTTTCACAAGGACAAAATAAAGCCAAATTTCTAATTACCAACACTGGACTTTCTACAGTTATTTTAGACTCGGCCATGTACAATATTACTTTCATATAGACAAAATTAAGCTATTTAAAAAAAGATGTTAAAATTTCAAAATCAAATCATTCGACTAACAAAGTTACAATTCAAAGGATTAACTAAGGCACACATCATTAATGGGAAGTGAAATGTAAAGTCTCGACATGCTTCAATGAGATTCACTATCGTAGACCCCCATTTACAGGTCATAGACCCCCAATTTATTTTTTCCCTTCGTAGACCCCTGGGGGTCTATATAGACCACTTTGGGAATCGCTGATCTAGATCTAGACTTTGATCTAATTCTAGACTACACTTAGATCTATTTCTAGATCTAAACTTAGATCTATTTCTAGATCTAAACTTAGATCTAGTTCTAGACCTAGACTAAGATCTTGAATCTAGATATAGATCTAAAACTAGGTCTAGACCTAGCTAGATCTATGTCTAGTTTGTATGACAAATGACAATAAAGATATTAGTTTTTATTTTGCGAGGGGAATGTCTGGTCCAAGTAGACCTACTCCAAGTCTTTCAAGTCCTTTCTAGCTTGCTCACTACCTAAACTAAAATAGGTCAAGAATTATTTTTTTTTCAAGTTGCCAATTTATCTAATTAAAATAATTATTATTTTAAAAATTATAAGTGTACGCTAAATGAATATATGGAGATGCTGTGGCTGAGTGGTAAAGCACTTGGAACCAGAAGTCCTCTGTTCGAATTCTGGTGAAGACACTTGATAGACCTCTTCGAAAGGCCGATTTTCCACACAAACTTGTAATCTTGTTTTAGCCCAATTTTTCCACACAGTCTTTGTAATCTTGTTTTATCCCATTTTTTCCACACAAACTGTCTTTGTAATCTTGTTTTAGCACATTTTTTCCACACAGTCTTTGTAATCTTGTTTTAGCCCATTTTTTCCACACAGTCTTTGTAATCTTGTTTTAGCACATTTTTTCCACACAGTCTTTGTAATCTTGTTTTATCCCATTTTTTCCACACAAACTGTCTTTGTAATCTTGTTTTAGCACATTTTTTCCACACAGTCTTTGTAATCTTATTTTAGCACATTTTTTCCACACAGTCTTTGTAATCTTGTTTTATCCCATTTTTTCCACACAGTCTTTGTAATCTTGTTTTATCCCATTTTTTCCACACAAACAGTCTTTGTAATCTTGTTATATCCCATTTTTTCCACACAGTCTTTGTAATCTTGTTTTATCCCATTTTTTCCACACAAACAGTCTTTGTAATCTTGTTTTATCCCATTTTTTCCACACAAACAGTCTTTGTAATCTTGTTTTATCCCATTTTTTCCACACAAACAGTCTTTGTAATCTTGTTTTATCCCATTTTTTCCACACAAACAGTCTTTGTAATCTTGTTTTATCCCATTTTTTCCACACAAACAGTCTTTGTAATCTTGTTTTATCCCATTTTTTCCACACAAACAGTCTTTGTAATCTTGTTTTATCCCATTTTTTCCACACAAACAGTCTTTGTAATCTTGTTTTATCCCATTTTTTCCACACAAACAGTCTTTGTAATCTTGTTTTATCCCATTTTTTCCACACAAACAGTCTTTGTAATCTTGTTTTATCCCATTTTTTCCACACAAACAGTCTTTGTAATCTTGTTTTATCCCATTTTTTCCACACAAACAGTCTTTGTAATCTTGTTTTATCCCATTTTTTCCACACAAACAGTCTTTGTAATCTTGTTTTATCCCATTTTTTCCACACAAACAGTCTTTGTAATCTTGTTTTATCCCATTTTTTCCACACAAACAGTCTTTGTAATCTTGTTTTATCCCATTTTTTCCACACAAACAGTCTTTGTAATCTTGTTTTATCCCATTTTTTCCACACAAACAGTCTTTGTAATCTTGTTTTAGCCCATTTTTTCTTCTGTTTCTTTTGTTTTCCTATTGTACTTATTTTATTTCTATTTTATTCCCTTTTTAAAAAATTTTTCTTTCGCATGATCTGTCATTCTTTCTTTCTTCCATTTTTTTCACTTTTTTCCCTTCCTTCCTTTCTTCCCTAGTTGCTCTTTTTTTCATCCTTTCTTTATTTCTTCCTTTCTTCCTTTCTTTTAACCTTTCTAGCCTAGATCAAACGAAATTAAGAAAGAAACAGAACTAATTCAAGTATGTCCAAACTTTGGCACTCAGGCCACAGTCGCGAAACGGATACATCCCTTCTAGACTTGTGCCGAAAGTGAATGCAGAAATGAGGTTCCATGAGACTGGTTGACATGTGAGCGACCAGTGTCGCGCCAGTGGCAAGGCTAGGACTTTCACGCCGAGAATGAATGACATCAACACTGATCTATTTTATTCGTCTGAAAAAAAAAAGTTTACCTAGTGACTAAATGGAGTAGTGGATTAAGATACCAAGTTTTTGTAAAACATTTGTCTCCATTAGGAATATACTTTTTTGTGTGACTACAAATGTAACATTGACCAGCAATCACGAAAGCTTCCGAGAAACTTGCCACGATCCTTTGAAGCTTCTTTTGTTCCGACAAATTTCTTTTTGTCTATTTCACTAAGAGAACACTATAGAGATTGACTTCAATCTGGGGATTGTAAAGTTGCAATGGCGACGAAAATACGCATCATAAAGTTAGTCAGAGAAGGGACATTACTTCTTTAAAATTCTGTCCTACGAAGAATACATTCATCTTAATGGCAAAAAGGAGGAACTCTTTAATACTGTAAAGAGACAAAAGTTGAGCTGCTTTGGTTTGTTTGACATGATTCAAAGTCAAAAGTCATCCTTTAAGGTACAGTGGAGGGTTGACCAAAGAAAGGCTGGCTGGACAACGTGATAGGATTGCCTGGACTATCTCTTGATATTCTGCTACGAACAGCTGCTGACCGGGAAAAGTGAAGAGATTTGGTTACTCGAACTGTCACATCACTTCAACAACGAAAGTCAAAGCACAGTATGAATGTGTGTGTATGTATATATATATATACACTCTTGTCTGACATATTATTTGACTTTACGCTTGTAGAAATATATTTGAAATCATTTTCTGCTTGACAGAATTCTCTGAATATTTTGTTCACATTTGAAAAGAAATGTTTCTCAAAGATCAAGACAACCTCGCCTACATTGTGTACTTATTACGAACAAAGTCATTGATTGAATTCACTCCTGAAGCGATCTCAAGAAAGTTGGGGGCGGGAAGGAGTTAAATATAGTCTATCAAATTATTAACCCCCCCCCCTTGTCAACTTAAGGTGAAGGATTGTACGTGGGCTTATACAAGAAAAGGGGCGCAACTCAAATTCGATGACGTTTCTAGACATTTGAATAATTCTAGTTTGATTTGATTTCAAACTAAATTTTTCAAAAGTTATTAAGTTTTTACTGAAGTGCAATACACAACTTTAACTCAGTTGAAATATAAAACTAAAGAAAGAAGGCTGTTGGAAAGGTTGTTGTATTTTTCTCGCTTTGAATGTAAGCCTCTCCTGTAAGGGCGGAGGGTTTGAACCCTAACACCAATTCTATTCATTTCACCTTTTAATAGCTCGTATATAACGACTACCCTTAGTAATAAGAGAAAGTTAGCCTAAAATAAAGATTTAAAGAAGTAAAATATTTACCAAAAAATCTAACAAAGCTTTATATTCATTAAAGAGTGAAATTCTTTTAATCGCTGCCATATTTTTCAATATTGCAAGTCTTATCTCCCCTTTTTCTAAAGAAAATAAAATAAATTAGTCACCACTAATTGATTAATGAATTTGTTAATTTTTTAAGTGTTTAATCAGTTGTTATTTGCAATGATTAATTTTGCTAAAAATGTCAACTTTATCCGAGAATGGAAAGAGGTAGGAAAAAAAAGTGTATAAAGATCCAGACAGACAGACAGACAGTCAGAAAAAAGAGTAAATGTCAGTTCTTTGAAAACGTCCCATTTAGAGGATATAATTATGTAGTACCATTCTGCTGATATAGGAATCAAAATTATATGGAAAACCTGGTTTGAAATTTGAACTATTAATGGATGATATTTGTTATACGTAAGACGCCTGTTGTTTTTTTATCTCTCTTGCTTCAATACTGCCAATGTCGTCTGCTTTTATTACACTTTTATTACATTTGGCCACTATGAACATTTTGGTAGATTTTAAAATTTAAAATTAGGATAAAAAGGGAAGGGCTATTTCCATTTAGTCTCTATGTATTTACTTAGACAATTAAGTCCCTTTAGTCTGCGAGAAATTCTAGATTTAACGTTGGCAGGTTACTTGACGTCTGTTGCATCAGATCCATCCACCAAAGATGATTCGTAAGGTTGTTGTCAAATGTGCTAGTTTTTGGTTGTAGCTATGTATAAGACTTAGGATGATGGACCAAGTCTTCCACTAGATATATCAAGCTGAAAGCTAGCCTACACTGAAGTATGTAAAGTGTTGGAGAGGTTGTCGTATCCAGTGTATTGTATTTTTTTTTTTTTTAGAAATGAGCATCAAGTCTCTAAACCGGTTAATACGGTTCTGATCTTCAGATACACTGCTGACTGACCGACTCTCAAAGCAGCCTCCAGCAGTCTCTTAATCATCTGTGAAACTAGTCTGCTCCAATCCTTGATATCGTCTGTCATCTTCATTTCTGTCTCCCGCTCTTTTTAAAAATTGTTATATTTCTCTAGGTTGTCTGTCTAATCATGTGACGTGTTCCAACAGATCTCTTTATTTCTCTTTCCTTTTCTCTTTTCTTTTCTCTATCACTTTTTTTACATTCCTCTTTTTTTTCTCATTTTCTTTCTTGACATTTCTCTCTCCCTTTCTCTCTCTCTCTTTTGATATTTCTCTCTCCCTTTCTCTCTCTCTCTTTTGATTTTTCTCTCTCCCTTTCTCTCTCTCTCTTTTGATTTCTCTCTCCCTTTCTCTCTGTCTCTTTTGATATTTCTCTCTCCCTTTCTCTCTCTCTCTCTTTTGATATTTCTCTCTCCCTTTCTCTCTCTCTCTTTTGATATTTCTCTCTCCCTTTCTCTCTCTCTTTTGATATTTCTCTCTCCCTTTCTCTCTCTCTCTCTTTTGATATTTCTCTCTCCCTTTCTATCTGTCTCTTTTGATATTTCTCTCTCCCTTTCTCTCTCTCTCTCTCTCTTGATATTTCTCTCTCCCTTTCTCTCTCTCTCTTTTGATATTTCTCTCTCCCTTTCTCTCTGTCTCTTTTGATATTTCTCTCTCACTTTCTCTCTCTCTCTTTTGATATTTCTCTCTCCCTTTCTATCTGTCTCTTTTGATATTTCTCTCTCCCTTTCTCTCTCTCTCTCTCTTGATATTTCTCTCTACCTTTCTCTCTCTCTCTTTTGATATTTCTCTCTCCCTTTCTCTCTGTCTCTTTTGATATTTCTCTCTCACTTTCTCTCTCTCTCTTTTGATATTTCTCTCTCCCTTTCTCTCTCTCTCTCTTTTGATATTTCTCTCTCCCTTTCTCTCACTCTCCTTTGATATTTCTCTCTCCCTTTCTCTCTCTCTCTTTTGATATTTCTCTCTCCCTTTCTCTCTGTCTCTTTTGATATTTCTCTCTCCCTTTCTCTCTCTCTTTTGATATTTCTCTCTCCCTTTCTCTCTCTCTCTTTTGATATTTCTCTCTCCCTTTCTCTCTCTCTCTCTTTTGATATTTCTCTCTCCCTTTCTCTCTCTCTCTCTCTTGATATTTCTCTCTCCCTTTCTCTCTCTCTCTTTTGATATTTCTCTCTCCCTTTCTCTCTGTCTCTTTTGATATTTCTCTCTCACTTTCTCTCTCTCTCTTTTGATATTTCTCTCTCCCTTTCTCTCTCTCTCTCTTTTGATATTTCTCTCTCCCTTTCTCTCACTCTCCTTTAATATTTCTCTCTCCCTTTCTCTCTCTCTCTTTTGATATTTCTCTCTCCCTTTCTCTCTGTCTCTTTTGATATTTCTCTCTCCCTTTCTCTCTCTCTTTTGATATTTCTCTCTCCCTTTCTCTCTCTCTTTTGATATTTCTCTCTCCCTTTCTCTCTCTCTCTCTTTTGATATTTCTCTCTCCCTTTCTATCTGTCTCTTTTGATATTTCTCTCTCCCTTTCTCTCTCTCTCTCTTGATATTTCTCTCTCCCTTTCTCTCTCTCTCTTTTGATATTTCTCTCTCCCTTTCTCTCTGTCTCTTTTGATATTTCTCTCTCACTTTCTCTCTCTCTCTTTTGATATTTCTCTCTCCCTTTCTATCTGTCTCTTTTGATATTTCTCTCTCCCTTTCTCTCTCTCTCTCTCTTGATATTTCTCTCTCCCTTTCTCTCTCTCTCTTTTGATATTTCTCTCTCCCTTTCTCTCTGTCTCTTTTGATATTTCTCTCTCACTTTCTCTCTCTCTCTTTTGATATTTCTCTCTCCCTTTCTCTCTCTCTCTCTTTTGATATTTCTCTCTCCCTTTCTCTCACTCTCCTTTGATATTTCTCTCTCCCTTTCTCTCTCTCTCTTTTGATATTTCTCTCTCCCTTTCTCTCTGTCTCTTTTGATATTTCTCTCTCCCTTTCTCTCTCTCTTTTGATATTTCTCTCTCCCTTTCTCTCTCTCTCTTTTGATATTTCTCTCTCCCTTTCTCTCTGTCTCTTTTGATATTTCTCTCTACCTTTCTCTCTCTCTCTCTTGATATTTCTCTCTCCCTTTCTCTCTCTCTCTCTTTTGATATTTCTCTCTCCCTTTCTCTCTGTCTCTTTTGAATTTTCTCTCTCCGTTTCTCTCTCTCTTTTGATATTTCTCTCTCCCTTTCTCTCTCTCTCTTTTAAAATTTCTCTCTCCCTTTCTCTCTGTCTCTTTGATATTTCTCTCTCCCTTTCTCTCTCTCTCTCTTGATATTTCTCTCTCCCTTTCTGTCTCTCTCTTTTGATATTTCTCTCTCCCTTTCTCTCTCTCTCTCTTTTGATATTTCTCTCTCCCTTTCTCTCTCTCTCTCTCTCTTTGATATTTCTCTCTCCCTTTCTCTCTGTCTCTTTTGATTTTTCTCTTTCCCTTTCTCTCTCTCTCTTTTGATATTTCTCTCTCCCTTTCTCTCTGTCTCCTTTGATATTTCTCTCTCCCTTTCTCTCTCTCTTGATATTTCTCTCTCCCTTTCTCTCTCTCTCTTTTGATATTTATCTCTCCCTTTCTCTCTCTCTTTTGATATTTCTCTCTCTCTTTTGATATTTCTCTCTCCCTTCCTCTCTCTCTCTTTTGATATTTCTCTCTCCCTTTCTCTCTCTCTCTTTTGATATTTCTCTCTCCCTTTCTCTCTCTTTTGATATTTCTCTCTCTCTTTCTCTCTCTCTCTTTTAATATTTCTCTCTCCCTTTCTCTCTCTCTTTTGATATTTCTCTCTCCCTTTCTCTCTCTCTTTTGATATTTCTCTCTCCCTTTCTCTCTCTTTCTCTTTTGATATTTCTCTCTCCCTTTCTCTCTGTCTCTTTTGATATTTCTCTCTCCCTTTCTCTCTGTCTCATTTGATATTTCTCTCCCCCTTTCTCTCTCTCTTTTGATATTTCTATCTCCCTTTCTTTCTCTCTGTTTTGATATTTCTCTCTCCCTTTCTCTCTCTCTGTTTTGATATTTCTCTCTCCCTTTCTGTCTCTTTTGATATTTCTCTCTGTCTCTTTTGATTTTTCTCTCTCCCTTTCTCTCTCTCTCTCTCTTTTGATATTTCTCCCTTTCTCTCTCTCTCTTTTGATATTTCTCTCTCCCTTTCTCTCTCTCTCTTTTGATATTTTTCTCTCCCTTTCTCTCTCTCTCTCTTTTGATATTTCTCTCTCCGTTTCTCTCTCTCTCTCTTTTGATATTTCTCTCTCCCTTTCTCTCTCTCTCTCTCTTTTGATATTTCTCTCTCCCTTTCTCTCTGTCTCTCTTTTGATATTTCTCTCTCCCTTTCTCTCTCTCTCTTTTGATATTTCTCTCTCCCTTTCTCTCTGTCTCTTTTGATATTTTTCTCTCACTTTCTCTCTCTCTCTTTTGATATTTCTCTCTCCCTTTCTCTCTCTCTCTCTTTTGATATTTCTCTCTCCCTTTCTCTCTCTCTCTTTTGATATTTCTCTCTCCCTTTCTCTCTCTCTCTTTTGATATTTCTCTCTCCCTTTTTCTCTCTCTCTTTTGATATTTCTCTCTTCGTTCTCTCTGTCTCTTTTAATATTTCTCTCTCCCTTTCTCTTTCTCTCTGTTTAATTCTCTCTCCCTTTCTCTCTCTCTCTTTATATTTCTCCCTTTTTCTCTCTCTCTTTTGATATTTCTTTCTCCTTTCTCTCTCTCTCTTTTGATATTTCTCTCTCCCTTTATCTCTCTTTTTTTGATATTTCTCTCTCCCTTTCTCTCTCTTTCTCTTTTGATATTTCTCTCTCCCTTTCTCTCTGTCTCTTTTGATATTTCTCTCTCCCTTTCTCTCTGTCTCTTTTGATATTTCTCTCCCCCTTTCTCTCTCTCTTTTGATATTTCTCTCTCCCTTTCTCTCCGTCTCTTTTGATATTTCTCTCTCCCTTTCTCTCTGTCTCTTTTGATATTTCTCTCTCCCTTTCTCTCTCTCTCTCTCTTTTGATATTTCTCTCTCCCTTTCTCTCTGTCTCTTTTGATATTTCTCTTTCCCTTTCTCTCTCTTTCTCTTTTGATATTTCTCTCTCCATTTCTGTCTCTCTTTTGATATTTCTCCCTTTCTTTCTCTCTCTTTTGATATTTCTCTCTCCCTTTATCTGTCTCCTTTGATATTTCTCTCTCCCTTACTCTCTCTATTGATATTTCTCTCTCCCTTTCTCTCTCTCTCTTTTGATATTTCTCTCTCTCTTTCTCTCTCTCTTTTAATATTTCTCTCTCTCTCTTTTGATATTTCTCTCTCCCTTTCTCTCTCTCTTTTTTGATATTTCTCTCTCCCTTTCTCTCTCTCTCTTTTGATATTTCTCTCTCCCTTTCTCTCTCTCTCTCTTTTGATATTTCTATCTCTCTTTCTCTCTCTCTTTTAATATTTCTCTCTCCCTTTCTCTCTCTCTTTTGATATTTCTCTCTCCCTTTCTCTCTCTTTCTTTTGATATTGCTCTCTCCCTTTCTCTCTCTTTCTCTTTTGATATTTCTCTCTCTGTTTTCTATCTGTCTCTTTTAATATTTCTCTCTCCCTTTATCTGTCTCTTTTGATATTTCTCTCTCCCTTACTCTCTCTCTTGATATTTCTCTCTCCCTTTCTCTCTCTCTCTTTTGATATTTCTCTCTCCCTTTCTCTCTCTCTTTTGATATTTCTCTCTCTCTCTTTTGATATTTCTCTCTCCCTTTCTCTCTCTCTTTTTTGATATTTCTCTCTCCCTTTCTCTCTCTCTCTTTTGATATTTCTCTCTCCCTTTCTCTCTCTCTCTCTCTTTTGATATTTCTATCTCTCTTTCTCTCTCTCTTTTAATATTTCTCTCTCCCTTTCTCTCTCTCTTTTGATATTTCTCTCTCACTTTCTCTCTCTTTCTTTTGATATTTCTCTCTCCCTTTCTCTCTCTTTCTCTTTCGATATTTCTCTCTCCCTTTCTCTCTCTCTCTTTTGATATTTCTCTCTCCCTTTCTCTCTCTCTGTTTTGATATTTCTCTCACCCTTTCTGTCTCTTTTGATATTTCTCTCTCCCTTTCTCTCTCTCTTTCTTTTGATATTTCTCTCTCCCTTTCTTTCTCTCTGTTTTGATATTTCTCTCTCACTTTCTTTCTTTCTGTTTTGATATTTCTCTCTCCCTTTCTGTCTATTTTGATATTTCTCTCTGTCTCTTTTGATTTTTCTCTCTCCCTTTCTCTCTCTCTCTCTCTCTTTTGATATTTCTCACTCCGTTTCTCTCTCTCTCTCTTTTGATATTTCTCTCTCCCTTTCTCTCTCTCTCTCTCTTTTGATATTTCTCTCTCCCTTTCTCTCTGTCTCTCTTTTGATATTTCTCTCTCCCTCTCTCTCTCTCATTTGATATTTCTCGCTCCGTTTCTCTCTGTCTCTTTTGATATTTCTCTCCCCCTTTCTCTCTCTCTCTTTCGATATTTCTCTCTCCCTTTCTCTCTCTCTCTGTTTTGATATTTCTCTCACCCTTTCTGTCTCTTTTGATATTTCTCTCACCCTTTCTGTCTCTTTTGATATTTCTCTCTTCCTTTCTCTCTGTCTCTCTTTTGATATTTCTCTCTCCCTTTCTCTCTCTCTCTTTTGATATTTCTCTCTCCCTTTCTCTCTCTCTCTCAATTTTGATATTTTTCTCTCCCTTTCTCTCAGTCTCTTTTAATATTTTTCTCTCCCTTTCACTATGTTTCTTTTGATATTTCTCTCTCCCTTTCTACCTTTTTTTTTATATATTTCTCTCTTTTGATATATCTCTCTTCCTTTCTCTCTGTCTCTTTTGATATTTCTCTCTCCTTTTCTCTTTTTCTCTTTTGATATTTCTCTCTCCCTTTCTCACTGTCTCTTTTGATATTTCTCTCTCCCTTTTTCTCTCTCTCTGTTTTGATATTTCTCTCTCCCTTTTTCTCTCTCTCTTTTGATATTTCTCTCTTATTTCCTCTCTGTCTCTTTTGAAATTTCTCTCTCCCTTTCTCTTTCTCTCAGTTTTGAAATTTCTCTCTCCCTTTCTCTCTCTCTTTTGATATTTCTCCCTTTCTCTCTCTCTCTTTTTATATTTCTTTCTCCCTTTCTCTCTCTCTTTTAATATTTCTCTCACCCTTTCTCTCTCTCTCTCTTTTGATATTTCTCTCTCCCTTTCTCTCTCTCTATCTTTTGATATTTCTCTCTCCCTTTCTCACTCTCTTTTGATATTTCTCGCTCCCTTTCTTTCTGTCTCTTTTGATATTTCTCTCTCCCTTTCTCTCTATCTCTTATGATATTTCTCTCTCCCTTTCTCTCTGTCTCTTTTGATATTTCTCTCTCCCTTTCCCTCTCTCTCTTTTGATATTTCTCTCTCCCTTTCTCTCTGTCTCTTTAGATATTTCTCTCTCCCTTTATCTCTCTCTGTTTTGATATTTCTCACTTTCGCTCTCTTTTGATATTTCTCTCTCCCTTTCTCTCTGTCTCTTTTGATATTTCTCTCTCCCTTTCTCTCTCTCTCTCTTTCGATATTTCTCTCTCCCTTTTTCCCTCTCTCTCTTTTGATATTTCTCTCTCCCTTTTTCTCTCTCTCTTTTGATATTTCTCTCTTCGTTCTCTCTGTCTCTTTTAATATTTCTCTCTCCCTTTCTCTTTCTCTCTGTTTAATTCTCTCTCCCTTTCTCTCTCTCTCTTTTTATATTTCTCCCTTTTTCTCTCTCTCTTTTGATATTTCTTTCTCCTTTCTCTCTCTCTCTTTTTATATTTCTCTCTCCCTTTCTCTCTCTCTTTTGATATTTCTCTTTCCCTTTCTCTCTCTCTCTCTCTTTTGATATTTCTCTCTCCCTTTCTCTCTCTCTTTTTATATTTCTCTCTCCCTTTCTCTCTGTCTCTTTTGATATTTCTCTCTCCCTTTCTCTCTGTCTTTTTTTATATTTCTCTCTCCCTTTCCCTCTCTCTCTTTTGATATTTCTCTCTCCCTTTCTCTCTTTCTCTTTTGATATTTCTTTCTCCCTTTCTCTTTATCTCTTTTGATATTTCTCTCTCCTTTTCTCTCTTTCTATTTTAATATTTCTCTCTCACTTTCTCACTGTCTCGTTTGATATTTCTCTCTCCCTTTCTCTCTGTCTCTTTTGATATTTCTCTCTCACTTTCTCTCTCTCTCTTTTGATATTTCTCTCTCCCTTTCTCTCTCTCTCTCTTTTGATATTTCTCTCTCCCTTTCTCTCACTCTCCTTTGATATTTCTCTCTCCCTTTCTCTCTCTCTCTTTTGATATTTCTCTCTCCCTTTCTCTCTCTCTTTTGATATTTCTCCCTTTCTCTCTCTCTCTTTTTATATTTCTTTCTCCCTTTCTCTCTCTCTCTTTTAATATTTCTCTCTCCCTTTCTCTCTCTCTCTCTTTTGATATTTCTCTCTCCCTTTCTCTCTCTCTATCTTTTGATATTTCTCTCTCCCTTTCTCACTCTCTTTTGATATTTCTCGCTCCCTTTCTTTCTGTCTCTTTTGATATTTCTCTCTCCCTTTCTCTCTATCTCTTATGATATTTCTCTCTCCCTTTCTCTCTGTCTCTTTTGATATTTCTCTCTCCCTTTCCCTCTCTCTCTTTTGATATTTCTCTCTCCCTTTCTCTCTGTCTCTTTAGATATTTCTCTCTCCCTTTATCTCTCTCTCTCTTTTGATATTTCTCCCTTTCTCTCTCTTTTGATATTTCTCTCTCCCTTTCTCTCACTCTCTTTTGATATTTCTCTCTCCCTTTCTCTCTCTCTCTCTTTCGATATTTCTCTCTCCCTTTTTCCCTCTCTCTCTTTTGATATTTCTCTCTCCCTTTTTCTCTCTCTCTTTTGATATTTCTCTCTTCGTTCTCTCTGTCTCTTTTAATATTTCTCTCTCCCTTTCTCTTTCTCTCTGTTTAATTCTCTCTCCCTTTCTCTCTCTCTTTTTATATTTCTCCCTTTTTCTCTCTCTCTTTTGATATTTCTTTCTCCCTTTCTCTCTCTCTTTTGATATTTCTCTTTCCCTTTCTCTCTCTCTCTCTCTCTTTTTTGATATTTCTCTCTCCCTTTCTCTCTCTCTTTTTATATTTCTCTCTCCCTTTCTCTCTGTCTCTTTTGATATTTCTCTCTCCCTTTCTCTCTTTCTTTTTTTATATTTCTCTCTCCCTTTCCCTCTCTCTCTTTTGATATTTCTCTCTCCCTTTCTCTCTTTCTCTTTTGATATTTCTTTCTCCCTTTCTCTTTATCTCTTTTGATATTTCTCTCTCCCTTTCTCTCTCTCTATTTTGATATTTCTCTCTCCCTTTCTCTCTCTCTCTTTTGATATTTCTCTCTCCCTTTCCCTCTCTCTCTTTTGATATTTCTCTCTGTCTCTTTTGAATTTTGTCTCTCCCTTTCTCTCTCTTTTGATATTTCTCCCTTTCTCTCTCTTTTGATATTTCTCTCTCTCTCTTTTGATATTTCTTTCTCCCTTTCTCTCTGTCTCTTTTGATATTTCTCTCTCCCTTTCTCTCTCTCTCTCTCTTTTGATATTTCTCTCTCACTCTCTCTCTTTTGATATTTCTCTCTCCCTTTCTCTCTGTCTCTTTTGATATTTCTCTCTTCCTCTCTCTCTCTCTCTTTTAATATTTCTCTCTCCCTTTCTCTCTCTTTCTTTTGATATTTCTCTCTCCCTTTCTCTCTCTCTCTCAGTTTTGATATTTTTCTCTCCCTTTCTCTCTGTCTGTTTCTCTCATTTTCTCTTTCTTTATCTCTTTTTCTATTTTTCTCTTAAAAGAGAGAGAGAGAGAAAGGGAGAAATTTCAAAAGAGAGAGAGAGAGAGAGAGAAAGGGAGAGAGAAATATCAAAACAGAAAGAAAGAGAAAGGGAGAGAGAAATATCAAAAGAGAGAGAGAAAGGGAGAGAGAAATATCAAAAGAGAGAGAGAGAGAAAGAGAGAGAGAAATATCAAAAGACAGAAAGAGAGAAAGGGAGAGAGAAATATCAAAAGAGAGAGAGAGAAAGGGAGAGAGAAATATCAAAAGAGAGAGAGAGAAAGGGAGAGAGAAATATCAAAAGAGAGAGAGAGAAATATCAAAAGAGAGAGAGAAAGGGAGAGAGAAATATCAAAAGAGAGAGAGAAAGGGAGAGAGAAATATCAAGAGAGAGAGTAAGGGAGAGAGAAATATCAAAGGAGACAGAGAGAAAGGGAGAGAGAAATATCAAAAGAGAGAGAAAGAAAGGGAGAAATATTAAAGGAGAGAGAGAAATGGAGAGAGAAATATCAAAAGAGAGAGAGAGAGAAAGGGAAAGAGAAATATCAAAAGAGACAGAGAGAAAGGGAGAGAGAAATATCAAAAGAGAGAGAGAGAGAAAGGGAGAGAGAAATATCAAAAGAGACAGAGAGAAAGGGAGAGAGAAATATCAAAAGAGACAGAGAGAAAGGGAGAGAGAAATATCAAAAGAGAGAGAGAAAGGGAGAGAGAAATATCAAAAGAGAGAGAGAGAAAGGGAGAAAGAAATATCAAAAGAGAGAGAGAGAAAGGGAGAAATATCAAAAGAGAGAGAGAGAGAGAAAGGGAGAGAGAAATATCAAAACAGAGAGAAAGAGAAAGGGAGAGAGAAATATCAAAAGAGACAGAAAGAAAGGAAGAGAGAAATATCAAAAGAGAGAGAGAAAAAGGGAGAGAAAAATATCAAAAGAGAGAGAGAGAAAAAGGGAGAGAGAAATATCGAAAGAGAGAGAGAGAGAAAGGGAGAGAGAAATATCAAAAGAGAGAGAGAGAAAGGGAGAGAGAAATATCAAAAGAGAGAGAAAGGGAGAAATATCAAAAGAGAGAGAAAGGGAGAAATATCAAAAGAGAGAGAAAGGGAGAGACAAAAATCGTTCACTCTTTTTTTGTCACTATTTCTCTTACAAATCTGTTTTTTTTTCTCTTTTTTTGTTTTCTAGATATCTCTTTTTCTATCTCCCTCTTTATCTTTTCCTCTCTTTCTCCCTCGCTTCAACAATGCTGACTATATAACATCCGCCCAATTTTCTCTAACACACAAGAGATTTAATCTACATTTCTGCGTAATAAAAGAGGTGGCTTAAAGCCAACAAACAAACAAACAAACACAAACAATCACTGCTGTCGGACTACAAAAACAAAAACAGCGATTCTTAGGCTATGCCCCGCGACATCACGTGTCCTTTGGACCAGTTGGAGGTACTCAAAACAAATGTCAGTAGCGGTGGTCCATGCTTAGAAAATAAAAACAGACTTTTTTCACTTCTGGTGTCCAGAAGTGGGCGTAAGGAATGTACTTCTCAATGAAAAGTACTTTTTAGAAAATTTTGGAAGTAATAACAAATCAAATATAAAAAAAAAAACATTTTACTGACTGAAAGTATATCAATTATTTGTAATCAAACATGTAATTAATTTTTTAATAGATCTAGACTAAAAATAATAAAATTAAATGATTGGAAATATTATTTTTGTGTTCTTGCTTTAAGTAAGCTCAATTTTGTGGACTTTTTTATTTATTTGAGAGGAAGGCTTATATGAAAGAAGGTTTCCTTGCTGCCTTTTCAAAAGCTATTTTTTAAAAGTTGTTAGATTCTGAATTCGACCTAGAGATCTCGATCCTCCATGACAAAGAGCCGACACGCTAGTCATTGAGCCATAAAAGTACTTATAAAATAGAAGTTTGTATATGTAATATTATGTTTATCTTTTGTTAGGTTCAAATTTTTACACGATGACCTAATTCTCTACATAAGGCTTATCTCCGCTTCGTTAGTACTGTCTCTTTAGAAACAAAAATGAATTCATTACGATTAACTGATAAAATAATTGATCAATTTTTCCATGTATTCATGTGTTGTCATCGACAGTGAATAATTGTGCAAAGTTTCAACTTAACCAAGAATGGGGAAAAAGGAGAGAAGACGTGTACAAGTTTTCTACTAGGCAGACACACAGACAGAGTGCGTTCCTATTAGTTTAGTCAAACATACGTTTAAGTGTACAAACTCTAAATCATAATTGGTGTCTTTATGTAGAAGTCACTGGACACTTTGACTGGCTATTTTGACCCACACAACCCCCATCACTTTTGACCTGACATATTTGTAAGACGACGCTGAAATTACATTTTTGAACTAAAGGAGTTGGCAATTCTGTTTTTAACTGTCACTATCCATGTTATGTACTATCTAGTCTGGAGTAAGAAAATCACATATTCATCCGCCATCATTTTAGGGATATCGTGACAAAGAATTATATAAACCGTTATACTTTTAGACAATCTTTTGTTAAAAAGGAAATATACACCTCTCAATTGTTACTTTTTTTTATTAATTGAGATTTAAAACCTTTTAGTTCAATGATTGTCATAAATAAACGTATCTTTGAAAAGATTTGTCGGGTATATTGTTTTAGAAATAAGAAATTAGATCTAGATCTTTAATTTCGCAATATCTTGTGAGGCCTTTCTCTGTAATAACGTTTTACGATTTAGTGTTCTTAAACGTTTGATGTATTTGTTTCTCTCTTATTTAACGATACCAAGGAAATAATACAAACAACCGATCGAGATCAAACAAAAATTCTAGAAAATTCAAAGCTGCAATAAGCGGCTGATATTTCTGGCTTTAAATTTCGCTAGTCTTGCAGAAGTGATGTTCCTCACAAAGCATGCCACGAACACCCTCGAATGCAATGTAGACCAAGATCCAGTGAAAATGGGAAGAAAGTGAAAGACACTAGACAGACACTAGACAGACACTAGACAGACACTAGACAGACCCTTTTTTTTAACGTATACTATGACCATTTACGTTTTATGCAAATTATAAGACTATATGAACATATTTTAAAAACTGCAATTAGGTTTGGGATCATTTCAATTCTAAATACTACAGAATGTTGTATCTAAACATAAATAAAACGGCAACCACTCTGCTAGAAAAATCTCTGCAGATGTCTGAAGATTTCGGAAAAAAAATCTGATATAAGTAGTTCATTTTAAAGAAGGCACTTAACACCTTCTGAAATCAAAATGGATAACTTGCACTTAGTTCACCACAACAACATTGAACCCACATAAAGTCTACTCCTTCAGAAAAAAAAGAGAATGGGTCTGAAAATGTAAAAGGTAATAGTATTTGTCCAGTCCACTGCCGCCCAGAAAAGTCTCGTTAAAGACTGGACAGTGCAACATATAACGAAATATTTAGTGTTGTAGTAAGATAAGGCGATTGAGTCTGATAGTAGACTATGCAATCTAAAAGAACCATTTAAGTTTGAGGTGAACGAATGTTTTAAACACATTAAATGTTTGTTTCTTGCAGTCAACTTTCAGATTGTTTGGAAGTTTATTCAAATGAAAAGAAATTTTAGTTAAGATTTTATTCAAACACGATTTAGAAAGCTGTTTAACATGTCATTTGTCCAGGTCTCTAATTTTAAAAACGATTCTCTACTTTATTTTTTCCAAGATCTTCGACGTTCGAGGTTTGCCCCTCTGCCGTCTAAGCAAGAACCTTTGTCTGTTTGCGTGTATGTCTGGGTTTGTAGGAGAACATGGTGTCTTGAATGTGTCTCAGTTTGTTTTTTTGTCATGATCTCCACTTCCTGTCTTAAGACTGCGTCGATTAACGTCACTGTCTCGGGAGCAGCTATCGTGGACATGGTAACTATGGCGATTGGAATGTTTCTCTGACAGACCTGGCAGTGTAAAAGGAGAAGATTAGTTTTGTTATCCTCAGACATCAGCTACACTTAAACTACTTTCAATGGGTCCCAGTGATTTCCAGCAACAACCAAAACAACAACATTGATCTTGTTTTTACACAACTTATATCAAATATGTCTGCCTGTCTGTCTGTCTGTCTGTCTGTCTGGTACACATTTTGAACACGTTATTTCTCCCACTTCCCGTTCTCGAATCAAGTTGACACGTGACACATTTATGCATTTTCTCGAATGAAACATGAATCAATAAAAAAAACATGAACCAACTAATTCAGTAATTAGTGATAATTAATTGAGTTTGATATAGTAAATGACAATAAATCGTACAGTATTGAGAGATATGCTATTGCATGCACAGTTCGTAACCTTATATAAGCTTCGTTTTATTTATTTTATTGTGTTCTGTTCTGCTTGTCTACTCTAAAAAACATTTATTTTAAAGAGAAAGACACATAGAATTCATGTTAGCAAATTAAAATGGTTTCGCTTATTCTAGTATTCTCCCTTGTCTTGTTCTTACTCAAGATGACCTCCTGTTAAATATCTGCACTAACTGTTACAACACAAATAACTTTCGTACTTGTTTTGTAAGTTAAATGACAACTAGTTCAGAAACTCTGTCACACTGTCGACTATCCAATAAATCGTCGAAAAGAGAAAGCGATGTCGTAGGAGATGTGACACTTAATAAAGTTTGGTAGAAAATCGCAAATGTTTATTTAGCATTGGAAAGCCTAACGGGAGATATACAAACGATTTAATGACGCCAAACGAACGTTATGTTTCCTGTCTCAACTAAATTTATCTGTCGACGAAGTTGTATTTTTGTCTTTACCTATGGAGAAAACTTTATTATACAATTTAACCCCCCGAAAAAACAAAAACGAATGAAACTATTAAACAAATGTTTCAACCTGATAATAGACATTGCTTATGCCCGATATGATCTTGTTCTTAAACAAAAAATGGCTTAACGGAAGAAGTTAATAGCATCAATCAAGAAAGCTTCAATTACGGAAAGAAATTGTTTTTTTTTTTTCTTTTTGTTAATTTTCTGGTTTATTTCACTTGTTTCAAGACATACGTCGCGATATTGTTTCGTCTATTTCTTTCTTCACACACACACATACACGAATAAACATCCATACAAACACACACACATTATCCATAAATCTTGTTCTTATTGGTTTTCGAGATGACATTTAAGGATAAAAATTGTTTCAAACTTGGATATGCTTCGAAATACCAAAGGCGCGATGTATCTGCGAAAACTAATAGCTAATCAATGGTCATGAAAATCCTGTGAGGTTTTGTAGTGCAGAATGAAACTTTGAAGCTTAAAATAAAGAAATCCCTTTTAAACGTTATATACTGTATTTACTTTTGGAAATTAAATAAGGCTTGAGGAATGCAGTATCTCACGTGGATATGCAGCCCCAGCTGTGACCTACATATTTTGCGATAACCAGAGCGAGCATAACCAGTGGCGTAGCATCCATGGCGCAAAGGAGTTCAATGAACCCGGACACAAGACCATTTAGGGGCCCACAACCAATTGTGTTGTGAAACAAACATGGGGGCATTAAATTATCCTAAACTTCATATCAAATTTTATATTAACTTCCAAACATTAACCCGCGTTTTCAGCTAGAGTCATTGTGAGAAGTGCTTTCATCAGGTTTATTGTAATGTGGTGACATTTGGGTCCCATACACCAATTCTTTCTTTTTTTCCCCCTCTATGTTGAATTAAACCGTTGATAGTATTCTCTTTTCTCTGCTTTTTTTTTTTTCATTTTTCTATTACCAGAAATTTAGATTTAGACTTCAAACAAATATTAAACAAGAAAAAGAAACATCATATTCTGTTTGTTACTTTGGGAAATATTGAAGATGTTGACTTTTTAGCCACTTATCGTGACTGTATTGGTGAGGAGGTTTATAGGCCTAACACACATTTTTAAGATATAGCGATAATTACATTTATCGTGGAATAGTGTCTTTCACTTGAATGGCTGCTTTGTCGTTTGGTATGTACACTGGAAAGTCGTTCGAATGGTCTCGATGGCATCGGGTTTATACCCTGACACAGCATCAATGTTGTTTGTTTTGCAACCAAATCGTCAAAAAAAATATTTTTACTTGACTCTATCAACAAGCAGCTTGCCAAACATACAGAAAACATGAACGAATGAGAAAGGTAGATAATGTAAACATGGAGCCCGTTGAAGGAGTTGACAATTACTGACTGAAAGTAACTCATCGCACAGTGAATGTTAGTTTTAACTAAAGCATGCAACAACCTTTCATTTAGTGGTCATCATTTTGGTGACACAAGTAACAACGACTGTGTCTTAGCAGTACGTACATTGTTAAGAAAACAAAAACACAACTCTTTACCTCGACCCACAGATTCAAAACGAGATACTAGATCTGTTGCAATTTTAGCAAAACACTGAAAGGAGATCCAATCTGTGCCATTTTTCTCTATCATGGTTGACAGCACTCAAAGGGAAGTAACAATGTATTAAATTTGCATTTTTTTAAAAATGTTTTGTGAACTCCGATGACAAACTGCCCAAAGAAATTGCAATCAGAGAGTCATTTGTAGGTTTTCATATTTGTGAGAACGAGAAGTCTGCAGGATTGACTGAACAAGTACTCTTTAGTAATAAAATACCACCATCTACATACGATGCCAAGGCAAGGATGGTTTGTTAATATGAGCGAACAGTACAATAGCCTCAGTGGCGTAGCTAAGGATTTGGGAGCCCGTCAGCCTTGACGTCTTTAGGGGCCCCTTCATTTTGACATTCGACATAATGACAGTAGACAAAGGCGTAATATTTAATATTTAATGTAAAACAAATTTCGGACATTTGAGAGACCCCTCAAGTAGGGGCCAGGGAGAATTTTCAAATTCGTACCCCCCTCAACTACCCTAGCTACGCCACTGAATAGCTTTCATGTAATGTTTCAACAAAAGCAGCCACTTACGCATTATGTTAACTTTGCTAAACAGTACACTTAAGCATGGTTTTCGATGATTCTGTCAGCTGTGCTCATGAGCATGCATTGGAATGTCTTTTAGTAAATGTACTCATACATACAAATTACTGGATTTCTTTGTCACACAAAATATGTGTCATCTTGGGGGGGGAGAGAGAGGGGCCCATTAACATATTCTTGAACCCGGGCCCACGGGTACCCTGCTACGCCACTGAGTATAACCATTGTCCGCCGGTGGTCGATAAAGATTTTCTTTTCGCCGTCTGCGTCTGTCCTCGGCAACAGATTTTCTTTCGGTCTCAAATGTGTATCCCATGGCCTACGTAAGTGACCTCCAGCTGTCTTGTTCTGAAGCCTCATGCAACCAGGTGCTCTCTTCTATGTCAGCCAAGGCAAGACGTCACCTAAGCTGGTCTTTAAAGCGTTTCGGTGGTGCACCTCTGTTATGTCGACCACCTTTTAGCTGACCAAAAAAGACAGCTTGGAGTACGACTCTACTTTAGAAATTAAATAAGGCTTTAAATGTTCATTTCAACTGTGTCTGGTAGGTAAAAAACTTGGTGTGGATGTTTATGTGTAAAACAAAATATTAGAATTTATCCCCCAAGCGTCCCCACTTTCTCACGTACGTGGGCTGTGAGGCTGATTGGTATAAAACGCCTGGCTACCCATCTTGTGGGCTCTAGTTCGATTCCTGACTTCAGTTGAGTTGCGTTTAATGAGCGTTTAAATATTGCTCTGGCACCTTCTCCTTGATACTGCCTCCTCCGACTGGTCCACAAAAGAGATTAGACCAAAGCGCTAAGCATGCTGTAACATGAAGACGCGCTAACAAAGCAAGAAAAATAAAAACAACTAGTTTTTTTCGTTGGTGATAAAATATTCAGTTCTGCATATACATCTAGGGGGAGTAACTCCAGTTTAAAAAACATTATAGTAAATTATTCTCTTCCTTTCTTACTGCCCTACTTCTAAGACCACAGTAAGCGATTAAAAAAAAAAAGAAGTCAACATTCAGTCGCTGTATTGATCTATTGATATGTAAATTAAACCTTGTTCATGTGCACCACTGCCGGAAGTCGGTAAAAGCACTTTCGATTTTCTAGTGTCTGATGTTTTGACAGACCACCGTGATAACACAAAGCATAAAAGCGACATAACATACACAATAAATATTTTAAAAAATTGACACGGTTATCTGCCCCTGTGAAAAGTGAGAATAGAGAGGCGGAAAAAATGCTCGCTTAGTCAATTTGAACAGTTTCCGCTTACAGACAAAGCGAGAGATCTGCAGACAGCACTTTGGTAAGACAGGAGGTGTCCAACACAAAAAAAAAATGGATTTTCTTTCTCACATTTGTGAGCTTAGCAATTTGTTGCTGGTGGGAGGGAAAAAATGTGGAATCAATTGTTGCTTCAAGCAGAAACATCTTTTACCTTTAAAGAAACTCCCGCCTTTCGCTGTCCCCGAGCACCGCTTATCATATTCCGCAAGGTAAAACAGTACACTATAGACCGTTCTAAGGTGACAACATATTTCAATTATTTAAATTTGTAAACAATTCTGTGCGGTGGTCGATGTGGTCTGTAAAGTTAACACCGTTGTCTCATTTGACGGAATAATTGTAGTCTTAAGAACAGTGGTAATCGTTTTGACTTCATTATTTGACATCTTTTTGTTTCGCTTCATTTCTTCTGTCCGTCCTTTCTGTCCGTCTTCCAAATGACATCAACACAAAAGATAAAAGCTCTTTTGAAAATAGAATTTCCCCTTAGTATTGTAATTTAAAAATAATATATGCAAACAGTTTATTATTTGTTTTAAAAATGGTGCATTTGTATGAAAATAAATATGCAAACAGTTGTTTTTTTTATTTTCATACAAGTGCACCATTTTTAAAACAAATAATAAAGTACTCATAAAGCATCTGCTAATGTTAGCAGAAAAGTTGCACACCATAACACATGAATATAATTATGGTTATTTTTAGCAATACTTTTTACGTAGAAATTATACACTAAAGTACATAGGGCCTAAAGGGCTCTTGTCATGGGGCAATATATGCGACATATACACGTTAGATATTTTACATTATATCATTTTATTTTAATTGTTATTAAACTTTAGTTCTCGTATATTTATTAAAAGAACAAAATACCAAGTTAACGTAATATGGGATTTATCAAAGGAAGGTAACTCTTAAGGTGTCAGTACAAAATTCCAACATTTTGGTTTTTATAATAATAATAAAGGGACTACGATGAATTTTGTTTCCCCCTTATTTCGTACGCAGGTGGCCGAAACACCCGCGGCTCTCTTGGGCCTGCTGTCAGATATCTCGGTCTTCAATACAGTAGAACGTCGTTTATCCGAACGTTTATTATCCGGAGCGTCAAATATCCGGACCAGTTTTTTTTTTTTTTTTTTTATCAACCACATGTACTGTAATGCACATATACTGTATGAATACGAAAAATAAGTGATTATTTTCCACAATATAGGTAAAATTGCGACATTTGTCACCTATTTTGCTCGTTCTTCACGCACGTGTCCCGCATGTGATGATTTTCAATATTCGTATAGTGTCCGGTTGCATATACTGCATGGATCGCTTCGGTTTTCGGTTATCCGAACAATCGCGTATCCGAACGGTGTCCGGTCCCAATTGAGTCGGATAAACGACGTTCTACTGTAATTATTTTAAGTAAATAAACCACATTAAAAAAAATACTGTAATGTTACTTGTTTGATTGTGAATGTCAATACCAAAACAACAAAAATCTACTTTCCTAAAGAAAGGAAAGAAATTAGTATTGTTTTGGTATAAGCTCTACAATCTCCATAGTGACGAACTTGTAAAACAACAATCAAAGCGTAACAGCTATTTGGTTTCATAAGAACATCAAACCAAAATCCTGCTTAACATTCGTTATGCCATCATTGAAGATGCGTTCTCTGTTTGTGACTCCCTCAACCTAAAGAAAGAATTTTCAAAAACTAGAACACATGCAAAATAAAGCCTTAAGATTTATAATAAATATTCACATTGATAAGAGTAGCATAATTATTAAAATGACTTCAGGACAGTAGACTAAAAAGCAATGTAGAAATAATACATAAAACACTGTTCGACAACATACAAACACAATAACAAAACCTTAATAAAATATTCAGAAAGACAAAAAGATAAAGTAGAGATACTTCTTCTTGCCAAGTGTCATTAGAGCATAAAATGGGTTGCCTGAATCAGACAGACAAAAACAAGGACTTAGATATTAGAGTTTAAATCACTGACCTAACAGACATGACTAGATTGTCACATGAACACGCCTAGGACGTATCTATCATAGTTGTTATACAACCTTGTTATTTTGTATAATTGTATTTTTCGGAATATAGTAACGAATGTTAGTTCACTACAGGGCCGGTCCTACAGATTGCGGGGCCCTAAGCCCTAAGACCGCCCTGGTTCACTATATACCTTTTATTTATTTATTTCATTGTCTTTGAAGAATTTTGATTTCGTCAGTTTGCTCAATCATTAAAGAAAATTTGAGATTTGAACCCGAAGAATTGACAAGAAAGTTACATGATATGAAATTTATTCGTTTTCTAATCCTTTTCACCTGAAAAAAAAATTATATTAACTATTGTTTGAGACAAAGATCTATAACAAAGCGAACAAGATCCTCGAAATAATGAATCACCCTTAGTGTCAGGATTTTGTAATTTTACTATCACAAAAGAGACACAAGACACCGATAGCAAAGACAAACAGACACAAACACTCTTTTGTTTCCCTAGCAATCAAATCATTTATTGAGAACAATCTGATATAAACTTTGTCACATGTAAATTATGAGTGAGTCTGGTGTGAATGTACACTTTGGTTTCTTAAAGTTATAATGTTTTTTGTTTGGTGTAATGCACAAATTGTAAGACAAATTTCCATACGAACAATAAAGATGATTCTTATTGGTTAACAATAAACAGAAAGAGAACATAAACATTGAATTTAGCCACAACCCTTTTCCCTCTCTGTTCACTACACTGGGAGCAAAGGGTTATCGAACTTAACAAAACAAATTCCAAAAACTAAACCAATACTGCTGTCACAAGATTTCTCTCAGAACCTCTCTCTCTCAGTTACGCCGATGATGTTTACTCAAGGTTTAAGATATTCATGGTTTACTTAAGAACCTTGTCTTAGACATTATAGTCGATCTGTTTTGTCTACAGGTGATTTATTGATAGCTAGTAACACCCCCCGCCTTGTAGGCCACCTTTGCTCCATTAGATTCTATCACCCCCCCCCAAAACCCTCTTTGCTTAAAATAAAAAATGTTTTAGATTTAATATTCCTGTTATTGATAGAGTATTCTAAGACTGACTTTATCTTAATGCATTACCAGGTTACAAGTTGTACTCTTGCACTGCCCTTAAAGTTCAACGGTAAGACAGATTGAATTGTAAACCCAAGGGTCACGTTACTAGCGAATTGAGATCCACTGTGAATTCTCGTCTCATTTCTGATCATTGATGTTACGAGAAGCTTGTAGACATGTAGCTCTTCAAAACAACAAGTTTAAGAATGGAAAGCCGGTTCATTAGTGTCCATTCTCAAATGTTCATCGCAACAGCAACCTGCGTTCACACCAAAACGACAAATTTCAGTTTCCGCCACACACACATACACAATAAAACACTGTCAATTTATGTCACTGTCAGTATGCAGATGCCACCGTAAATGTAAGTCAGTGTAAATGTAGGCCATTGTTAGTATGTAGATGTCACTATAAATAAACAGGTGCCATTGCAAATAAGTAGATGTCACCGTAAATATGTAAATGTCACAGTAAAAATGTAAATGCTACTATAAATATGTGGATGTCTTTGTAGGTGTGTAGATGTCTTTGTAAATATGTAGATTTCACTTAAATGTGTGTCACTGTATATGTTTAGAATCTTTAGGGCCACCAGTCATGACACAACACCTATCATTCAACACACGTTGTGTCAGTCCAAGATATTTGTACCAATTTTATAGACACTTTTATCATTTGTTTTGACTCGTTATGCCTACCCCCGTAACGTTACACTTATACAAACACACACACACACAATCAGTAAACCGTCTGCTGTCAAATCTAGCGTGCTAACACACACACACACACACATCCCTTCAGATCTTACTTCATTTATCACAATCATCGATACACTCAATGACCGGTCCAATCAAACACGATTGTTTTTTCATGATTGTAGCTAATTGGATCGCGCGTTACCATGGCGACTGAGACAGTCAATAGACCAGTTTCCTTTCCTTGTTCACTGTTCTTGATTGTTTTGTGTTTTTTTTTTCCTGCACTCTAGATTATTTTTTCTTTTTAGTACTTTATGTCACTATGACAAACAAACTTTTTCAGGCCAACAACCAAAAAAAAACAACAACATTTGAATGATTTTGGTGGAGTGTTGGGGGAAGGAAAGGGGGTGATAGAAGGGTAACAACCTGATAAATTTCATGGAGAATAACGCAGTTGTCTCCCATCTGCTCTTCCCCAACTGATGACAGGAAGTCATGCAATATGTGATCCGCAAGAAAAGTACAGAAAAAAGTATTTAAATAATTTATTGAATTATTCTTGAAAACAGTACAATATTTAAATCAATGTCATGCATCACGTGACTGAAGGGACTGTGTAGTAAGACCTGACATGTAACCTAGATCAAAACAGAAATTATATATATAGGTAACATAATTTAATGTATACCCGACTGAAAAACATGTCTAAGCAGCAAAGGTGCCCCAGAAAAAAGTTGCCCAAATAACAAAAGTTACCCGACAGAAAAAAATTTGTTTAAAAAACAAAAGTTGCCCCACAAAAAGTTGCCCAAACTACAAAAGTTGTCACGCCAAAAAAGGTTGTCCAAACAACAAAACAAAGGTTGCCCACCACAAAAAAAGTTGCCGAAACATAAAAAAAAAAATTAATCTAAATTTTTATAGGATGTTTATACTAAACATTGTCAAGGACGCTAAACTTGAAAGTTGCCAAAATAAATAAGAGCTACAAACGAAAGGACTAGAAACTATGAGTCTGCACATGCTATAAAGTGCACAGAATAAATCATCTTTTAAAAATATTTAGTCAATTCCTTTATTCTGTACACCGGATACACCAAAAAAGCTTGCTATTTATGAATTTGCTTCCATGAATGAAACTCACCAGTATTTATAAAGGCTATGCCTTGTCCTTGATGTAATGAAGTGTAAATGTAATGTAATGGGAGGTAATGCGATGTAATGGGATATAATGCGATGTAAATAGAGGCTATTTGATATGATGGGAGGTAATTGGATGTAATGGGAGGAAGTTGGATGTAATGGGAGGTAATTGGGTGTAATGGGAGGTAATTGGATATAATGGGAGATAATGGGAGGTAATTGGGGGTAATGGGAGGAAGTTGGAGGTAATTGGGAGGTAATTGGGTGTAATGGGAGGAAGTTGTGGATGTAATGGGAGGTAATTGGGTGTAATTGGAGATAATTGGATGTAATGTGAGGTAATTGGATGTAATGGGAGGTAACTGGGTGTAATGTGAGGTAATTGGATGTAATGGGAGGTAATTGGATGTAATGGGAGGTAATTGGATGTAATGGGATGTAATTGGATGTAATGGGAGGTAATTGGATGTAATGGGAGGAAGTTGGATGTAATGGGAGGTAATTGGAAGTAATGGTAGGTAATTAGATGTAATGGGAGGTTTTGGATGTAATGCGAGGTAATTGGATGTAATGGGAGGTAATTGAATGTAATGGGAGGAAGTTGGATGTAATGCGAGGTAATTGGATGTAATGGGATATAGTTGGATGTATACGATGTAATGGGATATAATGGAAGGTAATCTCTGGTCTTGTTCACTGTTGGTATTTGTTTTTCATTCACAGAGGTACTAGTGGTATCGACATTGACCTACAGAAAGTGGACATTGACCAGTGTCCAGGGACGAATGCAGCAGAGGAGAACGTATTCGCCAACTCGTCCAAATGTCGGCACCAGACAACACAGGTAACAAAAGTATCTACATTTCTGCAGAACTCTTAATGGACTCAGCTTTTATTATCCCCCTCTGTATCACGTTCATTGTACTAAGTGTTAAGTAGAAGTTGAGAACTTCTGAAATATTATCTTCTCAACTTCCCCCCGTAGCCTCACGTTTAAAAAAACTTAGACCAACAAAACAAGAAATCAGCTTTTAATACATTGATGTTCTTATTAAATACTTGTTTTGCGTTGTGAGCGATCATTCTTTAGTCTTCAGCATTAAAAACAATGCCGTTAGTTCATCATTGTTAAACGCCACTGACTCTGTTTCTATCAAATAAAGATTGTTTAGAAAACAAAGTCAAAGAAAAGATTTGAGTAATCAACACTTCCAGACCTAGACTATTGGTAGACATTTAAACTACACCTTGCCTTAGATCAACACTTCCAGACCTAGACTAGTGGTAGACATTTAAACTACACCTTGCCTTAGATCAACACTTCCAGACCTAGACTATTGGTAGACATTTAAACTACACCTTGTCTTAGATCAACACTTCCAGACCTAGACTATTGGTAGACATTTAAACTACACCTTGTCTTAGATCAACACTTCCAGACCTAGACTAGTGGTAGACATTTAAACTACACCTTGCCTTAGATCAACACTTCCAGACCTAGACTATTGGTAGACATTTAAACTACATCTTGCCCTAGATCAACACTTCCAGACCTAGACTAGTGTTAGACATTTAAACTACACCTTGCCTTAGATCAACACTTCCAGACCTAGACTATTGGTAGACATTTAAACTACACCTTGCCTTAGATCAACACTTCCAGACCTAGACTATTGGTAGACATTTAAACTACACCTTGGCTTAGATCAACACTTCCAGACCTAGACTAGTGGTAGACATTTAAACTACACCTTGTCTTAGATCAACACTTCCAGACCTAGACTATTGGTAGACATTTAAACTACACCTTGCCTTAGATCAACACTTCCAGACCTAGACTATTGGTAGACATTTAAACTACACCTTGGCTTAGATCAACACTTCCAGACCTAGACTAGTGGTAGACATTTAAACTACACCTTGTCTTAGATCAACACTTCCAGACCTAGACTATTGGTAGACATTTAAACTACACCTTGCCTTAGATCAACACTTCCAGACCTAGACTATTGGTAGACATTTAAACTACACCTTGCCTTAGATCAACACTTCCAGACCTAGACTATTGGTAGACATTTAAACTACACCTTGCCTTAGATCAACACTTCCAGACCTAGACTATTGGTAGACATTTAAACTACACCTTGTCTTAGATCAACACTTCCAGACCTAGACTATTGGTAGACATTTAAACTACACCTTGCCTTAGATCAACACTTCCAGCCCTAGACTAGTGGTAGACATTTAAACTACACCTTGCCTTAGATCAACACTTCCAGCCCTAGACTAGTGGTAGACATTTAAACTACACCTTGCCTTAGATCAACACTTCCAGACCTAGACAATTGGTAGACATTTAAACTACACCTTGCCTTAGATCAACACTTCCAGACCTAGACTATTGGTAGACATTTAAACTACACCTTGCCCTAGATCAGTTGTGCCAAACGTTTTTCGGACTGATGGTCGTATTCCTTTTTTAAAAAAATCTGGGCCATACCTGATGGGACCATCTTCATTTCGACCAAGCTGCCATACTTGAGGGGACCATCCTTATTTTCATCCATACTTCTTGGGCGGCCTTTCTGCATTTTCGACCTGGGAGACATACCTAGAAGTCGTATTCATTTTCGACCCATGTGTTTCGGCCCAAGTTACCTCAAAAAATGGTCGAGTCTAATTCTGAAACGAAGCATCATTATTCAACGAGGTGCCGGAATAAACCCTGTCACGGGCCAAATATATGGCCCTCGGACCGTAGAATGGCATAACTGTCCGAGAGTAAATGTTTGACTGTCTTAAAGGCCAAAGTATAACTCTTCAGTGTTGTTTCATTGTCTCATTCCGATGGTATGATTACATTATCTTTTGGTAACTGCATTGTCTTATGTTTCTAACAAACTGGCAAGCATGCATTGTAAACTAGTATATGAATAACAATAATAATAATAATAATCTTAGTAATAATAATAATTGATAATAATAAACGTTCCTAAGAAAATTCATGATGCATCTCAGAGGACGATACTGCTGCAAACCTGACACATTACCAAATATTTCCTCATTGCATAGTTGACACTGTTAAAGGTACTACATTTTTTAAAATAATACCTAGGAAAGAAAGTAACTGTTAGCGTTCTATTAATTACCGGTCTATTAGATACATCAGCTATTTCTAATAAATGTTTCTGGAGTTTGGGGGGCTTTAAGCCCGGTCAAGTACTATTCTCTATCCCCCCTTCCTCCCCCCCCCCCAACGCACACATTTAAAAAATCTGGTTTTCTTGAGCTCAACAGCTCCTAAATACTCTCTACAAAGATAAACTTACTTATCAATACATATCAATACTTATCAATACTTATCAACAGCGCGAACTTCTCTTTGAAATTCTATATTTGTATCTTCTATCTCTCCCCACTCCTATGGGGAGACGGACTCGCGCCTTGTTTCACAAATTGTTAAGGACAAAGTGAATACATCTCCTTCTGACACCAGAAGTTGCTAAAGACAAACCAATACAGTAGTACGTGATGTGACATTCAAACCACTACTCTCCTTTAAGAAGCACCTGAAGAAAGAAATCTCCAGTTACATCTGACATGTTGAAATTTCGATTTCGTCTCGGGTGAGTCTTTGGTGGGTGATGCAGGTACTGTCCCACACCAATAAACGTTCGTGGTGTAGGGTGGGGGCTCCGCCCGCCCTTCCAGTCACTTTAACTAACGACGAAAAAATTACGAGTTCTCTTTTTTTTTTTTAAAACTGCTTCTTCTAAAAGTCGTACATCAAGTCGTTTCCTGGAGGAGGGAGATACAATGTCAGCAGCAAATGGACATCTTCTGGTTCGTCTTTAACTCAAGTCAGTCAGAGGCGACACCATAATGAGGGCCCACAATTGATGAGCACTTTCAGTTCCAGTCTGCTTCGCTGAATTTCCATTAGGAGGCTGGCATTCTGCCAGTGCTTTGTTGGTGAAGCTTTCCCAGTAAGAACTAAATTACAATTGTCTTCTCCGTGCTGGGGGTCTTCCGTCACCGACTGCCCGTTAAATGATCTCATAGAGGAAGGAGTGGAACTGACAGACCGTAGGAGCGGGGAGGGGCTTTATAGTAGGGGTCAGAGGAAATTGGTTTAAGATTTAAGACTAAGAGTGGTTTTTTTTTTTACAAGACTGTTCTTTGTAATTGATGGTGTTTGTAGGCTATTAGTTTTCTAAAGTAAACAAAAGCCTATTTAGATTTAAATCAAGTAAACGTGCAATGAAATGTTTGTTAAAAATACTTTGAAAACAAAGCTTATGTAATGAGAAGAACCGCATCATTTTTGCCACATATCTCAATACTGATAATTGATTTACATCTGATAATTGGTGTACATCTGATAATTGATGTACATCTGATAATTGGTGTACTGTGGCAGGTTAGCGAAAGTGACGTGTTTTGCGCATTTAATGTCTAGGGGATGATTATTTTTAAGGCTATCACACACCAACACGTCAGCATGTAAATCGGGAGCAGGCACGCAACGAGACAAGCAATGAAAGATAGATACAAAGTTAAGAATGAGAAATATTTATTAACATAAATATTTACATAAAAAAATAAAAAGGGGGAGGGTTTGCATCTATCTCTAATCAATTATATTTTTAATCATCACTCTTGCACTTAATAAGAGAGTATGTCACTTTGTCTTCTGAACTTAGCTGGTTGTCCTGTTGATGTCGCAGCTGGCTGTGATCCTGGATTGAGGTTCTGCAGCTGGAGGTGGCGCTCTAGCGGGTAGAGGGACACGGCGATATAGTTCTTGTGGAGTCTCAATCCAAAGTTCTGATATCTGTAGTGGGCACAGTAGGGCGGATGGCCGGCTACCGTGGGCACAAGGGTACTGCGGGCAGAGTGGATCTGCCGGGGGCAGCGTAGGATAAGTCCAGTGAGTTACTGAGGGTTTAGCGTAGCTATGACGTCTCGCACAGATCTGAGTCTATAGGGACGTCACACCTAATAAGTTGACAGGTGGGCTGTCGAATAGGCGGGCAAGTAGATCCGATAGTGCCAAGTAGTAGAGTTGAGTAGATCCACGTAGGCACTAGATGATAATCAATAGCGAATAGGCCAGTGTGCAGTGCTGAATAGCACTAAGTACAAAGGCAATAGATCCAAACAAATAGGCAGGTAAATAGGCAATGCCAATCAAATAGGCAGACACCTGAGGGAGGATGCGGATAATAAAGACAAGTTAGAACGTGTCTCTCATGCATCTTATCGATGCCCTCGACTGAGGTGCATTCGTCAGATTGGTAAAATTGCTTTTGAGTACAATGGGGAGATGATGACAAATGGGATTTGGAAAACAGTTGGCAGATAGTAGCAATATAAAAATGTACATAAAAGGGGAAATAATAATCTCAAATAAACAACACAAGTTGGAAGAGAAAAAAAAGGGGGGTGGAGAAATGGCGGTGGTCAGCGACCATGACGGTTTGTTTACATACGACCGTTGGCCGAGAACAATGTAGCGAGATTGAATGGAGAGGGTGTCCGTTCAAGGGGCGCAACTCTCGTTAGAGTAAAATGAGTAAAGGGGAGATAATTCATATATCTTCTCTCAGCGCAGTATTAGTGCGCTACTAAAATTATCAATGCGGTCAGCGAGATAAAGGAAATAAAATAAGATGTACAAATATATACATGGTTGCATCAACGATCCATTGAGCAACGTAGCATTAATAGATTAATGAAATACATAAATACATACATATGCCATGTTTATGTTTTCTACTTACGACAGTGAGAAATACACAATGCACTAATTAAATATAAATGAAATAATAAAATACACATAATGATATCCAATGAGAAATATACACAGAGTAATTAAGATGGAACTTATGATTTACGTTCGGCTTACCACCAGGTATTCCTCTAGGAGTAAGAATAAATGATATAGTCCAGACTCGATTGACAGCGATAGAGAAATGAGAGGGTCTGGCTTGATTTAATCTACCTTATATATAGGCCTGGAAAATGTGGGCGGAAACAGGAAAGGTTCTATGCTTAAGATTTATCTTACACGTGGGTGAATCCGACAAGAGTCGCACCTTGGAGAGGTCAATAGGCGTGTTGGTCCGAGTGATCTCCTATATCAAAGAGAGACGTGGGAGAGGGGGGGAGATTGATTGCATTCCACCCAAGGTGGTGTCAACCGCGGCTGTCAGACATCCGGCGGGTAAGACAAAAGAGATTGTGTGTTTACCTTTCCCCGATCAAGTGCAGATAAATGAAAGGACGCCAAGGTGGCGGACCAAGTCTAGCTTGAAGAGGAAAAGGTGGGGCGGGTGGAGAAATTGGGGATAGAGCGGAGAAATAATTAAAATAAAATAACTAAATAATAGTAAATAATGATTAATGCTGGGATAAATTTGAGTGACTCTGACAGCAAGCTTTTGACTTGTCACATGTACATCTGATAATTAGTGTACAACTGATAATTGGTGCACACTGATTTTTTTGTCTTTTACTATTCTCGGTCTCGGAAGTACCAGAAATTGACTTAGTTTTTGTTTTAGCCAATTCTAATGATGCTTATCAGTTTAAACTTCGAGCCTAGATGTCTACTGTTGTCCATCTGGATATTTGGTTTAAGACTTAGTAATCACATTTGTTGGCCGCTATTAGCGGTAGAACTACAATGGTCAACCTCACAAGATGATCTTTGGGCGAAGACAAGTCATAATAAGACAAAATTCATGTACGACCGCGTTGGCGACTGGGCGTGTTGAACCAAAGCCAGCGTGTTGACTTGTCAAGGCGCTAAACCCCTAACCATCAGATTGTATTTGTCTAGGTTACCAACGATTGACACTTTGTTGTTTCAGTGTGAGCACATTCCGGGCCTGGGGTTCCGGCGAGGCTCCTACAAGTGTGTCTGCAAGCCAGGCTTCTACTTCCCGTACCTGGAGTCCAGTGAGAAATATTTCAAAGGTACAGACGTGGAGGATGAGAATGAGAAGAAGAGAAAGGTGAGTACATTCTGTGACGTCGTGTGTGTTGTGTCAACCTGGGGGGGTGTCTTTGTAGGAGTGTGTCATTGTAAGATTAGTGTCAATGTCCAAGTACGTCAGAGTAGAAGCGCGTCAATCTAAGAGTGTATCGATGTAGAAGTGTGTCAATGTAGGGGTGTGTCAATGTAGAAGTGTGTTAATCTAAAAGAGTTTTGATGTCGAAGTGTGTCAGTCTAGAAGTGTCCCAATCTAGAAGTGTCCCAATCTAGAAGTGTCCCAATCTAGAAGTGTGTCAATCTAGAAGTGTGCCAATCTAGAAGTGTGGCAATCTAGAAGAGTGTCAATCTAGAAGTGTGGCAATCTAGAAGTGTGCCAATCTAGAAGTTTGTCAATCTAGAAGTGTGGCAATCTAGAAGTTTGTCAATCTAGAAGTGTGTCAGTCTAAGAGTATGTCGTTATTGGAGTTTGTTAATGTCAGAGTGATTTACCATTATCTTATAAAAATGTGTCCACAAATTTCACATCAAGCGCATTGTTTCCTTCGTTCTATAAATAAACTTTTGTTTTCAACTGTTGGTCTCTGGTTGTAGACAGTGTCTTTCTCTAATGCCTATGTTGTTGTTTTCTCTTTTCTCTGCTACTTAAAGTTTGTTTCGGAGCTGACTTCTTTCAAACAATCTTGTAATGGATCTATTTGAAGCCTGCTCCTGACACGATTGATATGTAGTCAGGGTGCTAAGGGAGTGTTTCAAAATCAAGGATGTGATTCCTCCCCCCTTTATTTTTGATACACACACCTGCATTCGTTCACTGATATACTAGCCAATAAGAAACAACAGTACTTAGTGAATTTCGTATCAATTTACTAGTTTACATAATTTTGATTTTAGACCACCATGTCTTTTTCAATACGGATGCAATTTACTAGTTCAAAATGAATACTAAAGCAAGGAAAATATTTTGTAAAATATCCTTTAAAAAAAAACAACGGGGAAGAGCTCAGCACTTACAGTTATATTTCTCTATAATGTAGAAGTTATTTCCATTATTCGATGTCAAACAAAAAAATTATTTACCAATAATTAATTGATTGATTTTTAATTTTTAAATTGATGCATGTTTTGTTAAGTAATAATACATAATTGTCTAGTTTCAACTTGATCCTAGAAATAACGTCTACAGACGTTTTAGATATCCCATAATACCTTCGTTAAGGTCCGGGAAGGGGGGGGGAGTAAGGGTTTAATGTCTTCAAACCAGTACCATCTGATATGACGTAAAGAGAGTTTCAGACCTATATATGTTTCAATATGATAAAAAGGTTATTTATTATATTCTTTACCAAATTAGAAAGTAAGCAATACACTTTTCTTTATGTATTTTCTTTTTCATTGATACAACCATATCACTAAGTGCCATTTTAAAATATATTAAAATATGTAATGATATTTTCCGTTTCTTGATATTACCTCCTCTACAATTGGGTATTGTTTTAAAATGGCGCTTAATTTTAAGAGGAAAAACGGCTTGAGTCTTAACATTTAAACGTGACAGACGGACAGACACTACACAAAACGAATACCAGCCTTTCCCCATAAAGAGACGGCTAAAATATATACTTATATTCATTACACCTCGTAGATAGAATGCAAGTATTCATTATTATAAGTGTTTGTTCCATCTTTAATAACGCGAAAAGTCTTTTAAATACATACCAACTATCTATTTATGTATAAAACTATTTAAGTAAATTTAAAATATGCAGAATGACCTATTCTTCGTGAAATTTAAAAAAAAATATTTGGAAGCTATTTCTATTGAGACGCTGGCCAGCTGCTCCTGATATAGCAACCCGATGGCCATGATCCATTGCAGAGATCCATCCCAGCCTGTCCCCTCGTATGCTGGCCATGATCCATTGCAGAGATCCATCCCAGCCTGTCTCCTCGGATGCTGGCCATGATCCATTGCAGAGATCCATCCCAGCCTGTCATCGGATGCTGGCCATGATCCATTGCAGAGATCCATCCCAGCCTGTCCCCTCGGATGCTGGCCATGATCCATTGCAGAGATCCATCCCAGCCTGTCCTCGGATGCTGGCCATGATCCATTGCAGAGATCCATCCCAGCCTGTCTCCTCGGATGCTGGCCATGATCCATTGCAGAGATCCATCCCATTCTGTCTCCTCGGAAGCTGGACATGACCCATTGCAGAGATCCATCCCAGCCTGTCCCCTCGGATGCTGGCCATGATCCATTGAAGAGATCCATCCCAGCCTGTCTCCTCGGATGCTGGCCATGATCTATTGCAGAGATCCATCCCAGCCTGTCTCCTCGGATGCTGGCCATGATCCATTGCAGAGATCCATCCCAGCCTGTCTCCTCGGATGCTGGCCATGATCCATTGCAGAGATCCATCCCAGCCTGTCATCGGATGCTGGCCATGATCCATTGCAGAGATCCATCCCAGCCTGTCCCCTGGGATGCTGGCCATGATCCATTGCAGAGATCCATCCCAGCCTGTCCTCGGACGCTTATCCACTTTGTCATGTCAAGTCAAATGGAACACGTGACATGGCGATGCAGTCAAAAAGCGACTGGAAAATGTCGAGAGGAGTGGGAGACTCTTGTTTCTTGTTGAGTTCAACACAATGAGCGTCCATTCTATGAACATTCTGATCCTCATCAGGTTCACGGTGTAACAGATCTTTTAATTACACTCGTTTTTGTGTGTTTTTTTTAAAGATCTTTTTATGCAATAATAAATTTGCTATGAACTTGAATGTGAAATGTTCATATGTATTTATCATTGTTGAGATTTAAAACAATGGATCTACTCCATCTACTACCTGATCAAACTATTAACTGCCAATTTAACTTGGCGACGAGTGGAGATACCCTTTTTATTGTTTTATTGCAAAGCTACTATCAACTCACTACGTCCGTCTGTCTGTCTGGTACATATTCTGTACATGTTATTTCTCCTACTTCCTATTCTCGGATCAAGTTGAAACTGTGTACAATTATTCATTATCCATAGCAGTACATGAATGAATAAATAAAAAAAAATAAAAAAAAAAAAACAATTAAAAAGCTAATTAGTAGTAATAATTACATTTTGTTTGATATTGAAAATGGTTAATAAATCTTACAGTATTGAGAAATATGTCTGTAAATGTGCAGTTTTTACCCTTACATATGCTTTGTTTCTTTATTTACAGTATTAAAAAATATTTTGCTTGTTAATATGTAGCTTTCTGGCATAAGACAACCGTAGTTCACTTTGTAGAGCACGTCTTTTGCGTATGTAAAAAGTTCTTGGAGAAGCATTTCGTCTTTGCTCATCAGATGTGAAAGTAACGCATGAGACTGGGGGCCTATCGTTAACCTAATCTGGTAGTTCTCATAGATTTAGATGAAGGAATCATTTTCATGGGATGCGTTGTGGGTCCCGGGTTCGAATCCTGGTGAAGACTGAAATTTCTAATTTCGTCCACCCAGCTCTAATCGGTACCTGACATTAGTTAGGGAAAAGTAAAGGCGGTTGGTCGCTTTGCTGGCCACATGGCACCCTCGTTAACCGTGGGCCACAAAAAAACAGATCACCTTTTACATCATCTGCTCTATAGATCGCAAGTTCTGAAAGGGCAACTTTACTTGTGTACGATATCATCTACCAGGTAGTGTGATAGTGCAGACCTGGCATTGGTATAATAATGAAAATACTTTATAAAAGTGTTTTCTTGTTTAAATGAGGTGTACTTTTTCTTAAATAAACAATATATTCTATTGTGATATCAACTGAAAAAGTGGTTACAACTGACTTTGAAGATCTGTTGCAGACCTGCCTCATCACCAGAACATTTCTCAATGAACACTTAATGAGACGACAATGAATTTTGTTTCCCTTAAAGTAAGCGCGATCCTGGTAGTCCAGGCGAATGAAAATTAGTTCATTTTACAAAATAATAATAATAATAAGTTGAGAAACGAAAGGGAAATAATCAAAGATTAGATTCAGTCTGTAAAGAAAGTGGATAGTAAAATGTAGAGAAACACATGAGCCGATGCTCTACAAGGGAGATTATAATTATCGGACAGGCATTTTATTGGATCCGTACTTAAAGGGTTAACTATTACACAAACCAGTACTTGTAGGGTTAAGTAAGGCTTAGCACTTACAAAATTTTATTGCAATTAATGGCCACACAGTAACTACAGGGCTGACCGGAACGTCCGTCCTTCTATTTATAGCACAACGTATCCCAGAAATGTTCGATCAACCATTCTTATCTTATCTTATCTTATATAATACAGACGTTACTTCAAAAAAGAAGATGATTACGTCCTACGCGTCATGCATTTAGTCATGCATATTAACCAATGACTTAAATTCTGCCAAGTCACTGGTTTTTCTGGCTCAGGCAACCCATTCCATGCTCTAATAGCACTAGGGAAGAAGGAGTATTTGTACAAATTTGTCCTAGCATATGGGACGAGGAATGTGCCTTTATTTTTGTGTCTTTCAGAGTATTTTATTAAATTTTGTTTTTGTATTTGAAGATTATGGTTCAGTGTTTTATGTATAATTGCTACTTTACTTTTGGCTGCAGAAGTTTTGCTATGATTGACAATAGAATCACACTTTCGCTTAAACCCATTTTTGAATTCATCGCTGGAATTCATCTTGATTAACACTATCGCTGGAATAATAATAATAATAATTATGGCTTTTATATAGCGCTGCTTTCATGCTTATAGCATGCTCAGAGCGGTTTGGTCCGATCTCATTTGTGGACTAGTGGCGGGGGGGGAGGGGGTACCTGGGAGAAGGTTTTTTCGTGCTGACGTTAGGTGCTCAGTAAACAAAAACTCTGCTCCAGTAGGGTGTCGAACCTCGAGCCCCCATCATAGCCAAGCCAAGGCAAGTTCAAGCGTACTTGGCTTCTTGGCCACGCTTCCCATCTTGAATAACACTATTCATGTAACCACCCTTGAATGACACTTTCTCTGGAATCGGACTCGATATACACATAGGAGTATTTAACACTTTTATTTTGAAATTTCTTCATACAACTCAAACGCTTTTATCTTGAAGTATAACTAGCCTGACATTACCCGCGGCCTGCGGGTCTAAGTTTATGTTTACTAATCTAGTGGATTGGATTTAGATGTATGTTAAACTTAGCTAATGATCCTTTCAAGTTTTTTCTCTTTCGCTACGACAATAAAATTAGGTTTGCGAAAATGGGTTTACCCTAAGTCGATACATTCATATCTATTAAAAACGAAAAGAGCAATAGCTTTGTTAAATGAATGGGATTATAAAGAGAACAATTAAACGAAATAATTTTTAGTACGCGATTCATGAATGAATATAGATCTAGGCCTATCTCAACTCGGCTTCGCAGCTTTCGTAAACAAATGTAGTCTTAAAAATGCTTTAGAAAACCAAATTTGAATGTTTATTTGATCAAAATATGAAATGAATGGACTATAATCAGTATGTTCATGTGTTAAAGTAGAAAACTATCTCTGCGAAGAGCAGTTTTATCATCTTAGAGTTGAATTAGAGTTTTAGATCTAAGGATGGGATTATAAAGTAAACAATTAAACGAATTAATTTTTAGTACGCGATTCATTACGGTATTGTCTAATGAAAGAATGTTCGTCAGGAAATTTGTAGTCACAGATATAAGGAACTAATTTATGTAAAAAAATGGTTTTGAAACACAAATTTGAAGGTTAATTTTATTTTACAATGAAATCAATGGACCTTCTTTTGTATTTTCCTGTGTCAAAGTAAAAAACTATCTGCGCAAAGTGTATTTCTTCAAATTAGATCTAGGTCTAAATCCTTTCGATCTTTTCTCATGTCAACATTGTAGACATGGCCTAGATCCATAAAATACTATAGCTGTAATTGAGTCGGACAACTTTTTTTTTTGGAGGGTCTTACGTTTGTTTTAGGGCTACAATACATACGGTCTAAGTTGGTACCCAAGGAACATTCCTGCCAAGTTTTATCAAGATTGGTCAAGCGGTTTTGATGTCTATAAATCACATACATACATACGTTTTACTTTATACTTTATAGTATAGATTGCAATTCTATAACTGGGGTTCGTTATATTTTATTGAAAATTGTTGGAATCGATGGTACAATATAGAAATGATTAAATTTTCATTATTATATCATTATTACAATATAATGAATGCAATAACTCATTAGCTGATAACTTCGCCTCATTTTGTTAAAATGGTAAAATAGCTGGCGTATATCTTAATTATGTTGGCCGAAATGTTGTTTTTTTCTTGACCTTAAATGAAACGTTTGACCTGCAAACACACGCACGTTTAGCCCGTGCCTTCTGCAAAGCGTTGACCACCTTCAGTTGTAAAACATCTATGGCTGATGTTGTGACGCAAGTTTTTTGTGCCTACAGAGATGAAATCTTGTTTTCATTAAAAAAAATCATGAGCGAGTAACACATAGGCAGCTTAAAGAATAGTTCTACACCCAGGCAAAAACTGCAGCACTGCTGATCCCAAACTGTATCGGCACTTTCTGTTGCTTTGGACAAATCACCTGCGTGGAGAGTGTAGGGGGCCGCAAAAGTGGGCGACATTGTTCCGATTATAGCCAATACCCAGGCTTCATCTCATTATTTCTAAGAGATGATCTATTGTCGTTTCGTTTTTTCTCTTGCATAATGCATGCTCGAGAGCCTCTAGTCTGGTCGTGACACGCCGTACACTTACGCTAGAATATTGTTAAAGGTAATTAAGAATAGACTAGGCTTCACAATAATGTTTTTTTTTAATTGTTAAATCTTGTTTCTTTTTCTTTGAAGAGAAAGTACTTTTTTTTCCCTGAACGAACAAAGAACACACATAAATATACGTACACACACACACAGTCACTCTGTACCGACATACACACACAAACGCATTTACACACACACACGATGCGAGACATGAAACATTGTTACATTCTGATATCGTTGTATCGACACAAGAATGCGACTCTTAAGCCAATAAATGAACGACAAAGCTCGCGGCTACTACGTCGGGCACACTTTGGACACTCTGTTATGTCTGGGTCTGATTCGGTAAGAAAAGAATGAAACAATTATTTCAAGAATTATAAATATCAAAGTGTTCTTTCATTCTACGGCCGCCATGAATATTTTCTGTGGCGGAAGCTGAAACTAACTTCTCACGACATGCCTCACAGTTCGGAAGTTTCACTTCTGTGTTACGGCGCAGCCGTCGCGTTCCATATGTCAAACTGACCGAAAGATATATGAAAGACGTCAGAATCAAATATAAGATCACGTCAGACGTTAATTTAAACTGAAGAAAAATGAATTGGCATCTTGAATGAGACGCTATAGAATCTGACGGAACGCAGTAGGTTTGTAGAACGAACATGAATAATTAACAATGTATACACAAATATCTCCATAATAATACAGCATGACCCAAATAGTTATGACCTTCACTTTGTGGAACTTGCTTGACAGCGATAGAAATTTTCAAACATCTTGTTTAAAATGTATTGCACTAATTAAGCATTTTAGTCATATATTAAATATATGCCCGTGACTTATAAAAGACAACGTCACGTGTGTTGATGACGACAGAACTGTTACCGGAAGAGATTGTCTAGCCAAGAGATTGAAATGACGTCAAATACGCGCTGAGATAGATGCAGGCTAATGCTCCGATTCAGTACAAAACGCTCGCAAGCAGACGCACAAACACACACACACGAGCGCGCTGCCACACTCACGCGTCAATGTGTGGAACATTCACGCCTTGCAAGATATCCCTAGACTTAGTTTTTTTATTTAATTCTAGCAACATGGCTCCCTAAAGGCGAAAATTGGATTTAGTTCTGCGAGATAAAGAAAAAACAACCAAGTCAAAAACAATCTAGAGGGGAAAAAATGATGAAAAAAAAATCGATCCATGCATAGGATGAGATAAAACATAATTCTATTAGCTCAGAGTTAAGGATACTGAGAGAGATAGAGATGGAGAGAGAGACAGAAAGAAAAAGGGAGAGAATGATAGAAAGAGAGAGGGAGAGAGAAAGAAGGAAAGAGAGAAAGAGAGGGACAGAGCTAAAGAGAAGGAGAAAGAGCTAAAGAGGAAGGGCAAGCGAGAGAGAGGGGAGAGAAATAGAAATTGAGAGAGAGAGAGAGTGATTGGGATAAAGAGAGAGAGTGTGATAGAGAGGAAAAGAGCGAGGGAGAGATAGAGAGGGGGGGTAGAGAATGAAGAGAGAGATGGAGATAAAGACAGAGAAGGAAATGTAGCAAGGCAGAGAAAATGAAAGAGAAACAAAGAGAAAAAAGAAAGAGAGAGAGAAAGAAAAAATAGAGAGAAAGAAGGAGAGAGAGAGAGAGAGAGTGAGAAAGAGAGAAAGGCTACATAAAGTGAACAAGAAAGAAGGGTATTGACTTCCCTCCCCCACTATTTAAGATTGTATACAACTAGATGTGAGAATATGTCGGGGGATAGAGAATACGCCCATGTCTCTCGCACAGTTTTTGAAAGAATAATTACTGCTGAGTTAGTGAACTAGAGAGAAAGCCATAGACGAAGAAAGGTGAAATATCACGCTCCCAATTGAACAATGCTGGTTAAAATCCCGAGAGAGAGAGACCGGGGGTAGGGGGGAAGAGAGAGAGAGAGAGAGAGATAGAGGGAAAGAGGGGGGGGTGTCAAAGATCTGAGAAGAGCTAGAGCAGAGTGGTATCCAAACTTTTTTGTCTCGTAGACCCCCTGCCACGTTTTCCAGTTTTCGGTAGACCCCCTGCTTCAGTTATATTTCATTTTTTTTGCAAATTCATTAACTTCAAATTTCACGTTTTTTTAAACTAATTTATAATCAGTGAATCGAATGGTAAAAAAAAAAAAGTAATTTACAGCTACGTTTAAAGTATTATATTTGTATTAATAAAATTCAGATTTAAACCAAAATACTAGATCCTATGTATTACATACAATTATCAAACACACTGGGAAACGTTTTGGTTTAAAAGGTTTGCAAGTTCACCATCCATTGGAGGCATCGTCTCAAATGATCCTCCAGCTGAATTGGTTTAGAACGTCATAAAAAAGTCACACAAACATCTTGTTTGTTTGACAAGCAAGGCATGAAGTCCAATTTGAACTGCTCAACGCTCGCCATGTCTTCTTGTTAAACTTATAACATAACAAAATTAAGCAATTTAAATAGAGTTATTAAAATTAAATACAACAATTTTTCATTTTCAGCATTTAGTAAGGTACAAATCATAAATGTGTGGATAAAATAATTCCATTAACGGGATATCAATATTCAAGTCATGACCTGCTGAAATAAGATTCATTATCATCAGGGCCGCCGCGAGGGTTGTGGCCGCCTGCATGCGAAGTTAAAAAATGCCGCCCCCCCCCCCCATAATTTTATTTTAGAAAAAAAAATTCATTAAGACTGAGCTGGACACTGTACCTAAAGCGCTCTTTGATTTAAATCCATTTTTTGTACCATTCCTTTTTCTTTTCATATTTGCCACATCGTTGTCATATCCCCATTTCCTCTAAGATGTTTCATTTTCAATTTTAACTTTGCATTTTATTGTAAAGAATGTAATGAAAAACAAAAGAAACTATGTTTTAATTATAACACAATTTTTAGGTTTAATTTTTCATTTATATTTTTAACACTATGTATAGAATCCAAATTTAGGTAATGAAATGTCACTAAAATTAGTCAGTTTCACAGACCTATATATAATATGTCTATGGTCAGTTTTTGTTTTCCGGACTAGTGTTGCCTACATAAATTGTAAGAGTTGTAAAAGTTTCTTCATGAAGATAGAATCCAAGATGCGGCAGGTTTTCACTCAAGTCGGCAAAGGGTTTGATTCCGGTCGGGACTCGGCGCTAAGCATCTTCTGGCCTTTTTCTCTTAGTAAGAAGAGAGAATTTGTAATAGGCTAATATTGGGATGTGTTTTCTTTCAGCACGCACTATTCATTCTAATAAAATAAGTCGAGGGCCATATTAAATCTAATAATAAAGAGGCAGCCCTGGCCAATAGTGTTATGCGAGGGACATTCTAGGTAGGCCTACATATTGCGTACGTACGTCTGCAATGGGCGTGAGCTTTTTAACAATATTCTTCGTGTTATAAGTAAGACGTCTCTGTCGCGGAGGTTTTTTGTCACACAAAAGTCGTCACTATTATAAAGTGCAATAGGCGGAAACAAATCGACTATTCTGAGACAACAAAAAAATCCAGCAGAATCGCACTAGCGGAGACGTTTTAAAATGTTTTCTTAAAAACGTTTGGACCCATATTGTTACACAAGCGCCTCGCAAAACGCCGTCTCCTACTTAAGAGATTTTAAGTTTTGAACATGTAATTTTACTAATATTCAAATAAATTACACTGAAAATAAAACATGTTTTCGCCGCCCCCTCTCCTTGTTGTTAGATGGTCGTTGACTTGTCGCTACAAACAGCTAGTACATCTGAACCAATGAAGGCGTTTTATATTTTTACTAAATAAGCTTTAAATAACTTGAACAAACTTCTTATGTGAACAAAAAAAAACAATATAATTGTTATTACAATTTTCACAGATTTAATTTGAGATAGAGATCTAATATTAATGAAATTTACTGATATTTAAACGAAATCTAGCTCATCACAAAATAACGTCTATATTCTTTCATGTCTCAAGATTGTCTGACGTTTTACATTTGCATTATGCTAATTTCATCATCTTAAATGCATAACCACCAATCAATCAATTAACCTCTTCTTAACGCCGCCTAGGAAACACACACACACTCTATAACACCTCTATTAGTCAGGAAGTTGCGCCCCCCCCCCATTCGTATACAATGTGACAATGTTTTAAAATTGACATTCTAATTACTAGATCTACTAGATCTACTTACAGGGCAGGCAATTCTACTCGAAACAAATATTACAAGCAACCCGAGAAAATTCAAGGTCAGGAAAGAGTCGGAGCTTATGGAAAAACCCGTGGGAAACCCTCGCGTGCCGCTTTGTTTTTCTTCTTAAGTTTCCAAAAGAACTTCTTATTGTACAAATATCGTCTCTTCCCCCCCCCTCCCCCCCCCTCCCCAGTTTTCAAAGGATAATGGAATCAGTAGAATTTAAATATTTTTTTTTTTTTTAAATTATTAAACCAAAAATTTTAAGAAAAATGATTCTTGGAAATGATTTGGCCGCCCCTTACATTCGGCCGCCTGCGTGCAATGCACACATTGCACAATAGGTAGCGGCGGCCCTGATTATCATAGACCCCCGTGCCCATCTATTAGACCCCCAATTTACTTTTTCACTTTCGTAGACCCCTTGGAAGTCTTCGTAGACCCCTGGGGGTCTATATAGACCATTTTGGGAATCACTGAGCTAGAGAGAGAGAAGGAAAGAAAAAGTTTGGAAAAAAGAGTAAACTTCTTTCTGTCTCTGCATCTTATAACAGTAATTTAATAAAAAAAAACATGTCTTAATGTTCCAGAACTACTACGAGACAGCCCCTAAAACACTTCCGCTGCAAAAGGACCACATAAAAATGACCTGGAGGGATTAATTGTCTATTTAGAAAGTGCCATCCTATGACGTGATGTCCAGTATTTCATTCCACAAGTGCTAGTTCTACTCGTAAATAAAGAAACATCTAATTACAAGGCAGCACAAAAACAAAAAGTATCGTCTGGTTAAATAGCCAGCTGTCAGAACTGATCCCCGCGTCACTTATTGTTTATCTGTTCTCTTGTTTCTTTAGCTAGAGTTACTAGGTGGCGCTTGTGTTGAATTATCGACTCTATTCTATTGCATCCTGGCGGAAGAATACAGCTGTAAAATAATTATGACATTTGACCCCAGTGTAGTGTCTGATACTTGAGCTGTGGATATAGTTAGCCCTAATGTCTGCCGTGTCCCATTCCCCACTGACTCTTAAATGCTGATCTTTCAAATTGACCAAATTGGATTCTCTTATTAAATAACGGGCTGGAAAGTGGTTGGATTCTGTTCTAAATGCAATGGGATTATTTTAATTTGCCAATTTGGTTTGCAGTTTTTCGGTTTTGTTTTCTTTGTTTTATCTGGCGAGATATTTCCTTCAAAATAGATTTCACCAGTCGTCTTTTCATTGTGCATTTCTTTTATGTTTGAGAAAGTCATAAGTCATGGTGAAATGGGATGACTTTAAAATCTAAAAGGATGATGATATTATCTCTTCTCTTTCTTTTATTTCACTCATTGTCTCATTCTCTTTAACTCTCTTATCATTTTTATCTTTTCATCCCCCCCCCGTATTTCTGTTTGGCTCATGCAAACCCTCACGGTGGGTAGGGGGCGCGACGGCTGAGTGGTTAAGCGCTTGGCTTCTGAACCTGGGGTCCTGGGTTCGAATCTCGGTGAAGACTGGGATTTTGAACTTCGGGGTTTTCAGGGCGCTCCTGAGTCCAACCGACTCAAATGGGTACCTGACTTTAGTTGGGGATAGTAAAGGCGGTCGGTCGTTGTACTGGTCACATGACACCCTGCTCATTAACCGTTAGCCTTAACATTATCAGCCCCATAAATCGCAAGGTCCAAAAGGGGAAACTTTACGTTTTTGTAAAAAAGTAATTGGACACTTTCATACCTTGAGAAATACGGAAAGCAAATGATGTCAAGCTCAAATGGCCTACAGTTAACGAGTGTTTCATGATGCCAGCACAACGACCAGCCGCCTTTACTTCCCGATCCTAAGGTACCCATAAGAGTTGGGTGGACCGGGGCGAGTAGTCTTCACTAAGATTCAAACACAATTCCCTTCGGTAAGAAAGCCAAACGCTTTACCGAATACTCTCTTGTTTATTACATCTTTCACATGCTTATGAGCGAAATATAAGATGTTGAGATCATTCTCTCTCTTCTATCTTTCTCTTTCTTTCTTTCTCTCTCTTCTCTTCCTTTTTCTTTCTCTCTCTTTTTCTTTCTCTCTCCTCTCTTTCTCTTTCTCTCTCTCCTCTCTTTTTTCTCTCTCTCTCCTCTCTTTCTCTTTCTCTCTCTCCTTTCTTTTTCTTTCACTTTCTCTCTCTTTCCTTTCTTTCTCTCTCCTCTCTTTCTCTTTCTTTCTCTCTCCTCTCTCTCTTTCTCTCTCCTCTCTTTCTCTTTCTTTCTCTCTCCTCTCTTTCTCTTTCTTTCTCTCTCTTCTCTTTATCTCTCCTCTCTTTCTCTCTCTTTCTCTCTCTCTTTCCGCTCTTTCTCTTACTCTCTCTTTCTCTCCTCCCTTTCTTCCTTACTATTATACAAGGTATTTTTACCTATGGGTTTTTGAAATCTAAAACTAATATTTTAAAATGTATAAAACATTCCTTAAACTAGAATCTCTCTAAACCCAAGTAGGCAAAAAGATAATTTACATAGACGCAATGACAAGACCACAGTAAATAACTCGGTGCCTGGTTCTCATTCCAATACCAGATCGCCTGAAGGTGATGTACTAATGACATAATCTAGTACACCGCACTCCGTCACATCCTAGTGTTGACTGTCTGACACTAGGGACTACTATTACAAGACAGTGGTTCTCACACCAGTTGGGGCTAATAACGCTATATGAGAATCATACACGTGCTACTCAAATTCAATGATACTTATGTCAGGCCAACAGGTCACAAACTGAAATTGACTGAAATAGTTATATGATTGACACTCAGTGGCATAGCTAGGGTGGGGGGAGGAGGTGGACAATTTGAAAATCCCCCGTGGCCCTCAGTTGAGGGGGACCCCAAATGGTGTGTTTTTTAACATTAATTAAGAATTAAATATTACGCAAAATGCAGTGCCCCCCCGAGAGGTCAAGCCCCCCCCCCCAGGGCCCCCAAACGATGGAAAATTCCTAGCTACTCCCCTGTTGACACCTGTGTCTGACTGAGCCTATCCGTGCATTGAATTTTGGGTTTTGCAAACCTTTAGAAACATCACTGATTGCACCACAGTCTGTTCACTTGTCAAGATGTTTTGGAAAGATCTGCGATGTCTCGTTGCATGCATTAATGTTGTGTTTCAGGGCATCCCAAAATAAACTGTACAGGGTTTTGGAAGAAAAAAAAAGAATCTATCAAAGTGCCTTTTGTTTTACCGCTTCGCTTTGTTTCGTGATCAATGAAGTCAACTTTTTAATTGTCTGTAGCACCGTTTCTTCATCCTGTCTTAATATCAACATAAGAAGTGGCGCCACTGAACATAAGATTATCTTCTAATAATCTAAATAATGTTGACCGCCCGACACCCGTAAAACGACTCTAGTTCGTCTCAAATAGAGGATAGTAAGAGTTTCCCTTTCAGACCTCTCCACCTATGGGGCAGATGATGTTAAGGTCATCTGTTTCTATGGCCAGCGGTTAACGAGCAGGGTGTCATGTGGCCAGCACAACAACCAACCGCCTTTACTTTCCCCAAATAAAGTCAGGTACCCATTAGAGTTGGGTGGACTCAGGGACGCCCTAATAATCCCAAAATTCAAAATTCCGGCCTTCAACAAGATTCAAACCCAGAACCTCAGGTTCGGAAGTCGAGCGCTTAACCACTCAGCTACCGCGCCCCCAGTGCTCTGTAGTATTGCATATTATTCTCCCTCTGGCTGCTTCTCCGAGTTGGTGCCAAATGTAATGCGAAGCATTCCTTTGGATGACATAAGTCAGGTCGAGAGAGGGACCATGATGCATGGCCACGCATGGTCTCTTTATTTAATGCGCCCCGAATAGGAAACTCTTTGTCTCTGCTAAAAAGAGTGGCTAAAAGGAGTTCTATTTCAGTGAAGCATTGTGGGCCATATACTAGAGTGTGCGTGTGTGTTTGTGTGTGGGTGTTGCCTTTACGCATGTGTGTTTATGGGAGTCTTGTTGGGTGTTTGGATTTGGGTATGGGGTTTGTGGGTGTGTACAAAAGATTGACTGAGGCTTGAAGGGTATGTGTAAACAAACTACGAACAAGTTTATTACTTTACTTTTGAAACTGTCATGGCAAATACATTCTCCAAATAGACACCCTATTAGAACGTGCTAGAAATCAAGTCAAATAAATAAGTCTTTCCTTTTTCTTATTCTCTATTTGTTTTCATGATCAATTGTCAACTTTTTCAAGTGAAATTATTGCTTTCCAATTGATTTTCATTTGAATTAATTAAGATTCAAAAGTTGCTCTTTGTGATGACGTAATGTGCAAGTTCTAAATCTAGCTTCAGAAACACAAAAACCTTAACTCCAAAATCGTTCTGCCTGTCTCTCTGCACTGCAAGTGTGGTCATTGATTTTAAATTGTCGGTTTCCCTCAAATATTTTATGGGATAAACTCTATTAGATTACCGCCAGTGTGACGTCACAGAATGGAGGCATCTCCCCGGAAACATAAGGCGGGAATCTATTGGCCTGTGAACTGACAGCAGTCTCAAAGAGCATTCCTGAGATCACAACGAGGTCGTGTTGAGAGCGCGTGTGTCGTTGGATGGAGCGCGAACATTAGTGTGTGAGGATGTGTCGAATGTCTTAAAAGAATGATAGATTAGTGTGTCTTCCATGAATAGCAAAAGATAAAATCGTTTAACTTTTAACAATTGGACCACTTGATGTCAATTTTGCGACTTGTAGATAATTTTTAGATACAAGTTTAACAAATATTAATATTCTTAATAATATTGTACGTTTTTTAATCAATTGTTTTATATCAAATTGATCAATTCATATTTCGTACGGAATTAAATAAATTGATTAATTACAGACACTTATACAATTAAATTTTAAATTTAAATTTGGTCTTTATTGACACACATTTTATATAGATCATAAATATAAAAAATCATTACCTTTTCCATCTAATCACTTGATATAGAAAGAGCATAGACTTGTATATACTATGTCTAAACTGGACATGGGGATTTTTGAACACTACAAAAAATGTCGTGAAAATGTTTTAGAAAGTTGGATCAAGGCGTTGTTTTTTAAAGTAGTTAAAAGAAGTAAAGTTATTTTATTGTCACCCTAACGCCTAACCTATGTAACATATCATTTAATTTTTAGATCTAGATCTAGTAATTAAAGATCAAAATTAAAAGTACTCTCGTCTCATAATTATTTTTTTTTGCAATTTATATACATAATCTAGAAAGATCTAGATAATCAATCTATTTAAATGTGCATAAGATGATTTAAATCAACAAGAATTATTTCCATCTAGGATTTTTGAAACAGCATCTCAATGGAAACAAACAGGAAATGGCTTTGTTTCATAAATCCGAGAAATGATTTTGCATTATTTCTAAACTTTGAAAACTAAAGATCATTAATTTTCTAAGACAAAAAAGATTGATTGGGGCGACTTCCCTTAGAGCTTGAAAAAAAGAGTTTACGTACATAAAAATCTATATATGTATAGCTCTGTGAATCGATTAATCGCGGATAAGAATTTATTTCCGGTTTCCAGTCTAGATATCATATATAAGTCTATACATATAAAGAGCTTAATATTTAAGCTTCATCTGTACACAATAGATAATTTATTAGAGACTTGAGACTCATTAGTAATCATAAAACATATTCATAATACATTACAACAGCATGTGTCAACTTTTCACTTCTGAAGACATCACCCAATTCAATATAAAATTGTAGGTCAGAATGCTCACAATAGCTTGCGAGGGAATCTGTGAAAACAAAGCGAATCTCAAGGGGGTCTGATGCTCCCCGCCTACACCAAGCGATGTCCTGCATTCTGAGCTCCAGCAATGCATTCTCCTGTCCGAACACTTCATCACAATAAAAAAAAAAAGGCTTATTGAAATAAAGTATAATAAATAGACGGGAAGAACTGATCATGAGAAAAGAGTGCGGTCTGTAATCCGCTTGATCGTATTTATATATATTTAGACACGTCTTGTAGCTGGCCTGTTCATCCCGTCGAATTGGCTGTAACGCGACTGAGAGACATTTGACCGATTCAACAGAAAAAGACGGAAAGAATTGCGTTGACGGAGAGGCATGTTTGAGTGGAGCTTATGGAAGATGTATTTCATATAAAAATGTTTGAGTGGAGCTTATAGAAGATGTATTTCATATAAAAATGTTTGAGTGGAGCTTATGGAAGATGTATTTCATATAAAAATGTTTGAGTGGAGCTTATGGAAGATGTATTTCATATAAAAATGTTTGAGTGGAGCTTATGGAAGATGTATTTCATATAAAAATGTTTGAGTGGAGCTTATGGAAGATGTATTTCATATAAAAATGTTTGAGTGGAGCTTATGGAAGATGTATTTCATATAAAAATGTTTGAGTGGAGCTTATGGAAGATGTATTTCATATAAAAATGTTTGAGTGGAGCTTATGGAAGATGTATTTCATATAAAAATGTTTGAGTGGAGCTTATGGAAGATGTATTTCATATAAAAATGTTTGAGTGGAGCTTATGGAAGATGTATTTCATATAAAAATGTTTGAGTGGAGCTTATGGAAGATGTATTTCATATAAAAATGTTTGAGTGGAGCTTATTGAAGATGTATTTCATATAAAAATGAGCACTTTCGCGTCGCTACTCCTCTAGTCAATTTATGGGTGGTTTCAGACGTTAAGGTTAGTAAAGTTTCCCTTTTAGACATTTAGGCAGATGTTTGTAAGGTCATCTGTTTCTGTAGTCAACAGTTAACGAGGTCTCAGACGTACTACATTGTTGTAGCTTTAAGGCATGCACTCAACATAAGAAGAATAACAATGGTAGTGATTTAAAAAATAAAATAAATAACACACATACAAACCAACAGGATGCCAAGTTCTCGTAGTTCTTCATCTCAACTCAGCCGGAATCCATCTTGTCTCTAGTTCCTGTCTTGTCTTTCCATCTCTCGAGTGGAACAGTATGCTAGTGCGCACCATGTCTATCAGCACGGGAACAGAGTTGTATTAAACCTCACACCACACAATAAAATACTTGTAATCGACGGACACACTACGTTAGTTGTCTTCTCTCTCACTCTCTCTCTCTATCACTCTCCCTATTTCTCTCTCTCTATCTCTCTCCCTATCTCTCTCTCTCTATCTCTCTCCCTATCTCTCTCTCTCTCTCCCTATCTCTCTCTCTCTCTCTCTCTTCTGTTGATGTTCTGACGGTCTTAGCATTCGAGCATTTTGTTGTAACGAGACATACGCACCCCCTCATACACCCAAATTCACCATTTTGTTGCAACTGATACATACACCCCCCTCATACACCCAAATTCACCATTTTGTTGCAACTGATACATACACCCCCCTCATACACCCAAATTCACCATTTTGTTGTAACTGAGACATACGCCCCCCTCATACACCCAAATTCACCATTTTGTTGTAACTGAGACACACGCCCCCCCTCATACACCCAAATTCACCATTTTGTTGTAACTGAGACATACGCCCCCCCTCATACACCCAAATTCACCATTTTGTTGTAACTGAGACATACGCCCCCCCTCATACACCCAAATTCACCATTTTGTTGTAACTGAGACATACGCCCCCCCTCATACACTCAAATTCACCATTTTGTTGCAACTGAGAAATACGCCCCCCCATACACACAAATTCACCATTTTGTTGTAACTGAGACATACGCCCCCCTCATACACCCAAATTCACCATTTTGTTGTAACTGAGACATACGCCCCCCCTTATACACCCAAATTCACCATTTTGTTGTAACTGAGACATACGCCCCCCTCATACACCCAAATTCACCATTTGTTGCAACTGAGACATACGCCCCCCTCATACACCCAAATTTACCATTTTGTTGCAACTGAGACATACGCCCTCCTTCATACACCCAAATTCACCATTTTTTTGCAACTGAGACATACGCTCCCCCTCATACACCCATATTCACCATTTTGTTGCAACTGAGACATACGCCCCCCTCATACACCCAAATTCACCATTTTGTTGCAATTGAGACATACGCCTCCCTCATACACCCAAATTCACCATTGTGTTGTAACTGAGACATACGCACCCCCTCATACACCCAAATTCACCATTTTGTTGCAACTGATACATACACCCCCCTCATACACCCAAATTCACCATTTTGTTGCAACTGATACATACACCCCCCTCATACACCCAAATTCACCATTTTGTTGTAACTGAGACATACGCCCCCCTCATACACCCAAATTCACCATTTTGTTGTAACTGAGACACACGCCCCCCCTCATACACCCAAATTCACCATTTTGTTGTAACTGAGACATACGCCCCCCCTCATACACCCAATTCACCATTTTGTTGTAACTGAGACATACGCCCCCCCTCATACACCCAAATTCACCATTTTGTTGTAACTGAGACATACGCCCCCCCTCATACACTCAAATTCACCATTTTGTTGCAACTGAGAAATACGCCCCCCCATACACACAAATTCACCATTTTGTTGTAACTGAGACATACGCCCCCCTCATACACCCAAATTCACCATTTTGTTGTAACTGAGACATACGCCCCCCCTTATACACCCAAATTCACCATTTTGTTGTAACTGAGACATACGCCCCCCCCCCCCGCTCATACACCCAAATTCATCATTTTGTTGCAACTCAGACATACGCCCCCCCCCCGCTCATACACCCAAATTCACCATTTTGTTGTAATTGAGACATACGCCACCCTCATACACCCAAATTCACCATTGTGTTGTAACTGAGACATACGCCCCCCCTCATACACCCAAATTCACCATTTTGTTGTAACTGAGACATACGCCCCGCCTCATACACCCAAATTCACCATTTTGTTGCAACTGAGACATACCCCCCCTCATACACCCAAATTCACCATTTTGTTGTAATTGAGGCATACGTCCCCTCATACACCCAAATTCACCATTTTGTTGTAACTGAGACATACGCCCCGCCTCATACACCCAAATTCACCATTTTGTTGTAACTGAGACATACGCCCCGCCTCATACACCCAAATTCACCATTTTGTTGCAACTGAGACATACCCCCCCTCATACACCCAAATTCACCATTGTGTTGTAACTGAGACATACGCACCCCCTCATACACCCAAATTCACCATTTTGTTGTAACTGAGACATACGCCCCGCCTCATACACCCAAATTCACCATTTTGTTGCAACTGAGACATACCCCCCTCATACACCCAAATTCACCATTGTGTTGTAACTGAGACATACGCACCCCCTCATACACCCAAATTCACCATTTTGTTGCAACTGATACATACACCCCCCTCATACACCCAAATTCACCATTTTGTTGCAACTGAGACATACCCCCCCTCATACACCCAAATTCACCATTTTGTTGTAATTGAGGCATACGTCCCCCTCATACACCCAAATTCACCATTTTGTTGTCATTGACTGCCATTTAACTTCCATACACTACACACAACAAAATGTTTAAAGAGCTCTATTTCGTGGTCCTGTGTCTAACTCAGTGCGCATGTACAAACAGGAACATGCAAATATTGTTTATGACCTGAGAAAAGTCCCTCATTTTTTACATTAAAATAAAACTTACAAAAATGTGTCAAATTCTTGGACATCAGTTTAATAAAAAAAAAACCAAAAGATTGTAATGGTAGACAATCAGCTGAGTTATGTATTGGTCAAAGTCCAACTTTTTTTGTGGTTATTTAAGTAAAGCATAATTTATTATCATAGTCATATGTGTGGATATTTGATTTTACTGTCCATCCTATTTGTCAGCCATAAATAGACCTTTTGATAATATAGTTTAGTTCAGTAAACCGCGTGTAATTACCTTAGAAAAAGATGTGTATGAAGTCTAAAATGATGTCGGTGATTACAGCTTTCTTTTCAAAGCGCCACCTACAGGATTTTTTATGAATGTAATTGTCCTAATTTTTCTTTTATTCTGTTTTTCATAGTAAGTAGGTCAAAACCGATACTTGACTTCAAAACAAATAAAACAAAGAATGGACCAGCATCTCTCTTGGCATCATGTTAAGAACAGCTGCTGACCGAGAACATAGGAGGGATTTGGTTACTCAATTTGTCACAGCACCCCTACGATGAAAGTCAAGAGACGGATGATAATGATAATGAGACCACATAATTCTATGCGACGACATATTTGAATTATTATCTCGTTCCGACAAAGTGTGTAATTGGTAGATGACGAAATGAAAACTAACATGAGTTCTCTAGTTAATTCAGAGCGCAACAATGATGATGCGGTTGGGGTTAGGTGATAGCTCTAGAGCAGGGGTTCTCAACCTGTGGGTCGCGACCCCCTTGGGGGTCGATTGACTATTTGCCAGGGGTCGCTTAAGACCATCGAAAATATGGATTGCTATTGTCTACTCTTCTGTTGCTGTATGTGTGTGTGTGGGGGGGGGGGGGGGTCGCGGCAGAGTGGGGGATTGTAAAAAGGTGTCGCTGAGCTTAAAAGGTTGAGAACTGCTACTCTAGAGTCTAGACAGCTTGTCCGAGTAACTCTTGTAGACATACAACTTTATACCAAAGTTATAATATATTCTCTCCCCTTTTCGTTTTTTGCAACTGAGACATACGCTCCCCCTCATACACCCATATTCACCATTTTGTTGCAACTGAGACATACGCCCCCCTCATACACCCAAATTCACCATTTTGTTGCAATTGAGACATACGCCTCCCTTATACACCCAAATTCACCATTGTGTTGTAACTGAGACATACGCACCCCCTCATACACCCAAATTCACCATTTTGTTGCAACTGATACATACACCCCCCTCATACACCCAAATTCACCATTTTGTTGCAACTGATACATACACCCCCCTCATACACCCAAATTCACCATTTTGTTGTAACTGAGACATACGCCCCCCTCATACACCCAAATTCACCATTTTGTTGTAACTGAGACACACGCCCCCCCTCATACACCCAAATTCACCATTTTGTTGTAACTGAGACATACGCCCCCCCTCATACACCCAAATTCACCATTTTGTTGTAACTGAGACATACGCCCCCCCTCATACACCCAAATTCACCATTTTGTTGTAACTGAGACATACGCCCCCCCTCATACACTCAAATTCACCATTTTGTTGCAACTGAGAAATACGCCCCCCCATACACACAAATTCACCATTTTGTTGTAACTGAGACATACGCCCCCCTCATACACCCAAATTCACCATTTTGTTGTAACTGAGACATACGCCCCCCCCCTTATACACCCAAATTCACCATTTTGTTGTAACTGAGACATACGCCCCCCCCCCCGCTCATACACCCAAATTCATCATTTTGTTGCAACTCAGACATACGCCCCCCCCCCGCTCATACACCCAAATTCACCATTTTGTTGTAATTGAGACATACGCCACCCTCATACACCCAAATTCACCATTGTGTTGTAACTGAGACATACGCCCCCCCTCATACACCCAAATTCACCATTTTGTTGTAACTGAGACATACGCCCCGCCTCATACACCCAAATTCACCATTTTGTTGCAACTGAGACATACCCCCCCTCATACACCCAAATTCACCATTTTGTTGTAATTGAGGCATACGTCCCCCTCATACACCCAAATTCACCATTTTGTTGTAACTGAGACATACGCCCCGCCTCATACACCCAAATTCACCATTTTGTTGTAACTGAGACATACGCCCCGCCTCATACACCCAAATTCACCATTTTGTTGCAACTGAGACATACCCCCCCTCATACACCCAAATTCACCATTGTGTTGTAACTGAGACATACGCACCCCCTCATACACCCAAATTCACCATTTTGTTGTAACTGAGACATACGCCCCGCCTCATACACCCAAATTCACCATTTTGTTGCAACTGAGACATACCCCCCCTCATACACCCAAATTCACCATTGTGTTGTAACTGAGACATACGCACCCCCTCATACACCCAAATTCACCATTTTGTTGCAACTGATACATACACCCCCCTCATACACCCAAATTCACCATTTTGTTGCAACTGAGACATACCCCCCCTCATACACCCAAATTCACCATTTTGTTGTAATTGAGGCATACGTCCCCCTCATACACCCAAATTCACCATTTTGTTGTCATTGACTGCCATTTAACTTCCATACACTACACACAACAAATGTTTAAAGAGCTCTATTTCGTGGTCTGTGTCTAACTCAGTGCGCATGTACAAACAGGAACATGCAAATATTGTTTATGACCTGAGAAAAGTCCCTCATTTTTTACATTAAAATAAAACTTACAAAAATGTGTCAAATTCTTGGACATCAGTTTAATAAAAAAAAAACCAAAAGATTGTAATGGTAGACAATCAGCTGAGTTATGTATTGGTCAAAGTCCAACTTTTTTTGTGGTTATTTAAGTAAAGCATAATTTATTATCATAGTCATATGTGTGGATATTTGATTTTACTGTCCATCCTATTTGTCAGCCATAAATAGACCTTTTGATAATATAGTTTAGTTCAGTAAACCGCGTGTAATTACCTTAGAAAAAGATGTGTATGAAGTCTAAAATGATGTCGGTGATTACAGCTTTCTTTCCAAAGCGCCACCTACAGGATTTTTTATGAATGTAATTGTCCTAATTTTTCTTTTATTCTGTTTTTCATAGTAAGTAGGTCAAAACCGATACTTGACTTCAAAACAAATAAAACAAAGAATGGACCAGCATCTCTCTTGGCATCATGTTAAGAACAGCTGCTGACCGAGAACATAGGAGGGATTTGGTTACTCAATTTGTCACAGCACCCCTACGATGAAAGTCAAGAGACGGATGATAATGATAATGAGACCACATAATTCTATGCGACGACATATTTGAATTATTATCTCGTTCCGACAAAGTGTGTAATTGGTAGATGACGAAATGAAAACTAACATGAGTTCTCTAGTTAATTCAGAGCGCAACAATGATGATGCGGTTGGGGTTAGGTGATAGCTCTAGAGCAGGGGTTCTCAACCTGTGGGTCGCGACCCCCTTGGGGGTCGATTGACTATTTGCCAGGGGTCGCTTAAGACCATCGAAAATATGGATTGCTATTGTCTACTCTTCTGTTGCTGTATGTGTGTGTGTGGGGGGGGGGGGGTCGCGGCAGAGTGGGGGATTGTAAAAAGGTGTCGCTGAGCTTAAAAGGTTGAGAACTGCTACTCTAGAGTCTAGACAGCTTGTCCGAGTAACTCTTGTAGACATACAACTTTATACCAAAGTTATAATATATTCTCTCCCCTTTTCGTTTCCCCCCCCCCCCCCACCCCATTTAAGCCGATGTCAAAACAACGCAAGTCTTTAAAAAAAAGTGATTTATCTTGCTTGTGTTTGAAGACCAGAGTTTAAACAACGAATGAAATCTCTGCACTTTATCGGACATTTTTGTTTTCCTTCTAGCAGCAAATCTTTCGTCATGTCAATACAGATGTTTGACATATTCATGTCAATACTGACATCATCTGTTCTGGGAATGTCAATTAAACTTGTGGACACAGTCCTGATGTTTTCTGGATAAGAAGCCAGTACAAATTTTTAAAATATTTTTTTTTTGCATCTGTTTGAGATAAATATTGAGATCTATCTGATTAGAATTTCTAAATGATTTTTTTTTAATGTATGTCTTGACGTTTTAACGATTGATTTGATTCTTTACATACTACATAGGTGTGGTGCAAGTAGTGGAAATCTTTTGAGAGATAGAAGTGTGATTACAATAATTATGACCATGCCGCTTATAACTTATCATCAAAGTCCAAGGTGTGGTAAAAGTACGACCATGTTTCACTTTATTTTATTTTTCAATCGCTCTTTCTTGAAAATGGGCTCGTCATTTTTAGCCTTGAAATAAGGTTTTATTTTTTTCTAATAAAGGCGGAGTTCACCCCTCCTCGAGATATCATGTCGCCTGTTTAAGTTTTGCTTTAATTCCTTTTAAACATTAACGTGTTACAATTTTGTCATTTAAATAGAAAATGAATGCATTAAATATTGCTCATTTCATGATTTTTTAAATTAAAATTTGTTAGATAAAAATGATCAAATGATGAAAATATCAGGGGATGAAATGACCGGGGCTAAAGTGACCAGGGGATGAAATGACCGGGGATGAAGTGGCCGGGGATGAAATGACCGGGGATGAAATGACCGGGGATGAAGTGACCGGGGATGAAGTGACCGGGGATGAAAAGACTGTGGATGAAGCGACCGGGGATGAAGTGACCGGGGATGAAATGACCGGTCACCTATATATATATATGCTGTGGTATTTTACGTCTCGAGAGACGATCTTTTCCCTTTGCAACTTCTTGTGTGACTAAAGAGGCCAATCCTTGATACACAGCTGCGATCGCAGGTTGGGCATATATAATCACCAGGCGCCGTTGCATTTTCACCCTTCTTTCTGCTTCTGTTGTGTATGGCATCTGCAATCTTTGACCCTTCCTTTATGCTCTCTCTCCATGAGGATCTGTCCAGTGCCACCTCTTCCCAGTTGCCAGTGTCGATTTTGAAGAGCTTCATGTCGCGTTTGCATACATCCGTATAACGTAAAAGTGGGCGACCAGCGGCTCTCCTGCCTTCTATTAGATCGCCATACAGGATGTCCTGTGGAAGTCGACCTTCTGGCATTCTACGAACGTGGCCAAGCCAGCCAAGGCGTCTGCTGCTGATAACAGAGCGGATGTCCTGGCACCCTGCTCTTTATAGCACTTCCTCATTGGTTATCTTATCTTGCCACCTTATTTTAAAGATCCGCCTTAGGCATCGGAGGTGGAAAACATTCAGCTTTTTTTCCTGCCATGAGTAGGTTGACCATGTTTCACTTCCGTACAGCAAGGTGCTCAACACACAGGTCCGGTAGACTAGGGCTTTAGTACATATATATACATATATATATATATATATTCATTTGGAAACTTATGTTTACGAGAAAAATCGACTAATAACTGTAAAGCACTCTTATTATATTAAAATAATATACAGCAGAAACAAGCTTTTGTTTTTAATTTCAAAATTGGGAAATTGGGTTTCTGATTTTTTTTTAAATTTGTTTACTTTGGTAGCATAAGCCTATTATAATCAAATGTGTTATTTTTTTAAAGTAACAATTCAGCAATATTAATTTTCAAAACTCTTTTATTTCTATCGTTCATTAATAAGCCTAACGCCAGAACACCTCAGATAATGTCAGGTCTGCAGCAGTACCGCGCTGCAGCAGGAAATCAGAATTTTCCTAAGTATTTTAAGGGATTCGTAGATATCTTTAAGGTCATTAATGTTCATCCCTTCCACTGATATCCCTAAGGGATATATTGTTATTTTAGTTAGCATCCATAAAGTCTAAATGTAAAAGTATGATCTTAATTTCTGGTTTCATTTCTTTTTATGTTGGGGGTAATAGTGTTGTGATGTTCATAATAGTTGCAGGAGGCGCGTTGGCTGAGTGGTGGAGCGCTTGGCTTCGAACCGGGGGTCCCGGGTTCGAATCCTGGTGAAGACTGAGATTTTTAATTCCGGGATTTTTGGGCGCCTCTGAGTCCACCCAGCTCAAATGGGTACCTGACATTAGTTGGGGAAAAGTAAAGGCGTTGGTCGTTGTGCTGGCCACATGACACCCTCGTTAACCGTAGGCCACAGAAACAGATGACCTTTACGTCATCTGCTCTATAGACCACAAGGTCTGAAAGGGGAACTTTACTTTTTATAATTATTGCGGATTCTTCCAGTTTGTAGATTACCAGTAGATCTTGTCTATTGAAAATATCCCAGTAGAGTAGGCAGCTAGTATACTACAAAAAAAAAAAAAACTATCCCTCACCGTGGTAAGTATTTATAGTAAAAAAATCGTATTTTTCCCTTTCAATATTGTTTATGTATAGTGAGTCCTCCATGCTCCTATAGCATGCTTAAGGCGCTCTGGTCTAGTCTTTTGTGTGGACGTGTATCTGTGTTAATAGATATTTTCTTTAGGAGCTGACCAAGCACACAAGACATCCCATCATTAAGAGTCAAAAATACAATTCTGTAGTTTAGTCACTTTAGTTGTGATTGTTGGGGTGGGGGGGGGGGGAGAGGTTAGGGCGTATATTTTTTACAAGCTCAACTTTTTGAGTTTCAGACCGTGAACTGAAGTTTATTTAATTAGCCTGAACTATTCATCGATGTCCTTCACCTTGGATAGCTTAATGACATTCGTTTTAGATTTTCTCTTTAGTTAAACCTTGAGTTATTTATACACACAAAGGTAAACATTATATGAGTTGACGTCCTCTGGGAATGATGCTTGATTCCTGATTCCAATTTTTCAACTTGGCAAGTAATCGAAAGCTAGGCTTCAATTCAAGATTCGATACGAACCAAATTAGTGATTTTTCTGAAGCTCTGATAGAACCCTAATTTCTCCTGGGACAGGAGAGAGAATTTACTTTTTGATGCGAGTTACCTTTAAAGATCAACGGACATTTCTAGTTTTTGTTTTTCTTTCTTTTTTTTTTTTTAAGCGTCAGAGGCGGATCCCTTATTCATTCATTCAATACGTTTTTTTTTTTTGGTTTTGAGATTTTCAGTAATTAATAAGTAAAATAGTAAATGATCACATCTTCATATCGATGATAACAATATACGATTGGAAACATAATCATTTGACCTATGCTTCTCTATTGACATCTACATATTAGCACACAATCGGAGTGTTCTCATGGTAGAAGGAGATAATATTATTACACCCTTCAGTGCGTTGCTATTATATTCTTTTGTACAATAGCTCTATTCAAGTCACTCCTTCATGGAGCGTGGAACCTGGGTGGGTGGAAACTGGACACGAATTTTGAAAACGGATCAAACGATTGTCCTAAAAATGTAGCCGTTAATGTATATCGCTGAGAAAAGATGCTCTACTCGTTGGCTGCACTAACTAGGTCTATGATTAGATCCAACATCGGTTTTGAAAGGACTTCTGTGTTCTCGAAAAGACCATTTCGTTATTGATTTAAGATTTTAATAATTAAAGAATAATTTTACAAACCATCTGTCGGGCACGACATGGCCTAAATTGTGCCGATGTGCCTAAACTCAAAACTCAACCCACAAACCATCTGCTAATGAACATCAAGTTTTGATGACGGAATAATCCTCTTTTCCAATGTAATCTACAATTATTAGTTTAAAGATCTATGCAAAACTACCGCTCTATAAGAGAAAAAGAATATTTCATTAATCAGTTCTGACGTTCTGCTCTATAAGTCACACTTGTCATTAATCTTCGGACTTGAAGACATAACTTATTATAAGTTGTGTTAAGGAACTATTGTCTTTAAAAAAACAAGGGGTTGATTGGCTAAAAGGTGCCATTTGCAAAGAAATCGTTGGGGTAGCAATACGATATCGCACTATTCAATACTCTAAAACGTAAGGCGATACCACAGCTAAATATGCAAAACCGAATATTGGCAGATGACTGCACCCTAAATGCCTCAATCGAAGAGGATCTTCAAAAGAGCTTGTTCCTCTTCGCCAAGGTTTGCAAACATTTTTGCCAAGCCATCAATGTAACAAAGAGTGAAGTGCGGCTCCAACCTTCTCCAAATTAAATAGTACCAAACATTCTCAATATGGTCAAAAACTATCAAATATAAAATATTTGTCTATTTTAGGAAACACCATATCAATAAATGCCAACCTGCATGATGAGGTGCACTAACTGGTTGTACTTGCCAATGCCGCCTTTGGCAGACTTCCAAGTATGGTCACGGAGAGGACTCAGAATATCATCCACATCAAAAAGTTACATTTCTTCTAACTGCGTTGTCCAAGAACAATTCATTAGTTGATTGGTTTGACTACATACCAGACGTTAGGATCTTACAGCTGTTATAGATGGACAGTATCCACGCCACAACAAAAAGTGAAGCTGTGATTGTCTGAGTTTCAAGATACTAGACAAGGAGTTCCGTCATAAGCAAAGAAAGCAGTAAAACGTAGCAGGCATCTCAGCAGCAGACAAGCCTAGCCATGACCTGTATGTGGCCAGCTTTTTAAAGCGAGAAATCTGTAGCCATCCCAGGAAATGAGAAATGTGCTCATCTTCGACTACAAAGTTTCTATTTCTTTATTTTTTTTTAATTTTGGTTCAAGTTTCTGTAACTCTTGAACACATTGTATTATTTTTACATGTTTTTGCCTCCCTTTGCATTATGGGGGATATACCGGTACTTTTGTAAAGTTCAAAGTTTTGGCCACGTGTTGAGCGTTACTTTTTTGTTGTTTAGTTACCTGACGTTATTTCAAAATAAAAAGTTTCATTTTTAAGATTTCGAATTTCATGATTGTCATGGAGTTTGTCTGTGTGTGTCTATAATGGAGCTTAAATTTCCATGCGCCAGAACATCTAAGAAGAAAAACGTCGAGCATAAATAAAGATTGCGCCACAACATCTAGTAACTCAGGAAGTTAACGAAACATTGCTGCATATACCAGTGGCGTCACTAGGGGGTGCGGACCGAACCGGCCGACACCGACCCTAGTGACGCCACTGGCCCGGTACCTTGTTTTGGTGCAGACTGTGTTGACACCGGGTACAAAGAAAAAATATCCCACTCCCTGACAAACACTTCTTCTTGGATGACAACAATTTTGTGACAACAATTTTGTGACAACCATTCTGTGACAACCATTGTGTGGCAAGCATTCTTTGACAACCATAATGTGACATCCGTCTAATGACAACACGTAAAGGTCAATGTCTTGAGTCTGACTCTATCTCCAAATATCCCACATTAAAACAAGGCCTCTAAGCCTGAATATAGGTCAACCAGAAAGTGTCCAAAGATTAGCACAAATGGAAGGAAGCCTCCATTATGACACATTGTCATCCAATGAACAGATCGCGTGCTGGTGCCCTAAAGGATTAAGCCAATTGGGTCTCTCGATTTCTTCTTTTCTTCTTCAATCAGATTTAGCAGCTAGACTCTAAGTGCTGTGTGGTCGTTAAAATAAACCTTTCCCGAAGCAGTCTTCCTTGTGACAGTATAGTAACACTGCAAATGTGCGTCTAAATTTTATTTTTACATTTGTTTTTAGATTGGCATTACATTACGCCACCCACCCCCCACCCCTCTTTTATTTATCGATCTGAAAAGTAGTACGCCAGTTTTTTTAATCAAGTATTCAACCTAAAAAAAAAATCTCAAAAAGACATAAAGATAGAGGCATATTTCTTTTTTTTTTTTTCATTCTTCATAGAAGTTCTCCTTTTCCCTAAATGCTTTAATAAAACGTTATTATTTCCCTTGTTCTATTTTTAGTTACATTTTCTTAGAAATGAAAATAAAGCAAAATAATTTGTTTTGCCGTTTTATTAACCTTCAGCCATCTTAGTACGTGATAAGCAGTGACTATGGTCGATCTAATTATCATGTGACATGATTATAATAACATGTTTTTGTAAATGGGTGTGTGAAAACCGCTTTTATGATATTATTTGCAATCTTATTGCAAGTCAAAAACTAAGTATCGTTGTAGGTTGTAAAAGAAAAGGTTGAATAAACATCCACTATTGATCCTCACCAAGGGAAGCAACACATACTTCTTCTTCTTATATAATACATTTATATCCCTTCTGTTTCAGTGCCTTATCTTGGTAAAAAAAAATATCTCAATTATCCTAGGGGAAAAAAAACAAGCCTATTCGATATAAAATGTTGTCTTTGAATATAGAGACTAATAGTCAAGGGAGCCGTAGAAATAGATGAAAGATTTGCTGGCGATGTTGTTGTTTTTTTGTTTGTTATTTATTGTTTCTGTTTATGAAAATCTCTAAGTGAAGAGCGTTGCCCATTAGAAATGAGGACAATGGATGACCAGGTCTAGAAGAGCTGTCCAAAGTTTCCGTCTGTCATTATTCCCTTAACGTTTCTGTTGGTAAGAGAAGGAGCAGTTGCCGGACAGGTCATCAGAAAAAGGTGGACACAATGATGTAGTGATGGTCAAGAGGAAGAAGTCATTCTCAGCTCTATCAGTGAGTCCCAAAGTGCTCGCCTCCAGTCGTCGTTTCCATATCTGTACCAATGCATGAGACTTATTGCATGAGCTTCTGGGATAGCGCTGACTCAAAGTCAAAGACAGAATGTATTTCCCAAATCATGTTATTCCACCAAGATATTCACACTAATGTTTTCCGAACCATGTTATTCCATCATGGCATTGACACAATGTTTTCCAAACCATGTTATTGTGCCATGGCTTGTACACCATGTTTTCCAAACCATGTTATTGCGCCATAGCTTGTACACCATGTTTTTTTTAAGCCTTGCTTCACACTTATTAAATATTTTCTAAATGCTAAAAAAATATTCGCATGCTCTCAAGATTCATCAGACACTTTTCGAAGAGATTTATCCCGTCAGCCGCCTGCAAAGCTAGCCTACTAATACATTGTGCATTAAATTTATTTTCCTTGTTCAATGTGTCTTCAAACTTATCTTACAATACTTATCTTACAAAACTATCTTACAATATGTCTACGTATCGTACCAGAATCTGACATTCACCACATTCAATAAAATACACTTTCTAATAGAAATGACACTATCTCTGACAAGGGCATATATTTTCGGTGACATGACAGCTCAGTGATGTAGTTTGCAGCAATATTCATGTCCAAACATAAAATCATGTACAAATCAAAGTTTCTTTCCATGTGGCTAAATCCCTCTTTGTTTTTGTTCACGTCAATGTATTTCTGGCCCCATTAGCTCTGGTGTTTCCATTACATCTGTCGCATTTCCTTGGAGGAACTTTAAAACTATTTGTATTTCTAGCCTCATTAGCTCTGGTGTTTCCATTACATCTGTCGCATTTCCTTGGAGGAACTTCAAAACTATTTGTATTTCTAGCCCCATTAGCTCTGGTGTTTCCATTACATCTGTCGCATTTCCTTGGAGGAACTTCAAAACTATTTGTATTTCTAGCCCCATTAACTCTAGTGTTTCCATTACATCTGTCGCATTTCCTTGGAGGAACTTCAAAACTATTTGTATTTCTAGCCCCATTAGCTCTAGTGTTTCCATTACATCTGTCGCATTTCCTTGGAGGAACTTCAAAACTATTTGTATTTCTAGCCCCATTAACTCTAGTGTTTCCATTACATCTGTCGCATTTCCTTGGAGGAACTTTAAAACTATTTGTATTTCTAGCCTCATTAGCTCTGGTGTTTCCATTACATCTGTCGCATTTCCTTGGAGAAACTTCAAAACTATTTGTATTTCTAGCCCCATTAGCTCTGGTGTTTCCATTACATCTGTCGCATTTCCTTGGAGGAACTTTAAAACTATTTGTATTTCTAGCCTCATTAGCTCTGGTGTTTCCATTACATCTGTCGCATTTCCTTGGAGAAACTTCAAAACTATTTGTATTTCTAGCCCCATTAGCTCTGGTGTTTCCATTACATCTGTCGCATTTCCTTGGAGGAACTTCAAAACTATTTGTATTTCTAGCCTCATTAGCTCTGGTGTTTCCATTACATCTGTCGCATTTCCTTGGAGAAACTTCAAAACTATTTGTATTTCTAGCCCCATTAGCTCTGGTGTTTCCATTACATCTGTCGCATTTCCTTGGAGGAACTTCAAAACTATTTGTATTTCTAGCCCCATTAGCTCTGGTGTTTCCATTACATCTGTCGCATTTCCTTGGAGGAACTTCAAAACTATTTGTATTTCTAGCCCCATTAGCTCTAGTGTTTCCATTACATCTGTCGCATTTCCTTGGAGAAACTTCAAAACTATTTGTATTTCTAGCCCCATTAGCTCTAGTGTTTCCATTACAACTGTCGCATTTCCTTGGAGGAACTTCAAAACTATTTGTATTTCTAGCCCCATTAGCTCTAGTGTTTCCATTACAACTGTCGCATTTCCTTGGAGGAACTTCAAAACTATTTGTATTTCTAGCCCCATTAGCTCTAGTGTTTCCATTACAACTGTCGCATTTCCTTGGAGGAACTTCAAAACTATTTGTATTTCTAGCCCCATTAGCTCTAGTGTTTCCATTACATCTGTCGCATTTCCTTGGAGGAACGTCAAACATAGTGTTTCCATTTTATGGTCGCATTTCCTTGGAGGAACTTCAAAATTATTTCCGGTTAAAACAGAATGGCTTATGTTTTTGTTTTCCATGTGCTCGAACGAAGTACGCGAAGTTTTGGCGCAGCCATCTTGCAATACTAAAACTCAGAAGTTTTTAAAAGAGATAATGTTTTTCGTTTATTTATGAGTACATATGTTGTTGTTGTTTTTTATTCTGTAAATATAGAATGGTCTTCATAAAACGTGTTTATCTCCTGGTTAGCGCAAGTCTTTCATACAGTTTCATCTTTCATGTAAGCATACATTGTTCTAAAAATTTTTGGGCAGTTTTTTGGGGTCAATGTCTGGGTTTCACTTGCATACATGGCTCATTATAGTTTTGTATAAAGTTGTATTGTTTACCTTGATGTACTATTGCTTGTAAATATGTGCTTGATGCTATAGCATGCCTTGTTGCCTCCTGCTATTTGTTTCTATATTTCTGTCCAAATGTCATTTTTAAAATGCGTAATACTTCGAAAGTATTTCAACGATACAAACTTGTGGTCAGTAATTTAAAAATATTGTTCTTCTGCCTGAACGTCCTGTGGCACATCTACGTCACGAGAAACTGAAAGTCTCTTGGTCCTTATAAAATACAAAATCTTACTGCTATTTATCTCAAGTCCTACTGGTCAAGATGCTCTTTCCAGTTATGTGAGTTGTTCAAGTTATATCAGAGAGAGAGAGAGAGAGAGAGAGAGAGAGAGAGAGAGATTCCTTTGTCCCATTCATCATCATCCTCATCTTTCCTTTGAGTTTCTCATGGAACATAGAGCCTCAGTCAAAACACGCCACTCTCCACGGTCTCTTGCCAGTTTTTTAATGGCTTCCCAGCTCTTTCCTGTCCTCTCAGCCTTAGAGTGGAATCCCCAGGTAACAGGACGAAGAGGAAGACCTCTGTAATTACTGCACTTTATTTGGATCTTGTGTATTGAGCTTATTAGTGTATTGAGCTTATTAGTGTATTGAGCTTATTAGTGTATTGAGCTTATTAGTGTATTGAGCTTATTAGTGTATTGAGCTTATTAGTGTATTGAGCTTATTAGTGTATTGAGCTTATTAGTGTTGCTTTTCCCATTCTGTTGGAATTGCCAGTTTTTCTGTAATTTTTGAAAATGTAACCCTTACCATCTTGACGGCCTCTTGCTCCAGAGTTTTTCAGCCAATCGCTTCAGGTTCGTTCCGGTTATTTAAATCAGAACATCCAAGCGGTGTGTTGAAGGTGAGAAAGAGGTGTTTAAACGCCGTGTTTACCGAAATCGTTTCTCCATTGACTTCAGCCTTAGCATCCCCAATTCCTGCCGAATTTAGAGAATGGTTCAAGCTGGCAATGAATTGTGCTTTAGGATTGACTTTAAGCATTCGTTTTGTTGGCCTTTTATGACCGCAGTATTACCTAAATCGACCACATGCGGACAATGGTTATGCATGTCCTGGATGTAGTAAAATATGTAGGTCACAGCTGGGCTGCGCAGCCACGGGAAATACTGCACTCCTCACTAATCTTCGGACTCGAAGACAAGTCTTATTATTATCATAGCCTTGACCTCTGCAGTCCATGTTGTCTAAGCCATCATCCTTTGTCTCAAGTCTCAACCTTCCATTATGCCCAGTTCGGCCCGCACCACCCGCACCTCGAAAGCTACGCCTCCGAGGAAAACCAGTTGAGTTTAAGTCTCTAATTAGCATGTACGACAACATTAACACACGGGTAGGCGTAGGATGTAATTATCTTCTCTTTTAAGGGAACGTCTGTTATTTGTAAGAAAAGAGAGATAAAAACAAGGGGCATAATCATTTAGAACCAAGCTACTCTGTGAGCCGACGACTAGACATAAATTATCAGCTGTGCAAAGGGCAAAAACAAAATGTATCAAAATAATTTTCGGTTTTAAAAAATCTAATAAAATGTGGATTTTCATACGTAAGTTAATCACAGTAATCTTTCCTTTGTTTTTTTAATTATTATTTAGAACTTAGATTTATTGTTTTTTTTATTATTATTTAGAACTTAGGTTTAGTTGGGTTTTTTTTAAACTGTGAGAGACAAAGAGAAAGAAGAGATATGTGGGGGGGAGGGGGGGCAATGAATGCACCGAATAAAAGACGTAAAGAAATTATCTTATCTTATAAAATACAGACGTTACTTAAAAAAGATGATTACGTCCTACGCGTCATGCATTAAGTCTGCATATTAACCAATGACTTAAATTCTGCCAAGTCACTGGTTTTCCTGGTCGGATTATGAATGAAATAGACACGATAAGGTCAAGGACGTTAGCTGAAAGATTGTTGCCAACTAAACTATACAATTACATTTTGGTCTTTAATCGGAGGAGCTTCACATTTTGATTCTCAGTTTAAACAAATGAAAAAAAAAAATTATCTTTTTTTTAAAATGCATAGCTTACCACGGAATACACAGAAGACTCATTTAGTTTGAAATCCCAAAATAGAGCAGAGATTTTTCAAATATTATAAAACATCTCTTGAAATATTATTTCTTTAAAATATCTTTTGAAATATTATTATCTGAGTATTGTATTAGAACAGATTTACAAATAAGACTATCTATAATATAGAGCATAAAGTAAGGCGTGTGTATGTATGTACGTCCCAAATAGAAATTAAAACCCTTTCTTGATAAAACTTGTGATAAATGTTCCTTGGGCACTAACTGGAACAGTAACGTATGTAAAGTAGCCGTAAAATAAGCTCAAGACCCTCAACAACAAAAAATTGCCCAGCTCTAAAAATTTGTACAAATACTCCTTCTTCCCTAGTGCTATTAGAGCACGGAATGGGTTGCCTGAGCTAGCCAGGACTTGGCAGAATTTAGGTCATTGGTTAACATGCATGACTAGATGCATGACGCGTATGACGTAATCATCCTCTTTTTTTAGAAGTAACGTCAGTCAGTAAGATTACTATTTCATGGCTCCAGGTTGTATAGCCATGTTTCCATGAGACTAGACCTAAAGCATCTAGATCTAATTTTAAGAACTACACTTTGCAAAGATAGTTTTTTGACACGTGAAAAAAAATATAGTCCATTGATTAACCTTCAAATTTGTCTTTCAAAAGCATTTTAATATAAATTCGTTACTTATAGGCCCTATCCACTAATTGAGACGTCCTGGCATACTTTATTTCCCATTCATCGCGCGCTCCTTTCATTAGACAAGACTATGTTACGCATGCGCAGAACTTAATTCTAACATTATTACTTTGTTTAAGTGTTTCTTATACACTATATCAGTGACTATATCAGTGATACGCAAATTAAGACCCGCTGGCCTCGGGTAATATCTGGCTAGACCATAATAAAAAAAATGATCCAAGAACTTATCTTTAAAAAAAAAATACTTGCAGATTAGATAAGGGACATCACCACCAATGACTCAGTCCAAATGTTGCTATAATAAGCTACTTTAATTGTACAATATAATTGTCAGAAAATTAAGATGTATCATAGTCATACATTATGTTCATAAATAGAGTACCAATAATCGCTTACTAACCACCGTTTCGAAACGCAAACTAAAACTGTAAGGCCATATTAAAAGGTCAACATGGCTCGCCAAGATCCTCCCTGCGGGGAACAATAGGCCTACCATGGAAAAGATGAGGATAAGAGAGAAAGCTTTGGGAAGACATCAAAGAATGGGGGGAAGGGACATGTCATTGAAAGATTTTCCATTCAAGGCCTACCACAGAAGCTCGTGTCGACAAATTAGGTGTGTAGCCCTGACCCTCCCCAACCGCCCCTACCAAATAAAATGCGGGATATAGTTATGAATGTTTACATAAAAAGGTCAACGCCTAAAACGCTGAAGATGATTAGACCGCCAGGTGTTTGAAGGCTGACAAAAAATTAAGCAGTATATTAATCACAGGTATGAAAAAAATTAAATTATTTAAATCACTTATCGCAGTTTCATCGTCAGTAAGCATCGGTGGTCTAGTGGTAGAATACTCGCCTGCCACGCGGGTGACCCGGGTTCGATTCCCGGTCGATGCAATTTTTCTTTTTCTTTTTTTTTCTTCACAACAATTGTCCTCGCACGAGTGAAATCTGTTAGGATAGACCCAAAACTTCATGCAGGATGATCATTTTTCCTATCAATTACACATATTTCGTTCTTATTTGAAACGGCAATTGCAGTCATAGCCGATCAAACTAGTAGTTCATACCATTTGTAAGCCTCCATGAACTAAGTCTCAGTGCTGAGATTAATCCATTAATTACATGGTCCAGGTATCTGGCAGTGTTCTGTTGGGTTTGTACAGGGCAAGATCCCGCATGCACCAGTTCTGTTTCAGGACTAGTATTCCCGGATTGACCCAGAAGTCAACAAGAAATGCACAAAAACTGTCCTAAAAAACACAGCCAGGAAAACTGTCGCCCATTACCCAGCCGATTCCATTAAAGTGTTCACAGATGGTTCCACGAGAGAGAACCTAGGTCAGAAAACCTCTGGGTATGGTGTGGTGGTTCGATTCCCTGGCTCAACCGAAAACGATGAGATTCTAGGTTCGTGTTCTGGCAGGAGCAATTACGTAGCAGAAATGGTAGCAATTCAAAATGCAGTAGAGTACATTGAAGAACGACTTAACGAGCAAACAGCACAACCCAGTCCTATTGTGCTATTCACAGACTCTTTGTCGAGCCTACAAGCCATTGAAAGCTCAGCCGACACGCTCCAGGAACCACTGGCAAAACCACTGGCGTGCGTGGGACGCGTCCAAGAAAAACACGACATTCGGACGACATTCCAGTACGTACCTGGACACGTAGGCGTGGAAGGTAACACGAAGGCTGACTTATTAGCCAAGCTCGGCACTAAGCTGGACCCTGTGGACGAGCCACAGACTTTGGAACAGGCGCGTGCGATTGTGGACGAATGGGCAAGAGATAAATGGAGCTGGGAAAATGTTACCACGGGAAGGGAAGTCTGGCAAAACTTAAAAGGGCCCTCCCAATCGGACGAATGGTGGCGGCTGAACAGGGAAGAACAGGAGACAATCGCTAGATACCGAACGGGGCACTGTCCAATCGGTGCCTATTATGCTAAATTTAAACCAAACTTCGATTCACGCTGCAGGCATTGTCAGGACGACGTATAAACAGTAAACCACATTCTTTACGAGTGCGCAACTTGTTTCCAACAACAGACTTCCTAATCACTGTTCTATTCCTCTATCCCAGCGCCTTCCTGTTCTAGTTCAATAGTGCAATCGTACGCACCATAAGCACTGGTGCAAGGCAGGGTTACAACCATAAACTTAAATATATACTATATCTAGACTGGACATGGAGATTTTTTAACATTACAAAAATTGTTGTGAAAATGTTTTTAGAAGTTGAAACAAGGCGTTGTTTTGTAAAGTAGTTATAAGAAGTAAAGTTGTTGTTTTTTTTTCAACCCTAACCTATGTAACTTATAATATAATTTTAAAATCTAGATCTAGTAACTGAACATCAAAAATAATAGAACTCTAGTCTCATAATTATTATTTTGCAATTTTAGATACATAATCTAGAAAAATCTAGGTAATCAATTTATTTAAATGTATATTAGATGATTAAAATCAACAGACATGAATTATTTCGATCTAAGATTTTTGAAACATTCTCTCAATGGAAACAAACAGGAAATGGCTTTATTTCATATATTTGCGTGAATATATAGTTCTGTGATTAATAGCCTATTCTAAAGAAAATCCGAGAAATGATTTTCCATTATTTCTAAACTTTGAAAAGTAAAGATCATTACTTTTCTAAGACAGAAAAGATTGATTGGGGCGACTTCTATTAGAGCTTGAAAAAGGGTTACGTACATACAAATCTATATATATAGGTGTGCGAATCGATCAATCACGGATAAGAATTCATTTCCGGTTTCCAGTCAAGATTTAATATATAATTTATGGTTACACATTATTATGCATTATACTCTGTCTTCTCCATACTACTAATAAAAGCTGAACTGAAAATCATTGTCAACTAGTTCACAGAATGGAACTCATGCCTTCCCGTATCCACAGCCATACCGTGGTATTCCCAAGTCATACTGTGGAGTGATATTGTCGGTGGGAAGTGTAACTTTTTTAGTACAGCATTTGTATGGACAGGTTATTGGACGTTTATGAAGTCCAGTGCGGTCAAGTGAATAAAGATCAATAGAAGTAGGCATCAGAGTAGCTGACCAATAGAAAGGTTGGTTGGTCAGCCGTCTTTACTTGTTTAACCTTAAGTCAAGTGCTCGCTGGAGATGGTGCTGACCTCTAGGTCCAGTGTCCAGAATCAACTCCCAGACTTAATAAGAATTTTATACATTGATCTATAGGGTTATAAGGCCAGTGTCTTAATTTGAGATTAGGTCTCTATCTATCCATCTATCTATCTATCTATCTATCTATCTATCTATCTATCTATCTATCTATCTATCTATCTATCTATCTATCTGTCTGTCTGTCTGTCTGTCTGTCTGTCTGTCTGTCTGTCTGTCTGTCTATCTATCTATCTATCTATCTATCTATCTATCTATCTATCTATCTATTACTAGTCGATCTTTCTATTCATCCATACGTCTGTAAATTAGTATTTATTCATTTCTTCCTTTTTTCTATCTGCCTAGAAAGAGAGAGAGTGTGTGTGAGTGTGTGTGAGTGTGTGTGAGTGTGTGTGAGTGTGTGAGAAGATGAGAGAGAAAGAGAAACAAAGAATAAGTGAAAGAGAGAAAATAGAAAAAAAAAGAAAGAAAGATAAAAAGAGAGAAAGAAAAATAAATTAGTCAAAGAGTAAGGGAAAGAGAATGATAACAGGAGACAGAGGAGAGAGAAAGTAAGAAGGAGACAGAAGAGAAGGGACCAGTAAAAGAGAACTAAACGAAAACAAAGAGAAGAGAAAGGAATGGACGTTGGAGAAGAAGGTTTGCTCTGTAACAAGTACACATTCTATGTCCATTCATTCGAGAGTCTCAACTTTTCTACATGGTATCTCTATAATCAATAGAACATTTATGTTACACGCTTTAATCATGTGACTTGCATCCACGTGTGTAAAAATGCTTCCCCCCCCCACACACACACTTTTAGTAGCGTTAATTCTTGTGAACACATCCCCTAATAAAGATTGCATTTCAATCCAACTTTTCAATAGTTCCTCATACATTTGTGTATGATTCTGTTTCAGGGTTTACCAAATCGCTACGACACAGACTTTCAGTGTAAGCCCTGCGCCACCGGATGTGAAGTCTGCATTGACCAGTCGCCTTGTATATTAGCACTCAACTGGATATTGAGGTCAATTCTGCTGGCCATTTCTGGGCTGATCATGTCCTTTCTGCTGGTTCTTGTTTGGTTCACTATACACTACCGGAATGTCAAGGTAAGAACACAGGCATGACATGCATTCATGTACAGAAAAACACAGAAACGTGTGCCTGAAATACACACACACCAACACATACATGTGAGGTACACAGAAAACACAGAAATGTGCGCTACAAATACACAGACGTGAGATGTATCCTTACACAGAACAACACAAAAACGCTGACAATGCCGTTTTTTTTTAATCGCGAGTAGGATTGGCGTTTTTCATATTGAATGACACCCCGAAATGACAATTTTGTCTGTTTTAAGGAGCTATGAATGACGATTTTAATAATTTTAGAAGAGTTTCATGACTTGTTCGTATATTTTGCAATTTCAGGAGAATTCGACGAATTCCTTATTAATATTAATAAGTTAAAATGTTTTGATTTAATAATTTATACCTAGATTTCGCGCGGTTCCTATGAAAGTGCGTGGCCCACTGCGGCCGAATAGGTTGCAATGGCCCAAGACCGGCCCTGTACACCGGTACATCTTTAAAAAAAACCATCTTGTCACCTCTCTATTCTTTACAGTTCTGCTATAGAGTAGCTAGGCTATTAATAGCTTTCTGCAATAGATTAAATTCTTTAACATCATTTCATTTCGTGACAGTTTTGCATATTTCAATGATATGAAACGAGAAAGAAAAGATTGGTGTCTCAACAATATAACATTTTGAGAGCTCGGAAAAGTTTGGACAAAAAAAATTTGTGGGAATTAAAAACAAAGACAACCATTTCTAGAAGTTGGTTATTATTTTTAGAGTTCCGATCCTGCAAAGAACAGCTTTTAAATTCCACTCCAGAAATCAAGAAAAAAAGAGTTCTCTTCCCATAGCTTTAAAATTTCCCGCCTCATTATTGCCTTGAAATTTTATAGTTTCTCTGCTGCCTGGTGAAGTCCAGAGTGCCATGGAAATAATGCTAGACATTCGGGAAAGATATTTCAGAACTGGGAACATTGAAGATGGAAGAAATGCAAATAAATGAGCTGTTTTTTTTTAAATAATAATTTATTAAAAAAAGATTTTTTGTTGGTGTCTTTTGCTCAAACTTCAATCAATTGAAAAAATGTGGAAGAAATGTAATTATTATTTTTTAAAACAAAAATAATTTAGTGAGTGTCCTTGAATTAATTAAAAGAATTGTCTGCAAATATTTATAAAAATGTGTGTCATAGAAAAACGAGAACAAAAACTCAACCTATAAATTGATGTTCATGTCTGCGTTTTTTTTTTTAATTTACATTCTCATCCATAAAACAAAAATCAACAATTAAACACTGTTGTGTTTTGCGCTGAAGAAAGTTCTAATTATAGAACAAAATAGAAAATAAATACAATTATGTTTCTATTCTATTATTCTATTCTATTTTATTTTAATTTTGATCTAACTGAAAGATAAAGTCTCTTCTCGAATGACTGCCTGGTCGTGTAGTATGGGCTCTGGGCTGTCGTGTCGATAGTTCCGGGTTCAACTCTGTCCGTCGCCAAAAACTGACATCCTACGGGACGTTCGGACTAGGATGTAATGATCTTCAATTCTGAAATTAAAAATTTACGACTTAAGACCAAAATAGAAATATACATTTGCTTATCCTTCTACAAGGATTGTTCTTTGCAAGGAGTAGGTCTTCGGACACTGCATCTTAGTCTTGTAGGCTGGATTCATTTTATTCACATCCAATTTAAAAAGGCTTTATATTTTATTTGTTAAAATTGTGAACTTATAGTCAATGGTTCGGGATCTTTAGGGCGCCTCTGAGTCCATCCAGCTCTGATGGGTACCTGACATTACTTAGGGAAAGGTAAAGGCGCTGGGTCGTTGTGCTGGCCACACATGACACCCTCGTTAACCGTGAGCCATAGAAACAGATGACCTTTACACCATCTGCCCTGTGACAAGTCAAAAGCTTGCTGTCAGAGTCACTCAAATTTATCCCAGCATTAATCATTATTTACTATTATTTATTTATTTTATTTTAATTATTTCTCCGCTCTATCCCCAATTTCTCCACCCGCCCCACCTTTTCCTCTTCAGGCTAGACTTGGTCCGCCACCTTGGCATCCTTTCATTTATCTGCCCTTGATCGGGGAAAGATAAACACGCAATCTCTTTGGTCTTACCGGCCGGATGTCTGACATACGCTGTTGACACCACCTTGGGTGGAATGCAAACCAATCTTTCTCCTCCCCCCCTCTCCCACGTCTATCTTTGATCAAAGAGATTACTCGAGTCAACACACCTCGTGACACTCCAAGGTGCGACTCTTGTCGGACTTCACCCACGTATGAGATAATTCTTAGCCTAGGACATTTCCTGTTTCCGCCCGTCTCTCCCAGACCTTTATAAGGTAAATGAAATCAAGCCAGACCCTCTCATTTTCTCATTCGAGCTGAGCTATCGAGTCTGGACTGCTTCATTTATTCTTTCTCTTAGAGGAATACCTGGTGGTAAGCCGAACTTAATCACAAGTTCCATCTTAATTACTTTGTGCATATTTCTCACTGGACATTATCATGTGTATTTTATTACTTCATTTATATTTAATTAGTGCATTGTGTATTTCTCACTGTCGTAAGTAGAAAACATAAACATGGCATATGTATGTATTTATGTATTGCATTAATCTATTAATGCCACGTTGCTCAGTTGATCGTTGATGCAACCATGTATATATTTGTACATCTTATTTTATTTCCTTTATCTCGCCTGACCGCCTTGATAATTTTACTAGCGCACTAATACTACGCTTAGAGAAGATATATGAATTATCTCCCCTTTAGTGATTCTACTTGGACGAGAGTTGAGCCCCTTGAACGGCCGCTGACCCCATTCAAGCGCGCTCCATTGTTCTCGGCCGACGGTCGTATGTAAACAAACCGTCATGGTCGCTGACCACCGCCCATTTCTCCACCCCCCCTCTTTTTTTTCTCTTCCAACTTGTGTTGTTTATTTGAGATTATTCCCCCTTTTATGTACATTTGTATATTGCTATTATCAGCCATCTGTTTTCCAAATCCCATTTGTGATCATCTCCCCATTGTACTCAAAAGCAATTTTACCAATCTGACGAATGCACCTCAGTCGAGGGCATTTATAAGATGCATGAGAGACATGTTATAACTTGTCTTTGTTTATCCGCAGCCTCCCTCAGGTGTCTGCCTATTTACCTGCCTATTTATTTAGCATTGTCTGCCTAGTCAATTGCCTATTTGATATTGAGTATCACCTCCTGCCTACGTGGATCTACTCAACTCTACTACTTGGCACTATCGGATCTACTTGCCCGCCTATTCGACAGCCCACCTGTCAACTTATTAGGTGCGACGTCCCTATAGACCCAGATCTGTGCGAGACGTCATAGCTACGCCAACCCTCTGCAACTCACTGGACTTATTCTGTTAACTACGCTGCCCCCGGCAGATCAGCTCGACCGCAGTACCCTTGTGCCCACGGTAGCCGGCCACCCGACCTACTGTGCCCACTACAGATATCAGAACTTTGGATTAAGACTCCACAAGAACTGAATCACCGGCGTCCCTCTATCCGCTAGAGCGCCACCTCCAGCTGCAGAACCTCAAGCCAGGACCACAGCCAGCTACATCAACAGGACAACCAGCTAAGTTCAGAAGACAAAGTGACATACTCTCTTATTAAGTGCAAGAGTGATGATTAAAAATATTATTGATTAGAGATAGATGCAAACCTCTCCCCCTTTTACTCTTTTATGTAAATATTTGTGTGAATAAATATTCTTCAATTTTAACTTTTGTATCTCTCTTTCATTGCTTGTCTCGTTGCGTGCCTGCTCCCGATTTATATGCTGACGGGTTGGTGTGAGATCATATCAAAAATAATCATCCCCTAGACATTGAACGCGCCAAACTCACGTCACTTTCCCCAACCTGTCACATGCCCTATAGATCGCAAGGCCTGAAAGTGAAACTTTACTTTTTTTTAAATAGTCTATGGCGTTGTCGTATCAACACAGCCTTCTTGTATACAACTTCTATCAACATTTTCGCTACACTACTTCTCTGAGCAATGTCAGGCATTGAAAAAGTTTTCTTGAAGCCACATTGCAAACAAGAAAGTCGACTATCTCGCTAACCGTGACGTAGTGGCGTTCTATATCCGTTAAGACAACATGACATCAACTGAGACTGAAATAAATAGCTCATGTCAAGAGCTAGAACTCTATTTTAATTAATCAAAATAAGAGCTCTCTAGGAATGAGAACGAAAAAATAAAAAATACGAGCGATTGAAGACTTAACACACACAAAAAAACAAAAAAACAACAGACCATCAAATATTACAAATTATTGAAGAAGCCATATAATCTCAGCAATAATGGCCTGTCAACTGTTGTTTTTTTTTTTTACAATGACAATCTTGAAAAAATAAAAAAGCCTCTAAAAAAAAATTCTGACATGGATTCAAGATTCATTTCTATGCACATTGTGTTTAATTGTGCGGAGCAAGATTGGGGTTCTATAAATAGTAAAAATTATCTAATTTTCGTAACTTCATTTATTGAAATTTAGACATTTGTACTGTAAGTAATCAACGGAAACTGTAAGCTCCAATCGGACTCTGTGTCTAGAATAGGCCTCACTGTTGTGTTTATTTACTCTTTTTAGCGGCCCCGAAAGGATGGTCTGTCTGTCGGTCCGTCCCGTTAAGATCTCATAAACTAGAAAAGATATTGAAAATCCGATTTATTAGATGTTTCAAAGCTCCGATGCAACGACTACTTTTTTATTCTGAAAGCGAAAAAATTAATTTTTAATATTAACTAGTCTAAGCAGTTTTTTTAATAAAAATACACCATTTTTATAGCTATTCACTAGTAAAAGTAAAACAAAATTTAAAATATATAGATTATTACATAAAACACAAGATAACTATTTAGCAAATGTTAACAAATGTAAGAAGAAGGTTTAAGATTTTTGTCATAAAGATGTTTTTAAAAATTTTTTAAACTAAATTAAGTACTTTCTGTAATATAAGTTACTTACTATTTAGATAAAAGGTTTACTTTTTTTTTTAGAGAAAAAATATATTTAGTATGCATTAAGTTGAAAGTAATTTTTAAAACAACAATTAATAATGAGTTTTTCATATTATAGACGTACAATTACATACTGCAGTCATATTATGCATTGAAATAGATGGAAAATTTTTTTTGTTGAGTCTTTGAATGAGAGATTTGCCCTTTACAAAACAATAAAATCAATGAGATAATCATTACATAACATCAGTTAGGCCAGGTTCACATAGAACTTCACCTTCACAAGTATCAGTTTTGTGTATACTTATGAATATTAACAATGTGATAATAAAAAAAAATAATAATAACATTAATATATCTCCAAGAGCTTAGTGATGGGGGGGGGGGCAAAGGGAACACGATGCCCCGGGCGCCACGTTTAAGGGAGGGGGCGCCACACACAGAGATGGCGCAAAAAAAAATGAGATTATAATATTTAGGTAATACATTCTAAGATTATTTGTATTACATTAATATTAAATACATTTTATTTGTAAGCCTATATTTCTATGTGATGTTCATGGAAAACATGGGGGGGGGGGGGGGTCAATAAGGTGCCTTGCACCGGACCACTTCGGGGGCCAACTTTGAGTTTCCACACACACTGTCTTTTTAACCTTAGTTTTCATAACACATAACTCGGAAGTACAATGAAAATAACATTATAAATTTGGATATAATCTTTCGTACTGCATAGCACTTAAAGTCAACATAATCCTTACCATAAGAAATACACATTTACGCACAAAATATGGTAGTAGAAAAATGAATACATAGCTAATTGTCGTCTTAGAAATCATTTTTGTCCTCAATTTCTTTTTGTACTTTTCAGAAATCTAAAATATTTGTCTATAATTGTTTGCAGGTTCTAAAGGCAGCAAGTCCCGTCCTTATGAGGGTTGTTTTATTTGGGGCTTTCTTTCTATATTGTCCAGTAAGTAGTACACAGTTAAATGTTTAGTAAATACACATCTTCTTTACTGCTCAGTTAAAACACATCTTCTTTACTGATTAGTTAAAACACATCTTCTTTACTGATCAGTTAAACACATCTTCTTTAATGCCCAGTAAATACACTTCTTCTTTACTACTTACTAAGTACACTTCTTTAGTGACCAGTAAAATACACATCTTCTTTACTACCTAGTAAGTACACATCTTCGTTACTGTCCAGTAAAATACACATCTTTACTGACCATTAAAATACACATCTTCTTTACTGACCAGTTAATACACATCTTCTTTACTACCCAGTAAGTACACATTTTCTTTACTGCCCAGTAATGTCAAATATTACACTTTGTACCTTTTTTTTGTTTTAGAATTATTAGCTATTAATCTGTATAACAGAATATTGGACATTTCAATGTTAGTGACAGTAAACAAAAAAGTAAACTTTTTTCGTTTACATTCTTCAAGCAACAGAATACTGTCAGAGAGAAACAGAAAAAAAATGAAGAAGTGGCATGTAACCTAATAAATATTTCGTAAAATTAAAAAAAAAGATATGATTGAAATTTCGAATTACATAAAGACAAAAAAAAAAACGCTGTAAACGACGCTATAATGGAAGATGACCGCAAGCATATGAACGTAGAGTTTTGGTTTCGAATGTCTGTAAAGTGCACACAAATTATTCAATTTTTTTTAGTAAATAGCTTAGGAAAAAATTCCGTATCCTGTACAGCGGACTCTACAAATAACCCATTTGTGAACATTCACTATTCCGTCTACTATAACATACAATCAAAAGTTTAAACGAATCTTTTAAGAAAATGACGTCATTAATATATGTGTAAAAAAGTCAATTCTGGACCTATTATGACGTTGTCGATTTTATATTTTTCTTATACATTTACTGTGAAGAGAAAAAAGACGACATACTTGAAGTCTCCATCGCCCATTCCATCACTTTGTCTCTGCTTCTCTCTCTCAGACTCTTATTTTATCCTTAGGGTCCCTTGAGGCCCCAGAGGTTAGGGTAGTATGTCAAGCGCCTGCCATCATTGTTTAATTATCTTTACTTCGGTAGACGCGGCGGATGAAAGCTGTCAGTGGACAGCTAAGTCTAAAGTGAGGCCCAGTTTGATTTCGGGTCGGAGAGAGCAGAAATGAGGCGGGGGAGGGTATTTGGGTGCTCTGGCGGCCGTCATCTTCCGAGGGTCCAGAACGCTGACTAATATTACTTCTAAGTTAAACTATGGCATCACCATAATGTTGGCGCCATGATGTTTTGGCGCCTTTAAGACCATTGTTTTCTTGGGTTAGTGCTACACGTGATAGCAACGTCATATCGAAGTAGAGTTACATTTTAAGAGTTATACTTGTTCTATTTTGGTCTTATTCTGTGCGATACAATGTAAATTAATGTCCTTTTATAAATCGCAACACCAAGCTTATTACATGTTCAGTGCGCTACGGTCCAATATCAATTGTGGACCACTGGGGGAGAGGTATCTGGGAGAAGGATTCCGCTCTGCTCAAGTCGGGGTTCGAACTCGATCTCCCTTGGCAGGTAGCCAAGTTTTTTATTTTTGCCACACAGCCAAAAACCAAAGTGCAATGTCAGCACTACAATAGATTTTTTGTTTCAAAAGCCAATGTTCAAGAAGTGATAATAAACTATAATTTAACAGCATGATGTGAAAACTATAACACCTTGTTAGAACACCGTAATATAACACCATGATGTAATAATCTCTGTAGAGCTAAATACAGATATTAATGTATCCTGTGCTCTTACTTTAAGACACAAAGGTCCAATGGATATTTTATGAATGCACATAATAAGCGAAAAAGCAGAAAACTAATATGTTTTGTTAGACAAACATCGATTTCTGCAAGTGAACATTTTTGTATTCACACAAAGCAACAATCGTAATCTTAAGTTCTCTCAAGAAAAACTGTTTATGTATGATATCGATTCTCTTCGATTCTGGATTGATTCTTAATATTTTAGAATAATCATTCCATTAGCAACAGTCTACATTGTTTTCTCTCTATATATTTCTGATTCGTTTGTAGAATGAGTAGCATCACAATACAATTCTAAATATTTGAATACAAAGTACAATATTAACAAACTTGTCCTAGCATCTGGCACGAGGAATGTGCCTATATCTTTGTGTCTGAGTATATTATTAGGTTTAGCTTTTGTATTTGAAGATTATGGTTCAGTGTTTTATGTATCATTGCTACTTTACTTTTGAGTCTTCTCTCCTGAAGGCTTTCTAAATTTAGTCATTTTACTAAAGGTGCGAGTCTAATCTAATGTGAATATTGATATGTTATGAGTCTCACTGCTCTATTTTGTGTCTGTTCCGGTTTCTTAATGTTTTATTCAGTTGAGGGGTCTCAAACAGAGAATGCATATTCTATTATTGGCCTAACCAAGGTTAAATAACATTTTAGTTTTATGTTCTTATTTGATTGACAGAAATTTCTTCTAATAAAACCTAATGCTATGCTTGATTTTTTTCTTTATAGTTTCATCACTATGTGGATTCCATTATATTATCGTATGAAATAGACGTTACTTAAAAGAAAAAAAAAAGATTACTTCTATGCGTGTTTCTAGGTGAATCTAGTCATGCATGTTAACCAATGACGTAAATTTTGCCAAGTCATTGGTTTTTCCTGGCTGACTCAGGCAACCCATTCCATGCTTTAATAGAACATTAGTACAAATGTATTTTACAAGTACATATTTGTAACTGTATGCTATGTCACATTCTTATTCATGTGGAAAGTGGTAATTGGGAATCTTTTCCCCATAACCTCAATGGAATTCCCAGTAATTATTCTAGTTCAGTCCTGCATGCCCCCCCCCCCTCCCTCTAGCCAGTAGTAAAAGAAGACTTATTCTAAAAGACCCATGACAATGTTTACTTGGAATAGTTAGATTCCCGAACCCCACCCTAATATTACCCCTAAAAAAAAACTACTCTTAGATAAGTAATCGCTCATCTCATACAGACCACACAAATTGATGACGCAATAATCGCAACTCGTGTTTTCTACGTCAGTATTAGATTGAATCACTTACAATGTTCGCCGTCCAGGGGGAGCAATCAGGGTCTAAGTTTGCTCTGACCAAACACAATATTTTCAATGCGTCTAGGATATGTCAAGGTTCTATTCCGCGTAGATCTATCTCGAAATGATATACGATAGTACAGTGGTTCTCAAACTTTTTTTTTCTCTAGCCATGTTATAGAGAGGATGTGCGTGCTTCTGAGGTGACCATGAGAAATGTAGGGCGGATGTTTTGGTTGTGTAGGCTGAAGTGTATCTGATGAAACGAGGTGGTCTGTCGTAGTTTATGTATATCTGATGAAACGAGGTGTTCTGTCGTAGTTTCAGTGTTTCTGATGAATCCACGAGGTGATCTGTCGTAGTTTAAGTGTTTCTGATGAATCGAGGTGGTCTGTCGTAGTATCTAATGAAATCATGAAGTGGTCTGTCGTAGTTTAGATATATCTGATGAAACGAGGTGGTCTGTCATAGTTTAAGTGTTTCTGATGAAACGAGGTGGCCTGTCGTAGTTTAAGTGTTTCTGATGAATCCACGAGATGGTCTGTCGTAGTTTAAGTGTTTCTGATGAATCCACGAGGTGGTCAGTCGTAGTACAATGTCTTGTTCAGAAACAAATTATTTTTACATCCGATTGTAGATATAGCAAAGGATAAAAACATCAGTACCACATTTAGTCATTTTTAAATGTTTGAATTCGAGCATCAATATTGAAACAGTTTATGCCAACAAGTAATCACTACCCTGAGCGCTAAATTTAATTTAGTGGTTTGAAAAGTCACAGTATGAAATATTAAGTTCTTCACTATTACAGTGCATGCGACCTACTTCTGATGGGTCAATATCTAGTTAAATAACTTACACTACACACACAACTTTTCGAATATTAACAACTGTTTACACACACACACACATACACACACACACTCAGAGTCGCGGAATGAGATTCAAACCCCGACCCACCTGGTCATTGATCCTCGTCTCCATGACTACTGATTAAAAATATTTGTAAACCACTTTTTGAGAAAAAGAAAAGAAAATACTTTAATTGAAATGACATGAAGAGAAAAATCTTTAATTAACGATTAAATTACACTTGGTGAGGCACTTATTAAAAGAGAGAGAAAAAAAAAGAGCCTATTTCAGCTCAAAGTTACAAATGTATTCAATTCGCTGACTGTCTTCTGGGGCCGCGCTTTGAGAAAAGATGTAATTTAAACTCACTGATGCGGAACAAATCCTCATCACTCACAGACTGCTTTCTAGAACAGGAAGATGGGGGGGGGGGAGGAAGTTGAAGGAGAACGCTGGGAGATAGAGCACGGGAGGAGAGAGGGGGGAGGGATTGGAAGAGTAAGAAATGGGTCTTACTGTTGACTAGTGTAAATCTTGATGGGAGTTTCCCCAAACTAATTCTGACACCACTGTAAGATTCATTTCACACTAAACGGCGCTCGAAGGGACTAATAGAATAGAATAATAAAGTAGAAATAATTGATAGAATGTTGCTTGATAGATAATTCAGTGAAACGGATATAACAGCTAAACGGTATGAGGGAGAGAGCAATCAACACACACACACACGCGCGCAACACACAAACACATAAGCACAGCACACACACAGTGACACACATGCATGCACAAAAATTTAAATGGCGAAAGAAAAAAAAATAAGTTCATTATTCCACTCGTTGAACTGAGATAATTAATTAACGCATTAATTAACTTTCTAATTAATTTGATACAGAATCGGATTTCTGATTGTCACTTGTTCTCTGATTAGGTTTAAAGCCACTGAACGTTTCCTGGCATACATTTTTATCTTATACTGGAACGCTTTTCAAACAAATTGGATCCATGTCTCATTAGTTCCTACATCAACTAGGGGGAGTCCAGTTATAGCCCCCCTCATTAGTTCCTACATCAACTAGGGGAAGTCGAGTTATACCCCCCCATTAGTTCCTACATCAACTAGGGGGAGTCCAGTTATAGCCCCCCTCATTAGTTCCTACATCAACTAGGGGGAGTCGAGTTATACCCCCCATTAGTTCCTACATCAACTAGGGGGAGTCCAGTTATACCCCCCTCATTAGTTCCTACATCAACTAGGGGGAGTCGAGTTATACCCCCCATTAGTTCCTACATCAACTAGGGGGAGTCCAGTTATACCCCCCCATTAGTTCCTACATCAACTAGGGGGAGTCGAGTTATACCCCCCTCATTAGTTCCTACATCAACTAGGGGAGTCCAGTTATACCCCCCTCATTAGTTCCTACATCAACAAGGGGGAGTCGAGTTATACCCCCCCCCATTAGTTCCTACATCAACTAGGGGGAGTCCAGTTATACCCCCAGTCATTAGTTCCTACATGAACTAGGGGGAGTCGAGTTATGCCCCCCCATTAGTTCCTACATCAACTAGGGGGAGTCCAGTTATACCCCCCCTCATTAGTTCCTACATCAACTAGGGGGAGTCGAGTTATACCCCCCCCCATTAGTTCCTACATCAACTAGGGGGAGTCCAGTTATACCCCCCCCCCCCCCCATTTGACTAACACTGACTGGAGGCAGCTGTTTGTATCCGAATCAAATCGTAATGTTACAAAATGTAGTACAAGTCTAGAGAGTTCGCGTTTTCCAACTTTCTAGAAATTGTATTTACTATCTTTACATTTCTAGACATTGTATTTACTATCTGTACAAAACAGCCTTAGAAGAAAATGAGTTTCTTCCTAATATTAGGAAATAACAATTTTGTGTACGGGTATTTCTGTTCCGTGTGTCTACATCTCATAAAATGTACTAATTTAGCTTGCTTTCAGAATGCTGCCAACTCCTTATTAATTCTGAGAGTTTCTTGTTAAGGTTAACACAATGTATATCGCCATTACAGTCTGAAAGAATGCAGCATTTTTTATTTGAAGTTATTTTACATTTGTTTTCAATAACTCAAAATATTGGAATTCCTGTATTTGTGTCATAATCATAAGTATTAAAAGCAAAGGTCTCAACACAGTCTTCTCATAGTCGTAGTCATCCAAGTTCTGGAGTCTATTTAAATTGTGACAACTTTTTGGGCCTTTTTGAATCCTGCCAACCTCTTTAGGCTAGTGGAACCTGCCAACTCTCGAGCCTATGAAATCCTGCCAATATCTCTATTTTGTACCCAGTACGCATCCATTGTCTAGTTGTGTCACTGTGTAGTTCATGGTAGTAGGAATTTCAGCTTCGGTTTATTTCAATAGATGAATTTCGTTTAGCCCATGAGATCTTCAAGCAAGATATTTGTCAACAAAAGTAGAAAGAAACGTATCTTTACCCAACAAACACCGGATACACCAAAAGCTTTCTATTTATGTATTGGCCTCCATTTTAAGACAACCACCCACGTGCAAATTACATTAGAATAGCAGTGATAAAAGACAATATTTTACTAATTTTTAAATGAGAGAAAATTGTCATGAGCCACGGACCTCCGACACGGTAACTATCTTAGGATTGCACAGAATGAATTAAGTAACTCACACACTGGTATTTAGCTCCCAGAGGTCATGTGGTCAAATGACGTCACCAAGTTAAAGTATTCCAGTATTTAGCTCCCATAGGTCATGTGGTCAAATGACGTCAACAAACTCCGCCTTTGGATTTCTTGAATTGATTTGTTTTTAAAGACTAATTCATTAGGAACTAGCATGGGATAATTAAAACAAAATCTAGTTCCTTAAATATTCTATTATAGAAAATGTAAAAAATTTAAAGAGACGCTATAGTCAGAGAAATGGAAGTGGAGAGAGAGAGAGAGAAAGTGAAAAAGAAAGAGCGAGAGAGAGAAAGAGAGGAGAAAGAAAGACAAGGAGAGAGGGGAGAAATAGTGAGAAAAGAGAGAGCGAAAGAAAAAGGGAAGAAATCGAGAGTGAAAGAGAGATGATAGAAAGAGAGAGCGAGGAAAGAAAGAGAAAGAGAGAGAGAGAGAGAGAGAGGATAGATAGAAGTGAGAGAAAGAAAGAGAATGAAAATAAGATAAGAGAGAGTGAAAGAGAAAAAGAGTCTACTGGCTGGTATCAGGCTTAAATAAAATAGTGCATATATCAATACCTGGAACAATCGAAAAGTGGCAGCAATAAAATAAATAGAAAAACAATGATAACCTTCCAATGGCGTCCTTCTCAAATAGCCTCTGAAAAACAGTCAAACTCCTGGCCTTCACGTGTGGCTCAGATGTTCAGTCCGACGGAACTATTATAACTGTCAGGAGAAAGGGCAAAAGCGAGCAACTTGAGCCTAAACCAGTAAGCTTAGGACTGGAGGGGTTAGATAGATAGATAGATAGATAGATAGATAGATAGATAGATAGATAGATAGATAGATAGATAGATAGATAGATAGATAGATAGATAGATAGATAGATAGATAGATAGATAGATAGATAGATAGATAGATAGATAGATAGATAGAAGAGTTATTTTTTCAAGTTGGTGTTTCATCATCATAATGAATCTCCACCTTGGGACAAAAGCTCTCTTCCTACTGTAAGAGACCATATTGAAAATATAACAAAAAAAATCTAGACTACATTCCAACAGAGCTCAAGGAAATAGAGAACACATTTTTACAAACTCATTACCCTAGCAATCAGTGGATCAGAGTTTACACGGATGGCTCATCTCAATAAGGCCACCACAAATGGAGGAGCTGGAATACTCATCGAATGGCCCGGACCGATGGAGAAAAAGTAGAAAAATCAATTGCAACTGTAGAGCTCTCTGAAAGCCACAGAATAGAAAGGGAAGCACTAGAACTAGTAGCTACCATGCTAGCAAATCATCCAAGTACCCCAGACAGTCAGATTGTCTTTCTAACCGATGCGAAACAATCCTCCAAAGCTTGGAAAACTCTGATTCCTCCTTTATAAAACGACTCAGGACAGCACTTATAAAGCTCAACAACAACAGCATAAAAACTGTAATTCAATGGATACAAGCTCATATGGAATTAGAAGGAAATGGGAAGGCTGACACACTCGCCAAGAGTGGGAGAACAAACATTGCATTTTATCCAGAAGAAAGGAAGAAACTAATAGTAAATAAAATAAATGAGAAATGGACAAGCTCTCATCCAAATCACTTGAAAGATTAGGCCTAACATAATCTATCCCGACAAGACCAATGTCTAATCTTTTGACTCAGGACAGGACACAACAGAATAAGACAACATATGTACCGGAAGCTTAAAATTGAAACCAGTGAAATCTGCCCGTGTGGAGTGTCACCAGAGAATGCTGACCAAGTCCTTAAAAACTGCTCTCTTTACCTAGAGTCCCAATCAAGACACTGGCCCCCAAACACCTCAATAGAAAGAAAACTATATGGAGAGCTGCCTGATTTGAAAACAAACTGCGCAGTTCATCTCATATATTGGTTATATAAAATGTATTATACCTGATTAAAAGTTATACACTTTTTATTATTTTTCATAGACTAATATTGAGTAACAGAATTCTGAATTGATGATTACAATGTCTAACACGTAATCAAGCCAAACAAATAAATTTGACAATATGCTTGACATTTAAATGATCACGACTTTAGGAAATACTAGCATTTGACGACCCGTCTTTGTTCATATTAGTTTGTTCAACAAATATATTCAGATTAAAAAAGTTAATAAAGAAACGGAATATTATCAAATGTGCCACATAAGACTACGCTACACTCTCGTGTCAGTTAAACTGTTAAACAAAAGGCTTCATCACCGAGAACTTTATTTTGTTGCAAAGCTCGTATCAATTCTATCTGGGTGAAATCTTGTGTCAGCGACACACGTTATTCCTCATGATCCTTTTCTAGTCTCATAGACACACGTTATTCCTCGAGTGTCATGTCTAGTCTCAGAGAGACACTCTATTCATCGAGTGTCATGATCCCATTATAGTCTCAGAGACACACGCTATTCCTCGAGTGTCATGATCCCATTAAAGTCTCAGAGACACACGCTATTTCTCGAGTGTCATGATCTCATTCTAGTCTCAGAGACATTTGCTATTCCTCGAGTGTCATGTCTAGTTTCAGAGACACACGCTATTCATCGAGTGTCATGTCTAGTCTGAGAGACACACGCTATTCATCGAGTGTCATGTCTAGTCTCAGAGACACACGCTATTCATCGAGTGTCATGTCTAGCCTCAGAGACACGCTATTCCTCGAATGTCATGTCTAGTCTCAGAGACACACTCTATTCATCGAGTGTCATGTCTAGTCTCAGAGACACACTCTATTCCTCGAATGTCATGTCTAGTCTTAGAGACACACGCTATTTCTCGAGTGTCATGATTTTATTCTAGTCTCAGAGACATTTGTTATTCCTCGAGTGTCATGTCTAGTTTCAGAGACACACGCTATTCATCGAGTGTTATGTCTAATCTCAGAGACACACGCTATTCATCGAGTGTCATGTCTAGTCTGAGAGACACACGCTATTCATCGAGTGTCATGTCTAGTCTCAGACACACACGCTATTCATCGAGTGTCATGTCTAGTCTCAGAGACACACTCTATTCCTCGAGTGTCATGTCTAGTCTCAGAGACATACGCTATTTTTCGAATGTCATGTCTAGTCTCAGAGACAAACGCTATTCATCGAGTGTCATGTCTAGTCTCACAGACACGCTATTCTTCGAATGTCATGTCTAGTCTCAGAGACACACTCTATTCATCGAGTGTCATGTCTAGTCTCAGAGACACACTCTATTCCTCGAATGTCATGTCTAGTCTTAGAGACACACGCTATTTCTCGAGTGTCATGATTTTATTCTAGTCTCAGAGACATTTGTTATTCCTCGAGTGTCATGTCTAGTTTCAGAGACACACGCTATTCATCGAGTGTCATGTCTAGTCTCAGAGACACACGCTATTCATCGAGTGTCATGTCTAGTCTGAGAGACACACGCTATTCATCTAGTGTCATGTCTAGTCTCAGAGACACACGCTATTCATCGAGTGTCATGTCTAGTCTCAGAGACACACTCTATTCCTCGAGTGTCATGTCTAGTCTCAGAGACATACGCTATTTTTCGAATGTCATGTCTAGTCTCAGAGACACACGCTATTCATCGAGTGTCATGTCTAGTCTCAGAGACACGCTATTCCTCGAATGTCATGTCTAGTCTCAGAGACACACTCTATTCATCGAGTGTCATGTCTAGTCTCAGAGACACACTCTATTCCTTGAGTGTCATGTCTAGTCTCAGAGACATACGCTATTTTTCGAATGTCATGTCTAGTCTCAGAGACACACTCTATTCATCGAGTGTCATGTCTAGTCTCAGAGACACACTCTATTCCTCGAGTGTCATGTCTAGTCTCAGAGACACACGCTATTCACTAAGTGAAGCTTTCTTTTGTTTAAACGTTGAAATTAAAATGTTCTTCTCGCTACAAAAGGTGAATTGATACTTTCAACAACGTTTTGTTCCGTTCAAAACAATTTTTACATTTCGCTATGACGCCATCGCCCTCTATGGCCCCTCGTGCCATGCCCAATAATTGCCCGGTTTTAAATGGATTGTTAATCTGGATTCATATGTGTCATATGTCACAAGCTGTCAGTGAAAGTGCCATGTGACTTCAGCGCAGACTTGACTGATGGCCAGGCAGATCTGTCATTAGATGTGGATAAATGACAAGAACACACAAAAATATTTTACAGCTGTACAGATTTCTTTCTTTCTTGGTTTAAAAAAAAAACAAATCAAAATGTCATTTTTATCTCAGACATTTGCCTGACAAGAAGCGAGTTTATTTCATGAATTAAAAAAAAAAATACAAATAATGCCATTTTAATACTTGTCCTGGACCTTAAAGATGTAAAGTCTCTTGACTTTGTGTTGTATTTAAAACGACTGCTCTGCAATGAGATGCTAGATAAAAAGTCTATAAGAAAACAACTCTCTTTCAATCCCTTGCATATTTTCACTAAGGAATAAAAAGCATTTAAAGCGTAGTGCTAAAAACAAATTATTAAAACATTTATACCCTGTCAAGTAAAGTTCCAATATTTAAAAATATAAAAAAAATATTTCTTGAAATAATCTCGTAAAAAAAACACCAGATGGAAGGAGGATATATTCCGTCTATCTTCAATTACTTATCCTCTCATAACCCAAGAAAACAAAATTATCCTCCCAAGACCAAAGAAAAGACTGCAGTAATTAGCGGTTATTTCGCTTAAATAAGCTTTGTTTTTAAATGTATTCTGTTTTTTTCTATTGCTACTTTTTCTTGTTACTAAGCTTATATTAACTCTGTCTGTCTGTCTGGTAAACGTTAATTCTCTCTCACCCAAGTTTGGATCAAGCTGAAGTTTTGAAGTTATTTCTTTTACTTGACAAAGCAGGAGTCAATAAAAAAAAAACTATTAGTTAATTACTAACTATTGTTAATTAATTATTTTGTTTGGCATCTCGAACAAGGGAAAGAAATAGTACTTCACTGATGCGGTGGTATAAGTTGAACTATACTTTGTAGGTCGCCGCTTTAAACTTTTAGGCCAACAAAAGATAGCTATAAAACCTTTTTCAGAAGCGATTTGCTTGGCAGAGTGGTTAGTGCCTTGGTTTAACGAGACTGAGTAGATCTTAGCCCTTGAGTTAAAAATAAATCTAGTAAAAAGCGATCACCCAGATACCCCCTTCTTTCTCCCCCTACCCCTTTCCAGCTGGTCCAGACAAGTGATAGGATCACAGCGCATTGACAAAGCTAAGAGCAGGCGATTGCACTAAACAAAACCTAATGGTAAAAATATTAATACAGCTACGCTTGATATAAGCTTTGTTTTTTTTTTAAGTATTTTTTTTATGTTTTTCTTGTTATATTTTGCTTTTTTTTTGTGTGTTTTTGTTTTCTTAGTCTATTGTTGGCTACTTCGAGGCCAGTACAGTCACGTGCTGTATGCGGATATGGTTTCGAGAGATTGGCTTCTCCATCTCGTATGGAGCATTGCTGTTGAAAACTTGGAGGTAAGACAGCGAAATACTACTGACAAAAGTCTGACATACATATGCTCTTCAGAGAGACCAAGGGGATTTAATCTAATTTAAAACAACAGTGAGGTACTTTCCCCTTGGAGGCCTAGTGCTTCCTTGGAGGATGACTTTGACTTTGATTCTGTGGTGGGTGGATGGCAAGGGTGACATGTAGCCAGTACAACGACTAACCAATATTATTTTACCCATCAAACTTCAAAAACTTCCAATTACATAACTAATGATTATTGTCAAAAAATCTTTCGTGTGGTGTAGTATTTAGGCCAGTAGAGTTTATCATGTTTAAATGTGTAATCGGAAGACAAGGTCAAGGCTAGTCGCAAGAATAAGACCTCTCATGGTCAGATGATCATGAGTGCGAGGTCATGTGCATGAGTTAGATGAGGTCACAAAAAAGCGGGAAAGGAAAGGTGAATAGGATGACGTGGGCGTGGAAGGAAGGTTCTAGAGATTTTTGGCACAGAGATTATTTAAGGAGGTTGCTAACGTTTTTTTTTAGTTAGTCAAAGTTTGGACTCAAAAGAGTAAGAGCAATAGTATAGCATTCTTCCCTGTATCTGAATAGTAATCACTGTCTTTATATTTATTGTTTCAAGCTCGAGTTTAAAAGAATTAAACTCGCTAAAGAGTATAACTACGCTGCATGGGCGTAGCCAGGGGGGGGGGGTTCAACCCATCCCCCGAAATGAAACCCTGGCTACGCCCATGCTACACTGTGTCATTTTACTTCATCCTACTAGTGTTTGACTTGTATTTACGGCACCTCATCCGCATGCCAGATAATTTGGATACAAGTCTATCTCTTCAAATAGCATCGTGTCAGAGTTATCTGGGAATTTCGAATAGCGTTTGGCTTCAAAAAGTATTTCCTTTAAAAACCAAAAAAAAAACAAAAAAAAACGAGCAATCAATTCATTGAGTAACCATGAAGGTGAGAGGCACAAGGTTATCCAGTTGAGACACACCGTATTAAGTAATTGGTCGTCTGCCGCTTTTCATTTGAAACGTTCAAATTTCATTAAGGTTACTTCCCTTTGTTGATACGAGAAAATGAGATATGAGTCGCTTGGCAGACGACCAAGTTAATTATTTGGCGCGAGATGGACAGCCAGATTCCACAAAAAGACTTCTGTAAACTGGCACTCCCTGGGCTTGGGTCATCAGGGGCTTAAGGGGGAGGAGTCAGCAAGGTCATGGCAAAACACGTGATTGACATTTAAAAAAAAAAATTCATGGAGAACATATCCAACGATAGCAAATATTTGTGTCCCAATTGAAGGGAGATAATCATGGCAGATACTTTTATTTGATTGTTCTACACATTTATATTGAAAGTGATCGCAAAACCTGTTTATAAAGGTGTACATAATGTATGGTCATAAATTTATCAATTAAAGATTTAATGCAAGAGAATGTACACTTTTTTTTTTGTTAAAGTTTAACATCTTGGAGAAAGTATGACTTTGTGAAATTTTTGAATGGCAGTCTGGTCGTCTGCTATACACTCCAAACTATTCTCTAGTTCCAATCTTCCAAACTTCCATCTCCTGCCATCTTCGATTTCGACTAAAATGCCCCTAAAGAAGGAACATACGTCCATGGTGCACAACCTAAACACACGTCCATGGTGCACAAACTGAACATACGTCCATGGTGCACAAACTGAACATACGTCCATGGTGCACAAACTGAACATACGTCCATGGTGCACAACCTAAACACACGTCCATGGTGCACAAACTGAACATACGTCCACGGTGCAAAAACTGAACATACGTCCATGGTGCACAAACTGAACATACGTCCATGGTGCACAAACTGAACATACGTCCACGGTGCAAAAACTGAACATACGTCCATGGTGCACAAACTGAACATACGTCCACGGTGCACAAACTGAACAAACGTCCATGGTGCACAACCTGAACATACGTCCATGGTGCACAACCTGAACACACGTCCATGGTGCACAACCTGAACACACGTCCATGGTGCACAACCTGAACATATGTCCATGGTGCACAACCTGAGAGTTTATTTAATGGGAGTTATAGAGCCTCTAGAGCAGAGGTTCTCAACCTGTGGGTCGCGACCCCTTTGGGGGTCGAATGACGATTTTACAAGGGTCGCCTAAGACCAACAGAACTATGGATTACGTTTTTTATAACATTATCGAAAGCTCTGTTACTTTAGAATATTTACGGTTGGGGGTCGCCGCATGGTGGGGAATAGTAAAAAGGGTCGCCGAGCTAAAAAGGTTGGGAACCGCTCTCCTAGAGGATGATAGTGTTTACTCCCTCCAAAACTTATTAACAGATTGACCAAGTCACAGTGACTACCATCCACGTTCCCGCGCAATGGTTTACAAACAAACAAAAAACTTGATAAAATATATAAAATCTTGTTTATACTTTTCTTTTTTTTTTTTTTTCTTTTTTTTTTTAGCAAAGAGCAGGTAACTTTTCTGTTGAAGGAAACGATAACTCTTTCAAAATTTTATGATTGTAATTTTTGTTCTCCGGACAGGATATCGGTTGTGTTTCGGGTGAGGTCAGCTCAGAGGATCAAAATCTCCGATGGGGATCTTATCAAGAGGCTCGTGGTGATTGTCTTGGTATTTGCTGCCTATTTAACAGCCAGGACCGTCGCCAGCATGCCTAAAGTAGTGGGAGGTCTGTCTTAACCTCAGCTCTTCTTACTTCATGCCTAATTAATAAAAGTTAACCAAATAATGCCTACTTCAATAGAACATTTATAAAGATTTAACAACTCACTCTGTGACTCTTATCAAAAGACAACATAATATATATATATATATATATATATATATATATATATATATATATATATATATATATATATATATATATATATATATATATATATATATGTTTCTAAAGAGATAAATACTGTAGTTACAATATATTTTTTTATTAGTTATATACACTTACTCATACTCACACATACTAGAAAAAAAATATATTGACTTCATGTGTGAATTGAATATAGATTGACCCAGTTTGGAGAGGTCAAGAGTTCTACTTGTTTACAGCAGGAAGAAACCAGGCTGACCAGAAGCGTTATGAATTTAAGCCCTGGTTACTTCCACTTCATGGCCATTTCTAATATTGTTTTTTGTTTGTTATTGGACTCTGTTAGAGGCCACTGTCTTCTAGTAGCTTCTTGTTTCTAATATTGTTTTTTGCTTTTTTTTTTTTTTTCTTTTTGTTTGGGGACTTAGGAAGAATAGCTACAAAGGTTTAAACGTAAAAACAACAATCTTTTTTCTAAGGTCGATTTCACTTTAGCAGTAAATCGTCACAAGGAAAGTGTCTTTCTGTAATTAAGTACTTACACCATGATTTAATTAATAGTCTATGGTTTTTTTTAATTATCATTATTTTTTATAGTTCAGTGCTGACACCGTTATGTAATTGTCTGTCATATATTACATATTCCAGGGAAAGATGTAAGTGACTTGAAAGCTTACATTTGTAACGCTGACTGGTGGGACCATTCGGCGGCTATTGGTAAATATTTACATTTTATAATCACCACAACACTAAATAATATTATGTCTTTTCTTTTCGCAATAGTTGATATATGAGTGGTCAGCCAGTATGCATTTCATATCATGGTGGACAGATTTCTACAAATAGATTGGTTAAAACATTTTAAATAAATCTTTTTCTTCTGTTTTAACCTATTTGTTTACAGAGCTTATATAAAATAACTTTGTCTGTCTGGTAAAACGTTTGAGCACGCTATTTCTCCCACACCCATTATTGGATTAAGTTGAAACTTAACACAATTGTATACTGTACCTAACAAAACATAGATCATTTAAAAAATTAACTTATAAGACATTGAATTAGTGGTACTGTACCATCTTGTTTAATAAAAAAAAAAGGAAATGACATATTGAGATATATAGTTATAAATGTGGTGTTTTTCCCCTTAGATAAGCTTTGTTGTTGTTATTTTTTGTACAGTATTTTTTATATTTTGTGAATACTGGTCGTGGACTTTCACTTTTAAACTGTTTTCTGACTTCAAATATTTTCTGTATGCAACTAAATACTAAATAAGGTTCACAAAATTAAAAGAAGTTTTAGTCTCCCTGCTGACCTATACAACACCCTTGCAACATAAACTACAAACGGCCCCTGGCTTGTAGAGCCATTGAGACATTTCTTTGTTGAAGCTTGACATGTGAGTTGTGCTGTTATATCTCTACTAGTTCACTACAACTTTATAAGTAAAGTTCAAAGAAAGCCGAGACGTCCGGCATTCAAATCCTTACATAATATTTTGTTAATCTCACAGGGCAAAATGTCGTAGTTGGTAGCGCCAAATCTGGATTTCTAACTTGTTTACAAACACTTTTCTATATCACTTCCCTAAAACTGTCGCGTCATCAGTTTCTGTGGTATCCTACCTTATATTATACAGACGTTACTTCAAAAAAGAAGATGATTCAGGCAACCCTTTCTACGCTATTAAAGAAATAGGGAAGAAGTGCAAAGTATATTTAATAATACTTTGTGTGCATTGCCGATAAAAAGAATACTTGAAGGGTTTTAGCCTAAACATACTGTTAAGACGTGGGATTAAACTAAAGAAAATAACTTCTCAGATCGCAGAAGCATATTCCAACTATGATCAATCAATATCCCCGATAGAAAGAAATAATGTCACAATCTCCAAATCAAATTTACATATCCCGATTCACTAACACAATAGAAAACAATCCTCAATCCAGTCAAGAAATCCAAAACTCATAACTCATGTTTCTTAATACATTTACACACTAGTTAAGGTCATTTACGACCAACAGCATAAACAAAACCCACTATACTTTCCACATGGAAAAAATGGTTAGTCAGGGAGGAACAGGGTTACAACAACAGCAATACTTTATTATTTACCTCCCATTGTTTTAAGTTGGTTTTTGTATTTCTCAACAGCCGAGTTGCTGTTCCTGCTGTGGGGTGTGCGGCTGTGTATCGTGGTGCGGAAGGCGCCGTCAGAGTTTAACGAAAGTCGATTCATAAGTTGGGCAATTTACAACGAATTTCTGCTGTCACTTTTCTTAAATGTATCTATGTAAGTAGTTGGAGACTTGTTTTATATCTTTCTTTATTTGGTGAAAAGAGAAAAAAAAAAGAGTTTGTGTATATGACCAAATTAGGAAGAAGTATTCACCCGCAAAAAAAAATCCCTTTGTTCTCAAAAACCAAAGCAGGGTCTGCATGACGTGTCAACGACCCATTGGCCTTACCTGCCCACAAGCAGTGACGTTGCAGGCCAATGTCGATGCTTTTTCTAAGGAATGGTGTCGCTTTAGCCAAGAGAATAAGAAAGAAACGGCCTTATCAGACAGCTCTAATACAGATGCCCTCACATGCACGAACTGTGGCAAACTTTACCGATCAAGAATTGGCTTGATATGTCATACCAGACTCTGACTCTACCCAAGTAGAAATTCAAAGCAGTCTTGTTATTGTTGTTGTTGTTATTGTTTTGTAGAGTGTAAAAATATCAAGATTAATTTTTTGTTGTTTCTTTTGTTTCCTCAGGATATTTTTAAGGGATCCATTTCCTACGAATCCCGATTTAATTTATCTGGTGCTTTTTATTCATACTCAGCTGACCACAACAGTAACATTAGCATTTCTGTTTGGCTCTAAAGTAAGTCCATTGCCACGGTACTCACAGTATTCATGTTATTAGTACATTGAAATAGCAGTCATGTTTTCATGGAGTTTTCTTTCGGCCACCCGTTGGTGTTCACTCACTGAAGGAACTTATTGTTAAGCAGCTGAGGGTAAAACGTACTCGTTTCTTCCTTTTGCCTTGGCTGGAGATAGGGTTTGGGGTTGTCGATAGTTGGTAGCTCATAGTTGCTGATATTAATACTGAAAATATTGCAACCTGCTTTTTTACCTGCCTGAGTGGATTTTTTTTTTTTGGGGGGGGGGGGCGTGTTGAGAGGGGTGAAAAGATCGTTGTTAGAATATATGTCAAAACATTGTCAATATAAACGTGTACTAAATCAATCACTTTCATTATTCCAACTCTGAAAACGTCATTAGAAATTGAGTGAATACAACCAAACTCTATACAGTATACAAATTAGGTTTGACTTTAAGTCTGAAGGTTAATAACGATATCTTATTAGATTGTTTCCCTGACAGGCCTATCTTATTAGATTTTTGTTTCTCTGACAGGCCTATCTTATTAGATTTTTGTTTCCCTGACAGGCCTATCTTATTAGATTTTGTTTCCCTGACAGGCCTATCTTGTGTATAAGTATCACGGCAAGAGCCAAGAGCAACAACAGAATTCAACAACGCTTAGCCGTAATTCCAAGTACATTATGGGCCCGAGGCCCGCCAGCATGTCCTCCAATACTGCCGGCAAGAACGGCTACAGCAACGGGGAGGAGGATGAATGCGAAAGCTTCTTAGAGAAAGATATTCAGGTATCTATTTACCACATTTTTCAACTTAACTTTTGATATAAATAATGTCATTAGTAGTAATATATCAGCACTCGTGTCCTTATCTGCATAATTAAAATATATTAATTACCAGCAAACATTGGGAACTCAACTTTAGTTTGTTCATTAACAAGATGCGTTATTAAATGTATTATTGTTTATTATTATTTGTTGTGAACTACATTTTGACCACTATTAGATAAGATAAGATAATTTTTATTGGTCCAATCAAATGGAAATTTAGTTTGACTACAATTGACCATCTACTGTACAAAGATGCAAATACGAACAACATTCACACACGAAACGCATACAAACTCTTAACCAGCGTTTTAATGAATTAGACTTCTATGTACTTCTCGATGACGACAAATAACCTTGTAACACTGACCCAAAGTGGGATAAAGGAGTTTTTAAATCTTTGTTTTAGTCCTAATTGAAAGGAGACGACCACTTCGTTTAGATCTGATGTAACAGTGGTTTAATGGGTGCAGGTTGTCTTTAAGAGTAACACCTTTAGTAAAATCACTAAATTAAGAAAGCCTTCAGGATAGAAGACTCAAAAGAAAAGTAGCAATTATACATAAAGCAATGAACTATAATCTTCAAATACAAAAACAAAATTTAATAAAATACTCTGAAAGACACAAAGATAAAGGCACATTCCTCGTCCCATATGCTAGGACAAATTTGTACAAATACTCCTTCTTCCCTAGTGCTATTAGAGCATGGAATGGGTTGCCTGAGCTAGCCAGGAAAACCAGTGACTTGGCAGAATTTAAGTCATTGGCTAATATGCATGACTGAATGCATGACGCGTAGGACGTAATCATCTTCTTTTTTGAAGTAACGTCTATATAAGATAATATAAGATAAGAATCGGAGTGTTTTGGAAAGGTGTCTTTCATGAAAAAGCTCTTCAAGAGATGGAAGCCGTGTCTTCGACTAAATATTGACAACATTTTGACTACTTTTCGACAAAAATTACATTTTGACTATTTTCGACTAAATTTTGACTACTTTTCGACTACATTTTCAGTAGTTTACAAATTAATTTTGACTATATTTTGAGTTTTTTTTTATGTTGTTTTTTTTACATTTTGACTACTTTTGAACTAAATTTCGACTACTATATTTACTCTTGGACTAAATGTTGACCACATTTTTAATGACATAACCTGACCATTTATAATTAGCCAATTTATGTCCCAACAAGGTCAGCCTGACTAAATTAAAACTATAAATTCATTCGACCAACTTCCCATAAATTATACCATCTATAAGAAAAAGTCCTCCATAAAAACCTCCATTAGTGTTTTTAGCGGGTTAATTAGGCTTCCCAATAATTTAGCTCTAAAGAGAATGCTGACATTAATTAGACACTACTTAAAGACCCGCTAGGGGGCAGCACAAAGGGCGCTGCTTTGTGACCTCACGCATTGAAAGGGCTCATTAGCACCCCCTAATTTACGTAATTCGAACTTAATTCATAAAAGCCTTGTGTATTTTTTCTTTCTCTCTCTCTCTCTCTCTCTCTCTCTCTCGCCCGAGTCATTTCCGGAAAATCGCTTTGACCTGATAATGAAAGCTTTTCTTTTTAAAAAAATTAATGTAGCCATACTAAAAATAGATTTCTTTAAAAAATCACAAGATATCAGGGTTGTACAATAAAAGTACGAAACCGCGGCTACAATGAAAGGTGAATGGAAACATAAATCCACAGTGAAGGCCCTTGTTTCAGAAACCAGAAGTTGGAAAGTATTGACATTTATCCAACCACATTTACGTTGTCTTCTTTTTTGAAGTAACGTCTGCAATTTATAAGATAAGAAATCACAATTGACACATATAACAACAAAACCGAATGAAATGCTCAGCGATAGAGACACATTTCTTATTCCTTATTCTAGAACGAATTCGTACAAGTGTTCCTTCTTTCCTAGTGAGCATGAAATGGGTTGCCTTAATCAGCCAGGAAAACCAATCACTTATCTGAGTTTAAGTCATGGACGAGCCCCCATGTGACCTATAAATAGAATAGGTCATAAGACCAGTGACCTGTACTGCACCGGCAAGTTAGTCCAGCGGTACTTTGTGGTCCCGATTATATTATCTAGGCTAATAACTATAGCCTCTAGATGTATAAAACTACCGAGACAAACAATTAATAATTCTGAGATTTCAGTTGCAACAAAAAAAAAGGAGTTTATTTACAAACAAAAGAAAAAGGTCATGAAAAAATATAAATGGCAATAAAGGCTCACAAAAGAAAATGACATAATGAAACAAAGCAAAGTAGCAAGACAGTTTCCGGTCAATATAATGAAAGGACCACCATCACAGAGGCACAATAATGTCTTATGCCGAAAAACCAAAAAGATGGTTTACAATAATATCATACATGCATTAAGAATGAAATGACGTCATTCATGAGACATTTTATGTCAAAAACCAAAGCGAGGGTTTACATTAGTTTACAATAATATCATACATGCATCAACTATGAAATGACGTCATTCATGAGACACACTACTGTCTCGTATCTAAACAAAAGATGTCTTTAAAAAAAAAAGACATACAGAAGAGGATAAGAGACTAAGTAGACCTATACCATTTACATAAATCAACTAACAAATCGATAAAGTCTACTTAGCTCATTATCGAAATACTCTTCCCACAACAGTGGCACACTCCTCCTGAGTAACACAATAATAGTACAACACAAGTATTAGTCAAACATTATATAGGTTTAGTTCAAGCTATACTGGTCAGTTGGAAGACTCAAGAGAGAGTGGCAATTGTAAACAGTTGGCAGGGACTTAAATCAAGTAATAAAGGGGGCTAACTCTAATAAAAAAAATAAAGGTAGCCACCCTTATTGTCCCTCTTGTCACAGACATGCATGACTAGATTGACACATGAAATGTGTAGGACGTAATTATCTTCTGTTTGAAGTAACGTCTGTAATATATAAGAAGCTAAGATCATTCCTACAATTTGTGGCAGATGTAAGTTGAAACAGGGGAACTTACTCACGTTACATCCAGGAAACAAGAGGGGGCGGGGAGGGTAAATTGATGTCATTAAAAATTATTTTTACTTCGAAATCGGAAAGTGTCGAATATCTGGGACGGCTGCATGGTCGTGTGGTATGCTTTGGATAGTCTTAACAGTGTTTCCGAGCTCGAATCATGCTCACTGATATCCCCTGCTGACCTAGTGTAACATCCTCTAGCTTGTGGTCACGTGGTACACAACTAGACATACCTTGTTCTCCATAACAATAACTTATAATGTATAGAGATCCCTCTAGAAAAAAGTACGTGCGTTAATTTAGTCATGCATACTAGAGACCTAAAGACTGCTTACTTATTGGTTTTCCTGGCTGACTCAGGCAACCCATAACCATGCTCTATTAGCACTAGTGAAAAGGAAACGCTTGTACCAATTTTTCCAAGCGTATTGAATAAGAACTGTGCTTTATCTAATAAGTCAAACAATTGAGTTGTAGTCAAGGCAATAACTAAATACTTTATCGACTACTAGTTTCTGTAACCTCTACGTTTCAACGTCTGTTTATTATAGCAACAACATGGTAAAAACTAAACTCAAAAATTAAAAGAGCATCAGTATGGTTTTGGTTTTAATCTGAATCAATTCTCAAGCTAGTTTTCTATCTATTGAGAATCTATTTGTGACTAGTATATATGGCTTACTATTGCTTTGTCTCGGGTACCTAGGATCAGGGCCGCCGCTACCTATTGTGCAATGTGTGCATCGCACGCAGGCGGCCGAATGTTGGGGGCGGCCAAATCATTATTCCAAGGTTATCTTTATTTTTTTAAATTTTTAGTTTCATAAACAATTAATCAAATATTTTAATATTTTATATAAATGTTAATTATTTCATTATCCTTTTAAATCTATTTTTAAAAACAACACGATATTCTTACATAAGAAGCGTAGAATATTCTTGGGTCATCATAGTTGTAGATCTACGCTAAATTGTAGGCTACTAGCTGTTTGGTGCAACAACCGACCGACTTACAACAAAACGGGGGGGGGGGGGGGGGGCGAAAAAATGTTTTATTTTCATTGTAGTTATTAATCCGTGTCTGAATATGACCAAATGTTCACAAGTGAAAATATCTTCAGTAAGAGACGTCGTCTCATCTTTTAATAAGACTTTGTCAAATGTAGACCCGAGAGAGGCGCAGGCAACAATAAGGGTTGTAACTTTTTGAAGAAACTATTTCAAAAAGTCTCCGTTAGTGTGATTCTTCTAGATTTTCTTGTCTGAGATTGGTCGAATTTCTTCCGACTATTGTAGGCCTACTTCATTATAGTGACGATTTTTGTGGGAAAAAGGTCTGCGACAGAGACGTCTTACTTAGCACGAAGATGATCTTTAAAAAAGATCACGCCCATTACAGAAGTACGTATGCTATATATACACCTAGAATGTCCCTGAATAAATACTATTGACCAGGGCTGCCTCTTTATTACTAGATTTTTTTTCTTACTTGGACGAATAGACACAGAATCAGATGACCTTTACATCATCTGCCCTAGAGACCACAAGGTCTGAAAGGGGAAATTTACTTTTTTTACTTTTTATTCTTATTACAAGACAAAGGTGTAAATGCTAGGTGAAAGAATTTCTGATGCTGATAACGCCAGAATACGCTCAGCGCCGGGGCCCGGCCCCCAAATCAGACCCCTTGCCGACTTGAGCGGAAACCCGCCGAATGCTCAATTCTATCTTCAGAAAGAACTTTATACAACGCTTAAAAATTATGTAGGCAACATTATTTCCAAACAACAACAACGGAATTGTTTTACATCGCAATCAAGGTCCCCAGGTTCTAAAAAGGGGGAGCTCAAACGAAAGTTTCGTCATGTAGGGGTCGCTATCTGGAAATGTTTGAGAAACACTGCCTTAATGTGTTTTATTTCAAGTAACTTTGTAAGTGAATTTTACTTAGGATTATTTATTTTCAATCAATTCAAGAAAAATACCGCGCTGAGTTGCTTCAATTTGTCGTAGTGGTGTGTTAGATAAATTTGTAGGCACATCCAAATTCGCGTATATCAGATGATTGTGGACACAATGCACGATTTTGAAAAGCAGCCTTGGCAATCCTTTATAGAATGAATTATTATCGGTAATGTCCCGCTTTTAAAGGATTCACAAATAGTTAATTTGACACACACACACAAAAAGGGTATTCGTATCAATTAATAAAGGCAATTTCGAAATTTGAATGAAATAGAAAATAAAATCCTTAAATTGTATAAACACATAAATACTTTCACAAAACATAAGATTGTACATCAGATATGTCTCATACCGAACAAATCACTAGGCCTACTATTATGCCTCTTTTTCTTATATATCTCATGTTGCAATACAAGAACATTTTCTGGGGTTTTGCCCAATGACTGGTACAACTGGAGAAGGACTGTATAACGTCGTAATAGAAAACAATGCAAAGTTAAAATTGGAAATAAAACATCGAGAGGTCACGTGGCAACGGTGCGAATATGAAAGAGGAAAAAAAAGGAATACTCTACGAACATGGATTTAAATTACATTGCGGCTTTTGGTACAGTGTCCAGCTCAGTCGTAATACATTTTTTTTTTGTAGAGAACAAAAAGGGGGGGGGGGGCGGCGTTTTTTAATTTCGCACGCAGGCGGCCACAATCCTCGCGGCGGCCCTGCCTAGGATTGAAACTTTAAAAGTATAATGATCTGTTTGCTTACAACCTCCAGATTTTAGTTTCTCTTTCCATTAGTTTTAGTAAACATGTTTGATCTTAATTATTAGCATGTTTCTCCGTTGTTTAAATAGAAATCAAGCGCGTCAACATTGTAGGGATGTATTGCGCACACAGAAACGAAGCAAGAAGTATGTACATCGACCACAAATGAAATCTATTTGTATTGCTAGTTTAGAAATTATATCCTAACAAAATATACAGAGTGCCCAGTGCAATCGTATGCATTATAAATGAATAGGACATTTGAAATGAGCGGATTTATTATATGGTGTTAATAACTCTCTTCGAGTGTATATATATATATATATATATATATATATATATATATATATATATATATATATATATATATATATATATATATATATATATATATATATATGTATGTATGTGTGTGTATGTGTAAAATGTTATGGTATTAACATGTATTTTAAAATCTTATTTTTTTGTATTAAATTAAAATCATGAATAAAACATCCAACTTTACATGGCGGTGCACAAATCTTGAAATGTCAAATGCCAAAGAAATAAAATATAAATCAAGTGGAATTGGTTAGAAAAACGAAATGAACACTGAAAGCAGACTAACTCCACTCTCCAAGTATATATACACACACATACATCTGAGTAGTCACTGAAACACAGACACAATAATACTACATCACTAGAAAATAAATGTATATTTATGATAGTAATTTTACTAGGGTCGTGGTGGCCGAGAAGTAAAGAGCTTGATTCTGAGGGGTCTCGGATTCGGATCTTGGTGCAGATTAGGATTTTGAATTTCAGTACTAAAAGGACGCACCTGAGTGCACTCAACCATATTGGGTACTTGCAATTAGCTTTGGACAGTAAAGGTGAATACTCTCAAAACTAAAATGATTCGCATCGTTTCAAAACAAAGATATTCTGCCTACTGTAAAAAAAACAAGGATGTAAGCAGTGAGCACACTATAAAAGCTACAATAATTAAGCCTACCCTCAAAACTAAGATAATGAACAGACTCTCAAGCCAAAATGGTTGTCTACTCCAAGATCAACAGCTTGACTTTAAATTATAATCTTACGTCTTGCAGATGTTCATTAAAAGATATATCATTCACGTCGTCAGCGTTTTCATGTGTGGATCTAATGGTGCTTGTTAATAAGAGCTCTAAACTCTTCTAAGTCATTGTTTCTCATGGCTGATTCAGACAACCCGTTCCGTGCTTTAATGACAGTAAGGGAGAAACATTACCTGTACGAATGTGTCCTAGTATAAGGTATAAGATATAAGGTATAAGATAAGTGTCTTATTGCATTCGTGCTATTGAATACTTTGTTAGTTGTGAACTTCAATCTGGAATGAGTATTTTTTCACTAAATACTCAAGAGATACCAATTTCAAATTATACTACCAAAAAAACTTGCATATTACTATTTTGTCTTTAAAAAAAATACTTATTTATCTGATGGAAATATATATTTATGTTTATACTGAGCCCGGCGGAATTGTTAAAAAAATATTGTTTATTTTTTATTGTAATAAAATATCATAACTTTGAAATCCTTTTTAATACGGTGCTATTTTAGATTTTAAACTAATGTCTACAAAGATCAGGAAATGGATAGGGATGTTACAACTTCCGTCGACACGCCCACTTTTTCAATGTAAAAACTATATTTTTTTTTAAAGAATACATTCAATGTGTCTCTGAAGCATACGAAAAATAAACTCCCTAATTGAATACTTAATTGTAAGACTGTTATTATTATTATGTAGGCTTACAAAAAAAATTTTGATTGTAATTACATTTTTTTGGGGCTGGGGCCGGGGGGGGGGGGATGGGTCGAAGGGTACTCAGCGTTACGAAAATCTAGAAGGGGTTCAAAAGTATGGGAAATTTTCATCACCAGAGGATCGATAGCCTTTGCTGGCTTCTCACCTATAGAACTAGAGGATCGTTAGCATTTGCTGGCTACTCACTAGAAGAAGGAAAACTCAGATTCCAAATCTCCGCTGCCTTGGGGCTGCATATAAATATGGGATTGGCTTTGTGAGTCAACCCTCAGGAAAACATCAGGATAACACGTAATTCGCTTGTATTCCCAAACTGTATTGGATATTTGTCGTTTCCTTGGACACATCGTCTCGTGGACATGGGGTTGACATCGTTGCTACCATAGTTTATGCTCAGATTCTCATTGCGCTACGCTCTCACAAGATGAGTCATAGTTCTACGACTGAAGGAGGTCAACAATACAATACTATACAATAGCTAATGGAAACAATTTTTATACCTGAATAAATTGTATGTCTGCTGATAATTTAATTTTTTTTATTAGATCTAAGATTTAGAAAATTATTAGGAAACTAAACATTATATCTAAGGTATGTATGTACATACAATGTAAACATGATATATTATGAAAGTAATATGTTTTATAATTGTGTAACGTTTTTCCGAGATTAACTTTTGATATTGAATGGACAATTTTTATTTAGAAACTGCTCAGGTACAGTCTAAATAGGACACCGTGTATATAATTACATGTAAGCTTCAGTCTTTTTTTTAAAGAACATGATTCCGTTGTCTGTGTTACGCCTCTGCACATCGGAATCTTCCTAGAAAGCAGACGTCAGCAATTAATGAGTTGTCTCGCCTTTCATCGGAACTATTCTATTTCGAGAACAAGTTACAGAACTCTCCAAGCACTTATTTTGATCTTGATCGAAATCAACTCTTCAAAGTTCTTTCCCTTCGACTCGCATCGGGAATCATTAAAAATATTTACCTGGATTACTTTCCCACTGCAAACATTTTAGAAGCTAGAAAATGGCCATAGCAATCCTTTTTCTATCGACTTAAAAATTGTATACCCAAGCTTGTTTCTGCATTACCTGGGCTGTTGAGAGTATAGTCACGGCCGACTGACTCTAATATGCAGCCGACTAGAACAAACATTTGGGGGAGGGGGGGGGGGGAGACATGATGGGGATTAATGATGGATCGCAGAATTACAAGTTTAAATTGGATGTTTATGCTTGGATTGAAAGGGTGGGGGAAAAAAAGTTCGATCGCTTTAGGGGGAGGTGCAATCATCTAATTGAAACTTGATTCAGGTGTGTGTGTGTGTTCAGTTGAAATGATTGCGTGCGGCAGCTGTACGTCAGCGGGAAGGGGCAGCGGTGTAAGAAAGGCGCTTCAATTTAGATCAGACTGACTTGTGTGTTATCTGATGGGGGATATGCCAGAGAGAGAGAGGACACGTCTGATCCGGTCAATGGGGTATATGCCAGAGAGAGAGAGAGAGAGAGGACAGGTCTGATCCGGTCAATGGGGTATACACAAAATAATAGAAGTAAAGAAACAAAATGAAATCTAAAATTTAAATGTTTTCAGCGACATTGACACGATACTGCTGCTTCTTACACACACGCAAGCACACACATACACACATGAGGACCTTTTTCAAAACCACCTTTACACACCTACCCAAACACACACACCCACGAGGACTTTTTTTTTTTAAAAATCACCTATACACACCCACCCAAACTCACACAGACACGAGGACTTTTTCAAAACCACCTTTACACACCCACCCAAACAGACAAACGAACACACACAAATGTTCAAACACTTCCACTAACTAAGTCTTATAACTTGTGGAAATTATTGTTTTCTTGTAGAATGTTTAGTTTTTGGTCATGTGTCTCTATTTGCTGGAAACCAATGAAAGGACTTTGTTTTTATTTTCGAATGCCTAGGATCTATGCATCTTTGTATCTTTCGACATCTTCTAATGTCCTTGACCGCTATATTAATAAATAATACATTTATAATACATTTATAATCTTAATTTTAAGCTACCTTGATTAAGATTTTTTTTTTATTTAAAAAGAAAAAGAATTTTTAAAAAATTGAATTTAAGATGAAATATGAACTGAACAGAACAACAGACGTTCACATGTGAGGGTGTCTAAATAAATAATTAGTTTATCAAACAGCTTTCTGTAGCTGGCTTCTCCAACAGCCTTCTAAAACAGCCATCTGAAACATCCTTCTGAAACATCCATCTGAAACAACCTTCTGAAACAGTCTTCTCTAACAGCTTTATGAAACAGCCTACGCCAATAGCCTTCTCCAAGAGCTGTCTGAAACAGCTTTCTGAAATAGCCTTTGCCAAGAGTCTTCTCCAAGAGCATTCTGAAATAGCTTTCTGAAACAGCTTACGCCAATAGCCTTCGCGAAGAGTTTTCTGAAACAAATTTCTTAGACGACTTTCTGAAACAGCCTTCGCCAAAAGCCTTCTGAAACAGCCTTCTCTAAAAGCTTTCTCACTATTGCTCCCGAAAGCGCTCTAAAACAGTTTTAAATTATAAAAAAGAAACATATATTGAAAAAGCGCGGAGACGTTGACTATGGGAATCGTTATTGAAACTACGTTCTACCATAGCTTCGATCACAGGAAAGTTAGCTCTCAAAGAAATAAGCTTAAAAGTCTTCCACAAAGCAGATTGGCCGATGTTGAGGTGGGAGCTGAACTTGTGCTGGCGACTCGTCTATCCGGCGCGCTAAGGTAACGACCAGATTCTCGAGTTAGCATCGAACTAGATTTTGAGAAGTGAACAAATGGGCAAAAGGTTTAATAATGTTGTTGTTTTTTTTTGTGATTGAAAAGTTACTAGAAAAAAAAAAGGCAAATATGGGGATCAAACTCGCGACATTCGCGTTTATAGTTAGACGCTCTACCAACTTATTTTAACGGCCGTGCGTCAAAGGTCAGACTTTTATCTATAGAGTCAAAGGTCAAACTTAAATTAATAGATTCCAAAGGTGAAACTCAAATATAAAGGTGTCAAAGGCCAAACCTAATTATATAGATCTACATCTTTAAATAATATCTGATTATGTTTTCGTCTTTTATCTTTACTATTTTGAATAATAATAATAATAATAAGGCTTGTCTTCGAGTCCGAAGATTAGTGAGGAATGCAGTATTTCCCGTGGCAACGCAGCCCCAGCTGTGACCTACATATTTTGCAACATACAGGGCAAGCATAACCACTGTCCGCAGATAGTCGATTTAGATTTTACCAATGATTATTGGTAATATGAAATATGGCCGCCGGAAGCGTTTTCCTTCTCTCTGATGCTTGTTTTAACAGAGTCTATATAGATCTATCTAGTCAAGTCTAGGTCTAATAAAGTACTAATAGGACGAACAGAATTGAGGAAACAAATATTGGCATCAACGTATTGCCATTCAAGTCAATCAATAGAAAGAAATGAGTTTATTTGGTCAAACTTACAAGATTACAGTCTCAAGACCTCATGAGATCTCTTGGGGAATTGGAAATTTTTGAACTAACTTAGAACAGACGCAGAAATAAACCTAGAATCCACTTGAAATGAACTCTAAACCTAATTGTAATGATTAAGATGAGCCATGGCTAGGCTGAATAACTATTTCATCTTTGGCTCGTCTTTCACAGGTTCAAGGATAGAGCCAACACAAAATGAAATTCAATTTCTTATTTTAGTTTTTAAGAAGTGTTATTTCTTATCTTTCTTCTATCCGTCATGATTTATTTCATTTGGTACAAAAAAAAGGTTCATGATTAAAATTTCTTCTATCGATGTAACAATTTATTCTTTGCTACATCGATCTATTAATCCATCATCGCTCTTCGGGATAAGAAAAGATTTTTTTGTGGAGCGCCTGAACTCAAACGAAATATCAGTTTTAAATAGTTTTATGTATTAAAAACCTTTTTCTTTTCGTAATATTATACATTAAATTTAAAATTTTAAAAGAAATAAAACAATATTGTATGTGTGTGTGTCGATACATTTTTTAAAGTAATTTAAAAGATTTTTTTCGTATTGAAGTTATTTCTTTATAAAGACATGTAATAAACTTTTATTTGTTTAATAAGCATAACATTATCTACTTTCTTTCACACGTCCAGACAAAGAGACACACACACATATCTATACACTCATACGCACAAATGCCCACAAACGCCAAAACTCAAATAAACAAACTCAAACGTCCAAACACAAATATCCACACACCACCAACATACAAATACACACACAGAAAATCCATATGAATTTCCACACACAAACGCTCCCACACACACATGCAGAAAAAGGCCCTCGTACAAATACATACACACACAAACACGCACAAACGCTGAAGCATATAGAACGTACGTGTTATTTAGAGTCCAGATCTTCTCTCTGTTTTAGCTCAGTGAGTTTAGTTTTCTGGTCATCTTACTAGATCAATTCTCACTTTGCTTCAACAGTTTTCATCATCCCATAGATTCCAACACAAACGCATCATTCCCTTGGTCTCTTAACTCAAGACAAGTCTCACTCTAGATGAGTCTCCCTTAAGACAAGTTTCACTCTAGGCAAATCTCACCCTAGACTAGCATAAACAAGTCTTACTCTAAATGAGTCTCACTTAAGACAAGTTTCACTCTAGGCAAATCTTACACTAGACTAGCCTAGACAAGTCTCACTGTAGATAAATCTCACTTATCACACGTTTCACTCTAGATAAGTCTCACAGAGTTTTTGAAGTGTCACGTGATTCGAGTTTCACTGTTTGAGTCTAACAGAGACCAATCTTAAGGAAGACCCTAACACCAATTACCACTTTCACAGCTCTGACGTCAAGACCTGAGACTTGGCAACGAGCTATTGGTTTACACTGCCCACAGGGTGCAACGTCGCAGCTCAGTGTTCAGTCCTATAACGATTGGTCTCGGTCTAACTCCATAGACAATCTTGTTTGACATGTTTCGGATGTTCCTTCAGAGTTGAAGATAATTACTTCCTAGTCCAAACCTCCCGCAGGACGACGGGGGATGGGAGCGGGCAGGGTTTGAACCCTGGATTATCGATAAATCTGAACGACAGTCCAGCGCGCAAACCGCACGACCAGGCAGCCATCCTACATCTTACTCTGTACAAGTCTCATTCTGAGTAGTTTCTATTGTGATTATTTAAAAAGATCGCTTTCAAGCCAAAACAAACAAACAAAAAAACTGTTCAATCATAAATTGGAATGTTCCTAAAGTGGTATATCTACATGTAAAATGATTTAAATGATGTATATTGGAATATATATATATATATATATATATATATATATATATATATATGTGTGTATGTGTGTGTGTGTATGTATGTATGTATGTATGTATGTGTGTGTGTGTGTAATTGACCTTCATTTTACCATGACCTTGCATTACTCAATAAGGCTCTCTTTCACATGAGTCGTACTGGTCTGTATTTGTGTTTAAGATAATTTTTGAGAGTTAATACAAACAGAATACAGAAGGAGGCGCGGTGACTGAATGGTAAAGCGCTTGGCTTCCGTACCGGGGTTCCGAGGTTCGAATCTAATAAAGACTGGGATTTCTACTTTCGGGATCTTTGGGCGCCACTCAGCTTTATTAGATACCTGACATTGGCTAGGGAAAAATTTAGGTGGTTGGTCGTTATGCTGGCCGCATGACACCCTCGTTAACCGTGAGCCACAGAGACAGATGACCTATACATCATCTGCCTTACAGACAGGATGGTCTGAAAAGGAACTTGATTTTTTTTTTAGTTACTTCAATACAAAGAGAATACAACGAACGGTAAAATGATTAATTTATCATTTTAAAGTAAAGTTTTTTAACAATCACACAAACTTTTCTTGTAACTAATGACTAGCGAAAATACTTTTGACAGTCTTTCTTATTTCTATTCAATTGTCTCCATTTTAAGTTTTAAGATTAGAATAAATACAACTGTATAAATGATAGTAGTCTTACGAGGCTATTGCTTCTGATAACCAGAGATAGCAGGGTCTCTCACCAGACCTACACATTCCAATTTCCTTACAAAATGTGCATCGATTGTGTCTGTGGAATCCCTGGGGGTCCTGATGTCCTCCATAAATCTCGTCTGCTCGGGAGAGGACATGCCTGTCCTTCCTTGTTCATCTCAAATGTACTGCTAGTTGTAAAGATGTCACAAGATGGCGGCTCCTGAATTTTATAAGCCAACTTTTGTTAATGCTTTTATCCACATTATCTCGAAGGATCGCTGGGTGACAGGGCTATGACTGGATGGCAGTGCTATGACTGGATGACAGGGCTATGACTGGATGACAGGGCTATGACTGGATGGCAGGGCTATGACTGGATGACAGGGCTATGACTGGATGACAGGGCTATGACTGGATGACAGGGCTATGACTGGATGACAGGGCTATGACTGGATGACAGGGCTATGACTGGATGGCAGTGCTATGACTGGATGACAGGGCTATGACTGGATGACAGGGCTATGACTGGATGGCAGGGCTATGACTGGATGACAGGGCTATGACTGGATGACAGGGCTATGACTAGATGACATGGCTATGACTGGATGACAAAGTATGATAGGATGGTAGAGAATGACATGGTGACACAAGATGACAGAAGGACAGAAGATGAGAGGATGGCAGAGTGTGACGTCTGGAGTAATTGGAAGACCATCATGTCGATAATCCAAAACACTTAACAGACACACACGATGCTGTAACCCAGATATACATATCAGCTGCCTACAACACAATTTTCTTAAACCACATGACCTGCCAAACAAATACTGTTACCACACAAGATACCACACAAAAATATCGTCACCACGTGCCCATGTAGATATTGTTGAAAAAAAAATAAATTTAAAAATCATTTTTTTTAATACAACGCTTATGTTAATAATGTAGAAGTTGTTTCTGTTATTCGATTTCAAACAAAACACTAAATCACCAATAATTAATTGACTAATTGGTTAATTTCTTTATTGATTCATGTTTTGTTAGGTACAATAAATAATTGTTTAAAATTTCAGCTTGATTCGAGATTGGTTGTGAGAGAAATAACGTGCACAAACAATTTACCAGAGAGACAGACAGACAGACAGAGTGACAAATACTTCATTAATATTAACCTATTACAATTTATCTCACACTTTCACCTGTTTGTTTTTATGTGCGGGCTCATTTCGTCTTGATGACAATAACGAGAAATCTATCTCTATATATAATTCTCTTCATGGCTCAACCATTTCTGACACCACCAAGAAGTCATGGAAAGATTCCTCTTTTACTTCTGCAAGTCGGACATGAGTTACCCCACGTAACTTAAGAGGCGAAAAAAAAGAGGGGGGGGGGAGAACAACTAGTATTTACCCGACACTAAACAGCAGAGCCGGACTTAACCATTGCGAGCCCTATGCGAAACGGATCGCGTAGAGCCAAGTTTGGGTAGGGATACGGATAATAAATGAAAATAAAGAGTTTGTATTAAAAATAAATTCGTCTTTGCATTTTATTCATTCTTTACTACATACAGAATTACTTTAAGAGTCTTGTGTGTAGCGAAGTCGTGCAGTATATCATACGAATTCTGTTTCCTACATGAACCACGCTCATTAGCAAGAATGACCAAATGTTTCAATCTATCTACGAGAATTGTTGACCTCAAGTAATTCTTCATTAGTTTGAGGCGCGAGAGGCTTCTTTCTCCAAATTCTACAAATGCGGGTTTTGTATAATGCCGTTTTTTTTTTTATTTTTTCGCGCGTATGATTGGCGTTTACCATATTGAATGACACTCCAAAATGACAATTTTCTCAATATTTCAAGAGATTTTTATGAGTTTTCAAAAGATTATAATAATTTTCGGAGATTTCCAAGACTTTTTCGTATAGTTTGCAATTTCAGGAGATTTACCAGGAGTTCCTGGTACATTAAGAGGCCGAGGAAAATCTGTTTTAAGTAATAAAATGGTTTAATTTAATAATTTACAACTACGATTAGCGTGGGGTCTATGAAAGTGCGGGGCTCACTGTGGTCGCATAGGTTGTAGTGGCCTAAGGCCAGCCCTGCAAAATAGCGGCGAATGCTACGCCGCGGGTCGACTAGTTTTATATAATTTTTTTTTATACTGACAATAGAATGACACAATAAGTAGGAGACCAGTCATGTTGACCATCATATCCGATACCTGTATTCTATACTGGCGTTTCGGTGTTGAGGCAGTATCGATACCACTGCTTTGTGTTGTACAAACAACACTTTCATTCCTTCCAATAAGTTGAATGCCTGGTTTAAATCGAATAGTTCATATCTAAAGTGGAACTTTATCGACTACAATCAGTGGTGCCAATCATATTGGACATATACATTTCCTTCACGCAAAATATGGTTGAGTCAGAGGCGGCCTTAGGTGGTGGCGAATGGAGACCGCGATAAAGATAAATTTTGTGACCGTCGACCAATAGTAAAATTGTACAAATATTCGTGGCCCTGATATGACACTCGCCCAACGCTGCGCGCACTTCTTAGGCCGCCTCATTCTGAACTGCTAGCAAAAGTATCGTGTCACGGGTCAGATGTGGCCCGCAGGCCGTAGTTTGAACATCAGTGTATAACTCATATTTACATTCATGTTGTTCTTTTTGTCTTACAGGAAGAGTTCCGTCGTCTGTACACGCAGTTGGAGTTATTAAAACAAAGAAATATGAAATTAGGAAATAGACATTTACAGGTGAGACTATATTACCGAGTTGTTTACTTCTTTGAGCTGTCAACATAGTTTAGCCCTGAAATGACGTAATTACTGTGGAAGAGAGTCAAAGTTTGAGAGGACTTTGAGATGTAGGCCTATTTGTTTGGGTCAGTGCGTTGTAGATGTAAACAAGCAAAACACTTTTTAAAAATACAAAGCTTATATTGTATGAAGGGAGAGCACCTTGTTCAATCTTGGCCATATCTCTCAATATTGCAAGTCTGATTTCCCCTTTTTCTATATAAAACCACAATACATCAATTATCACTAATCTATTAAACATTGGTTAATTATTATTTTAAGTCATGTGTTGTCATCGACAATGAATAATTTCGCCAAGTTTCAATTTGATCGGAGAATGGGAACTTGAAGAAATAACGTGTACAAAATGTGTACCAGACAGAGGAGTCAATTAATATAAGCTTTGTCAAAAAAAAATATTAATTTTGGTCAATTGCATCTGAAAGTATGTCTAATGAAAAGTACATGGAATACAGTTCAGACGATTAGCCTTGATACATATATGTATACCGAACACACGCGCGCACACACGTGAGAAAGATGACGTAACATTCTGTTTTTTGTCTGATATCACCCACTGAGAGGGAGGGAAACCTGGCCTGGTCAGCAGACTGTCAAAACGCTAATTACTTTTTAAGGTACAAAATGTAAATGGATTTTTATAAATGTGCATGAAGACAATTTAAACAGTTATGGATGAGCTAGAACATCGCAATTATAAAATCAATAGAGAACCAAAAAAAGAAGCTGCTTAAAGTAACGAATTAGAGACTAATTAGAGTTTTTTAATGAATGAAATAATATCACTAGCGGTCGTCTTCCAGACCCATTGCTTTATTTCACTTAGTTTATACATCATTGTTTTCTTTACAATAAGCTCTAAAATAGGTTCTAATTTTGTTTTCTTTACATTAAGCTCTAAAATAAATTCTGATTTTGTTTTCTTGACATAAAGCTCTTAAAAAGGTTCTAATTTTGTTTTCTTGACATGAAGCTCTAAAATAGGTTCTAATTTTGTTTTCTTTACATTAAGCTCTAAAATAGGTTCTAATTTTGTTTTCTTTACATGAAGCTCTAAAATAAGTTCCAATTTTGTTTTCTTTACATTAAGCTCTATAATAGGTTCTGATTTTGTTTTCTTTACATTAAGCTCTAAAATAGGTTCTGATTTTGTTATCTTTACATTAAACTCTAAAATGGGTTCTGATTTTGTTTTCTTTACATTAAGCTTTAAAATGGGTTCTCATTTTGTTATCTTTACATTAAGTTCTAAAATGAGTTCTGATTTTGTTATCTTTACATTAAGTTCTAAAATGAGTTCTGATTTTGTTTTCTTTACATTAAGCTCTAATTTTATTTCTAATTTTTGTTTATTTCGTTGTCTTGATAAACAAGATTAGATATTTGTTTTAGAGACTTAAGAAATACATTATTCATTGTCTGATTCCTTTGTTAAATTCTAATTTTATTTTTATGTATGCAGGTCAAATTGTCAGCCATGACAGAGGCGGCACAGAAAGATGAAGTGGCGTTAGTGGAAACGTCGCCGCCTATGACACCGAACATCAACGGAGGCAGACGAATTATCATTAATCTCGATGATTATCATGTATCCACGGAAGTTTAGCGAATCATCCATAAATAGATCTATAAATCATCTATAAATAATCAATTAAATCCATCTATAAATATCCCTGCTCGAAATCAGCAAACTGTAGATGGGTAGTTCTTTCATTTGAAACACGTCCGGGTCATCGGCTAACGAATCAAAACCTAGCAATACTGTCCAGGAAGTGAACTTGTGGGTCTCAAGCATCTTTGTGTTAGCTGTCAAAGAACGACTGGCGCGAAACAGAATGGCTGACTATCTATTGTGTGAAAAGTGAATTCTAAATGAAAACGCTAGAAATTGTTTGCAAGTAGTGAAATTGAAAGTGAACTCTGAGAATTTCTCCCCGTGAATTAATGTAAATTTTAATACTTTACATAGGCACTAGGGCCTGATATTAGAATGTAGAGGCCCTGTTCAATAGGTAATGAATTCCCAGGTCATTTCTGTATAAATCTGAAGAAATGTATTTTTTAAATAAAAAATCGTAAGCCTTCTTCGGCTTGGAAACCCAGTGCGTCCACACGCCCCTTTACCCTAGCATGGTGGCATATCCTATGCTAACAATCACACTCTTGACTGAGCTTTATCAGAGCATCATTTTATCTCTAAAAATCTTCAAACAAATAGCAAATTTAAATGACGTGAGAGCTTTTCTGTGGCATTTTAAAATTAAGTTTAATCCTATTTTGAAACCTTAACACATAATGCCGACATTTACAATGATTGACCTGAGGCTAAGCCTAGTACATTTTCATATGATCTAATTCACAAAGTTGCGGAACTTGCAATGATTTCCTGCAAGAAAAGCGTCATAAAGGGAAACAACGACGTGCAACACCATACAATTTGTTATTGAAAACTGCTAGGAAGCTATTCAGCATATTCAGCGTATATGACATCGAGACATTCACGCTCCTCAGTCGAGCAGGTCACCGAAACACTTGTGATGCTCAATTAGACAAATCTTCGAAACTCTTGTAACAGTCAATCAGGCAGGTGTTCGAAATACTTCTAAGAGTCAATGGAGCATGTCACCAAGCCACTTGTGATGGTCAATGACTCAGGTCTTAAAAAATCAGGCAAGTCTTTAAAACATTGGTGAGGGCAATCAGGCTGCTCCGCGTTACTTTTGTGAATGTAAATCGCGCTCGTCAACAAGACGGTTGAGGATCGGTCAGTCCGGTTAGATCTCATGCTGGTCAGCGGAACACTTGCTATGGCCAGTTAAGCATGTCCCCGATGCAGTTAAACGGCCCATCAGTCTGATCAAAAGCGACACTCTAGAAAGTCTCTCAAACTTAAAGAAGTATCGGTGCTATTACAAACAATGAAATCTGTCAAGCGCCTAAAAGTATTTTTAAGCCAAAATTAAATTGTTATTTCAAATCCAATGTTGTAAATATATTTAAAATCGATGACTGAATGTTACTGAATAAAATTTGTGGTGGTTGATTTCTGACCAATGAATGGATTAAACTTGTGTCATGTTATTGCGTTTTAAAGAATTTGTGTAAACATAATTTAATGTTTTCCTTTCCCCGTGTTCCCCACATTTAAAATTATTGTCATCAATCCATTTCTCTTGTCTACCAATATGTATTGCTTTGTTTACACAAGCAAAGAACAATCCTCACCTTGTAAGAAGAACATGTAGAGTCGTCTGCAAGATTTTATTTACTTTATCATCATTGGCTGTAGAATCACGTGACTTGGTTGTAATCGCATTCCCACCTACTGCAACATACTACTGTGAATGTTAACACTACAAATGATAAGATAGATCTATAAGTTGTTAGCAAATAGCGTTATACAAAAAAAAAAAAGAACAACCTGGGTTTTTGTAAGCTATATTACTTGGTGTGTAATAGCAACAGCACCTACCTAAATAAATTGTAAATAGAGAGCAAATACCTATATTTATTGTAGTATATATAGGTCTGTGGTTTTATATTATATATCCATGACTAAATGCATGACGCGTAGGACGTAATCATCTTCTTTTTTGAAGTAACCTCTGTATTATAGAAGATATAATGAATCACTGGAAAGGGACAGAAAACAGGGGTTTTAAAATTTCAAAACCCCGGGGGGGGGGGGCGGGATGGCTATTAGGGCAAATAGCGGTGGGCTGGTACCCAAATGGGCTGGTATACCTACGCACAGATGGTAGCATGGAACAGCAGTAAGGCTATACATACATAAAAGAATTTAGAATGTTCTATTTTACAATGGGCCTCACGGAACGCCGTGATTGATCATCATCATTTATTATTTATTAAAAAACAAGTGCAGACTTTACAGTGTAAGACCAGCTTAACACATTTTCTTTAATAGTGTAATGTCTTATAGCAGGGGAATTTCAATCCCATATTCATGGTAGCAATTAATCAACTAGCCTATATTTCTTAATGTCATATTCGCATTAGAAATAACACAGACAGGTCATAATGAAACAATTCAAAAAAATAAAGGTTGCACTTACATATAGTCTGCCAGCCAACCTACACCTGGAAATACTATAATTACATAAACCCACATATGCCAGAGTCAGTTTTCAATGCATTGTTAAAATCATTTTTTTAAACAGCTACGAATGGATGCCCATATGGCACGTAATTTGTGGGTCAGATCGTAAGGTTATGTCAGTGCCGATTTTAACACCCAGTCCGCCCCTGGGTATGAAGAATATTATGACATTTGATATCGTAAAATATAAACCCCGGGCATATAGAACTACATATTTATAGACTTTGTACAAATGATATGAATTAAAGTAGCAATCAATCAGGAAAGTTCGATGTGGGTTTTTTTGAACAAATGATTTGAATTAAAGTAGCAATCAATCAGGAAAGTTCGATGTGGGTTTTTTTGAACAAATGATTTGAATTAAAGTAGCAATCAATCAGGAAAGTTCGATGTGTTTGAGCTCATGATGCCATAAGAATAAGAAGCAAATAGAACGAAACATTCCACAATGACACGAAAGAACTCATATTTGAGAAGAAGTGGAAATCGACGCGAGTCCTTTTCAGACATTGGGCTGAATTATTTTGTGTCCAATTAATCTTTAATATTCAATGTAAAAATATTTTTTTTTTCAATTCTTGTATTCTCGTTTTAATATCTATGTACTGTTTGTTTTAATTTCTAGCATTCATTTTCATTAACATATAACTAAAATGCAATGTATGTTAACAATTTAAAGAGAGAAAAAAACCTAACGCAAATTTCCTTTTAAATATTTTGTAAAGTTTTGTTTTTAAATATAATGTAACACATTAACTGTGAGTCCCTATCCCCTATGACTGTTACAATGATTTGTGATTATTATTATAATGTGTATATAAAATATTAGTCTATTATGGACATATTAAGTGCTTTGAGGACACTGCGAGACTGATTGTGTGTATAGTGTATAGTACTGTATGTGAAATTATAAGTTTATTTTGAGAGGCTGATGCTGGTGTACATTTGTTGTGGGGATGATGTGGTATACGACACGTTCTGGTAGGGTGCATAAGTGTCGAAAATAGTGGGGAGCGACATGTAAAGGCGGTCTTTCTTTTCTTAAAAACCAAAAAACTGATCACGTCTAATCAAGTGAAAAAGACATTATTAGAAATGTTTAGTAAAATAACGAAGCCGCAGCCAATTGAAGTAGATATTCTTCAGAGACGCTGGTGATGGATAGGTCTGCATCCAGCATAACAAGGCAAGCCCTAACCTGGACCCCCCCCCCCCAAGGAAAGAGGAAGAAGGGACGGCCCAGGAATACATGACGCAGCGATTTGTGAGCACATGCCAAGCAGATGGGCAGGATGTGGGGACAGTTGCAAAGACTCGCCCAGAACGAGACGCCCCAGACATGCAGAGATAGAGAGAGAGATTAGTAAATGAAACTATTAAATTATGTTACGTCGCTTCATCTCATAAGTCGACATTTCAAAATGTTTTGACATGAGAGACGTCTGCAACAACATCGTTCAAAACGTCTTTTTTTTTAAAGGAGATGTCTCATTCGTCTACTCTAATGTCATTCTACCCGTCTTTCTAGCGTCAGAACGGTTGGATTTCTCCCGAGTGACGAACCATCATTCTTTTTGACGTCTTTTCCTTGAACATGAAAATGATATTGTGATGATTAAAGCCCATTACAAAAGTACTGCACTGCAGCGTTTTTCAGACTGTGGTAAGCGCAACCCCCTCACAAACACACACACACCCAGGGTGCTAAATTGATCTGATTTCAGCGACGGCCAAATTTCTTTTGAGTGACGTTCCGACCATAAACAATACCCAGGCTTTCATCTCACTTTTTCAAAGTCCTAACCCCAAAAACTGGAGAGGACACTCCAGCTTCGCCTTTGGCATCGGCCGAACACGGGAAGTGGCAGTCACCGGTTATAAGCTGAAATGTTCAATTGACGTAGAGCAGGGCGCCAGGGGCCACTTTCGTTGGTGGGAGGGATCCTAGGATTCCAATGGAAAGCTACCGCCCGCCTCAAGCTGGGCAGCCCCCAGCCAATAAGGTGCAGTCCCGTCAGGCCTGTCTTCCTCGTTTGGGTACACGAGGACAAAATCTGAAAAGCAGGCACAAATTATCCTCTATGGACAACTTGCGACTGGCTCAAGAAAAACCGGTCGCCCCCACCTCCGTTACATAGATGTGATAAAACGTGACCTCAAATCAGTGAACATCAATACTGACCATTGGGAAGACATAGCTCTAGACCGCACCAGATGGAGAGAGACAGTGACTAAGAAAAGCTATGGACATTGAAAGTACATGGGTCTCAGCTCTGGAAGTAAAACGTACAATACGACAAATGACCAGCTCCTCTACCACCTTAACCTGCGATATTTGTGGACGGGAGTGTCTCTCCAAAATAGGGCTCCACAGCCACATGAGGAAGTGTGCGAGATGAACCATAGTCGTTCTTCGACAACACATTTTGCTAAATTTTAATTTGATCTGAGGACAGCAAATGGTAGAAAAAAAAACGTTTAAAAGAGTAAAAAGAAACCACCCAGACATACAGACAGACCGACAGTGGGAGCTGATATGAGCTTTGTAACAAAACATTAAATGAAAGTAATTAACGACAATCTAGTCACGTGAATTGAAACTAACTACAAGGATTTGAATTAAGCTGTTAGCGAAGCAGAGGACTAGAACATAGTCATTACTAAATACGTCGACTGGTCTTCGACCTAATTACTTTTATCATCCTTACTAATCATAATGACATTCAGATAAGGAAGAATTATCAAGCGAGCAATATCATCTTTACAATTACCGAACATTCACCTTAGTGAAATACTTCACACTGTAACAAGAGATGGACTTTGACATACAAATATGAGTAGTGTTACTTAAGCCTTGGGATTAATGGTCATTGGATCTTGACGATATGGGTTAAAGTGGCGTGAAGCAAGTTCTAGTTTGTCACAGTTAAAAACTTAAAAGTTTCTATTGAACTAGCGATGTAAGCAACAAATAAAATAGTTTACACAAGAGAAATCATTAGCAACGACTTTAGTCATCGGGTGAACATTTCAATGTGCCCATAGTGGCTATAGAGCAAGGGAAGTAATGCAGCCTTGAAGGAGTTAGGGTTAATTAAACTTATAAATGTGTGGAATGTATTAAACCGATGAATGTGTGGAGGAAATGCTTTAAACATAGGAATGTGAGGATGGATGTGTTAGAAATATGAATATGAGAAAGGAGTGTGCTAAACCTATGAATGTGTGGAAAGAGTGTTCTAAACCTATGAATGTGTGGAAAGAGTGTGCTAAACCTATGAATGTGTGGAAAGAGTGTTCTAAACCTATGAATGTGTGGAAAGAGTGTGCTAAACCTATGAATGTGTGGAAAGAGTGTGCTAAACCTATGAATGTGTGGAAAGAGTGTGCTGAACCTATGAATGCGTGGAAAGAGTGTGCTAAACCTATGAATGTGTGGAAAGAGTGTGTCAAACCTATGAATGTGTGGAAAGAGTGTGCTCAACCTATGAATGTGTGGAAAGAGTGTGTCAAACCTATGAATGTGTGGAAAGAATGTGCTCAACCTATGAATGTGTGGAAAGAGTGTGCTAAACCTATGAATGTGTGGAAAGAGTGTGCTAAACCTATGAATGTGTGGAAAGAGTGTGCTAAACCTATGAATGCGTGGAAAGAGTGTGCTAAACCTATGAATGTGTGGAAAGAGTGTGTCAAACCTATGAATGTGTGGAAAGAGTGTGCTCAACCTATGAATGTGTGGAAAGAGTGTGTCAAACCTATGAATGTGTGGAAAGAGTGTGCTCAACCTATGAATGTGTGGAAAGAGTGTGCTAAACCTATGAATGTGTAGAAAGAGTGTGTCGAACCTATGAATGTGTGGAAAGAGTGTGCTAAACCTATGAATATGTGGAAAGAGTGTGCTAATCCTATGAATGTGTGGAAAGAGTGTGCTAAGCCTATGAATGTGTGGAAAGAGTGTGCTAAACCTATGAATGTGTGGAAAGAGTGTGCTAAACCTATGAATGTGTGGAAAGAGTGTGCTAAACCTATGAATGTGTGGAAAGAGTGTGCTAAACCTATGAATGTGTAGAAAGGGTGTGCTAAACCTATGAATGTGTGGAAAGAGTGTGCTAAACCTATGAATGTGTGGAAAGAGTGTGCTAAAAACGAGAATATTTCTAAACTATCTTTAATACCAATTACTTGTGTGACCTCATGTTCTGACATGCCTGCTTAAAAGTGATTTCGATGATGCACCACTACGAATTATTATTAACCTGTAAATAATTTTTTTCCCCAACCATGCATTTGTATAAAGCCACAAACGTTTTTGTTATGCAAAGAAAGAAAGAGAGGCCGTCTTGATATGTCAGTTGTCATATCAGTTTCAGTTGATGTTGTGTCAAAGTGTTATCTGAGAATGAGATGAGCACGATTTATTTATGGTATTTGTTTCCTTGTAATATTTCCTGAACACAGTTGTGTGTGTGTGTGTGTTTTGTTGGTTTTGAGAGGTCAACATGACACGTGTTAACCGTCTCGTCTTCGTGGGATGTTTTTGAAAGTGAATAAAATCCTTTTTGATTTCTCATGATTTTTAGCGTCGTCTTTTGTTGTTGTGGTTTGATGACGTTGTCAATAAGAATCAAGATAGCAAAGGATGCAACACCGTTAATCAAAACAGGTTTCGTTGCAAGCTTCAGTCTAACTCTAGTAGGCCTCTTGTAGACCTAACTATGAGTATTGATTTTGTTCCAAGTTTTAGTTCTGTCCAATGACTGTGTGAATTGACTAGTGTGGTAGCACTTTATTAAATGTCACCATTAGCTAACATATATGAAAGCAGACCCGATGATTAAGTCTCTTCTAGAGTAGCCTATCTGTGCACTGACAACTTCAACAGTATTAACGTCAGGAAGAAACAAGAAAGACATTATAAAAATACATTTTTTTAAAAGACAATACCTCCATTTTGCAACTTCAAATATAATAAAAATATTTGTAAAAAAAAATAATAAAAAAAATTATATGAATAAAACAGGGTATCGAACACGCGATTTCTAAAAAGTCAGATGCGTGAAATTATGTATATACCAATTCAGCCCACGGGAATTCACGCCATTGTGATTTTGTATTGTTATTATCACTATATGGACATTTACATCTAGTACTAGACCTGCACATCTGATTTATATCTCGACCTAGTCTAGATCTAGATCTGCTTCTAAATGTAATCTGTATTAGATTTACGAAAATACTAGCGTAGCATAGATATTTTCTCAATTAAATTGAAGCAACTTAAAATGTACTCTGTTAGCGTATAATTTCGGAACACTATGGCTGACCACGCCCACTACGCCATGTTTGTTTGTTTTTTTCTAAGTCTAGTCAAACCAAATTTATATATATATAATTTTTTTTTTACTTTGAAAAATAATGACGGAAAAACTCGAGTTTTCCTAATGTTCTCAACAAGCTAGTAATTCTTTTCTCAGAGATAAACATCAGCTCGTGGCGTAACTAGGGTGGCGGGAGGAGGGGGGAGAATTTGAAAATCCCCAGCGCCCCCACTTGAGGAGGTCCCGCCAAATAAGTGTTTTTTTACAATAAATAAAAAATATTACTCAAAATGCAGGGGACACCAAATAATTCAAGCCCATAGGGCACGAAAATGATGGAAAATTACTAGCTACGCCCTGCATCAACTCTTACATTTCTAGGAAAATTCGTTAGAGCCAAATTTGAGATCAGCTGTCCAGACTCCTGGTTTCTGAACGTTCCAAAAAGTTCTGAGTTGAATAGACGTAATTGTAAAACCAAACAATTTATTTTAGACAAAAATATCTCTAATGAAGATTGTCACAATCAATTTTAAAATGTCAAGGACGCAAAATTGAACGTCAATGATGCCAACTAAATAAAAAGGAAATGAGCTCTGAATTGAGCAAAAACCCAAAGCGAGGCAGTGTTCTTTCTATCGACTCATGTCAATCCATGTCGTCTGCTTACAAATGCGTTGTGCACACATCAAGGTCATCCCATGCGCAGCCTCACTTTGAATTGTTCACGTGCGATTCTCAGACAGACAACAATCACGTGGCTCTATTAGATAAACACATTTTGGACAAGTCAATGTATGCTGTGACCTCAGTGCTTAGGTTTACTATCTAATTTTGAATCGTCCATTTCAATGTGCCCTCGGGTCCTGTCTCTTGCCTCATACGCAATCAACTTTTTAAAACTGGATTTCGGGGGGGGGGGGGGGGGGGGAATGAAATCTGTAAAAAAAATTATGGTAAATTCTAACCCTTCAAAATTCGCGCGCTAATGTAGACAGTGTGACCCACACCGGCGACTACATAATCGGATTAGATTCACAAACTGAACATTTTCGAACGATCCTATTCTTGTTTTGATAAGCTCTCTTGTTGTAGATGACAAACCTGTCGGCTTAAATCAACATTACTGCGTCTATGTTCGAGTCTTACACGCCTTCCTGCAGGGCGACCGACTCACGCCTCGACCCTTTGGGAAATCAGCGGGAGACTAAAAAAGACATACATCAAGTCGTCTGCCCATAGTTTAACAAGGTCAAAGGTGAATGTTGGTTGTCTCCCTTTGTGAATTTTTTTTTTCTTCTTAAAATCTTGGTTAGTAAAACGACCAAGTGCTACTCAGCTAATGTCAAAGTCTAAGTGATCAGGGCTGTGTGGAGAACAGGCTCACATTTCCAGTGGAAACAAAAAAATTAAATGTATTTTTGTGAACTCAATGGCACTTCAATATGTTTCTAAGATAATTAAACTAAGACTCAGTAGCGTACGTAGATCAACCTTCTAAGGTCTGCAATGTACTAAGTATAGTGACATAGCCACCATGGCACGAAGAGGTTTAGTGCGCTCGGGCCAATGACTATTAGGGCCCACAGGGGATCCTGAAAGAGACATAGAGTGTAATTGTATCGTGTGTAAGAATTTTAAAGTATCAAATGTATTGTTAGAAATCGTTACTGAATTACTGTTTTCTTTTAAAAAGAGATAATTGAAGTTTTTCATTTCTGTCACTATCATGTTTACTCCTACAAAGATATTTGCTCTAATAAGAATTCATTTCTCCACCATATCCCTGTCTACAGTGTTATGAGAAGATTAGGAATAAGACGCGAAAAAGTATTTGTTTCATTGGGTTTTTTTTTTAAAGACAATACCTCCTTTATGCAACTTATTGAGCGATTGTTTTTCTCTTCAAAAATGAATGAAAATTTGATTTTAAAACATTTGTTACCCCCCCCCCTTCTCCCCAAGACAGACTCCTAGTTCAGCGAATGTCTAGATCTAGTACACCTTTTAATAGTCTAATTATTAGCATTTAGATCTAGACTCAGAAGACAATTTTTCTAAACATTAATTTAATATACCATTGAATCGATAATGCCATATATTCGGAAATTCCCGAACGCGATAGTCCTTTCCGGAACGCGATAGTCCTTTCCAGAACACGATAGTTCTTTCCAGAACGCGATAGTCCTTTCCAGAACGCGATAGTCCTTTCCAGAACGCGATAGTTCTTTCCAGAACGCGATGGTTCTTTCCAGAATACGATAGTCCTCTCCAGAACGCGATAGTTCTTTCCAGAACGCGATAATCCTTTCCAGAACGCGATAATCCTTTCCAGAACGCGATAGTTCTTTCCAGAACGCGATAGTCCTTTCCAGAACGCGATAGTCCTTTCCAGAACGCGATAGTACTTTCCAGAACGCGATAGTTCTTTCAAAACCCTAGACCTAGATTTAATCTCTAGCCAAATTTACATTTATTTTTACTTTGAAAAATTATAACGGTCCAACCAGAATTTTCCCCAAGTAGCCAACAAGCTAGTAATTTTTTCTCAGCGATATGCATCAACTTTTAAGTTTCTGGGAAAATCGTTGAGACCGCCCACCTTCCATAAAGGAATGACTTGAATAGAGGTATTGTAAAAAGGGAAAGGTTTTTGATTTCAGAAAATGAAGCGACTAGGAAAAAAAAGACTGGATTTTGTAGGCTTTAGAGAGAGGCAGGTTTTATGGAAATGGAGATTTAGCTTGATGACATTCGACAATTCCCTTTGTTAGTATTAAACTTTTTACTCAACACCGTTCATCAGCGTCGAGCACCTTTGTAGTGTTTGGCCTCTCGCTTCTGTTATTTTGCTATTTGAGTGTTACCTCCGTTTGGACTTAACAGCAGAAGACACAGCGCGGAGGTGCCTAACTGCAAAAAGCAGATTGAGTCTCACAATATATATATATATATATATATAACTAGTCGACCCACGGCGTAGCATACGCCGCTCTTTTGCAGGGCCGGCCTTAGACCACTGCAACCTATGCGACCGCAGTGGGCCCCGCACTTTCATTGGACCTGCATTAATTCTTGGTTTTAATTATTAAATTTAACTCTAGCGTCTAGACTTATATGTCGGCTTCGATAGATGAATAGGATTATAAAGTACGTCAGTACTTCTAAATTCGCAGATATATGTAACGAATTTATGTAAAAATGCTTTTGAAAGACAAATTTAAAGCTTAATTTTATTAAATAATGAAATCACTAGACTATATTTTGTAATGTGCTTGTTAACGTAAAAAAACTACGTGTGTAAAGTGTAAATTTAAAAGTTAGATCTATATCTAGATACTTACGATCTTCTCTCATGTAAACATGATAAACATGGCCTAGATCCATAAAATAGGAATACTTTCATAGAGTTGGGCAACTTTTATTTTTTTTAGGTCTTAAGTTTGTTTTAGGGCTACTATACATACGTCACGGTTTCAGTTATACATACATACATATTACATACATACATACATACATACATACATTTATACATACATACATACATACACACATACATACATACATACATACATACATACATACATACATACATACATACATACATACATACATACATAAATACATACATACATACATACATACATACATACATACATACATACATACATACATACATACATACATACATACATACGCCTTACTTTCTACTTTATAGTATAAGATAGTCGCAGATTTAGGAGCATTAGCGAGTGATCCAAACAAGATTAGTTTTTCATGTTCATTACAAAGAGAGAATTTTTAAAAAAAATTGTTCATAGTTCATGATTTTGTTGAACCTTTTTAGTTCATGATCAAATACACAGTTCATTGTAATATACCCACTGGAGTTCATCCCTTATAAAATCAACATTTCTTTGGATTTCAGAACATTGTGATAAAGTGTGTGTGTGTGTGTGTGTGTGTGTATCTTGAAAGATGAAAACAAAACAGAACACTTTGAAATTCTATTTTATGCTTTAAAAACTTTTGTTCAAAGGAATAATTTTTTTTTTTTTAAATATAAATAAGTTTGGCTTGTTTTGTTTGAGCAACATTTGAACCCTGTCACATTTACAATTCCATAAAATACTAAAAGATACGATTATTAAGTCTACTATTTTCCACAAGAGAGCACATAAGAATTATTTGTAAGATTGATTACGCCTTAGTGGTTTCTAGTTAGTTTCCGTTGAACACCTTCCTGGCAAGTTTTAGCTGTCTACACTCAGATCATCACAGTTTTTATCTGGCCACTTAACAGAAATTGAAACCAAATCCTATTTCGTAGCTCACTGACCTTTACAAATGTATTTCACAGGTAATTGGATGGGAGGATGAGAGAACTAGGCCGCCTACAAGGGATATCATTGCAGCAAATCTGAGCATTGTTTTATATTTGTCAATACGTGTGATAATACTACCTATGAGCTATAGTACGAGCTAGGTGCTAGGGAAGGTTACTCGATTTTGAAAGTAGCGAATAGTACTTGACAGTATTTATTGCTATTGGTGCCAGGTACGGACTGGCAATATGGGCATAGGCAAACTAGGCAGCCGCCTAGGGCCTCCTATTGATGGAGGCCTTGCAGAATTTTTAAAATATACAAATTCCAAACTTGGGTCAATTCTTAAACATAACAGTGCTCTATGTCTTCACGTCAACTATCCTAGCTCTAAGTTTGTACTTTGACTTAAGGCTTATACTTATACACTTGTTAGAAGACCATTGTTGCTTCATTTGGGTGAAATAAAGACAAACATTTCGTGTCTGGTTTGTTGAAGGCCTATGAAATCATATATGTTTAAGAAGCTTACGGAACCCTAGTCACACGCTACGGAACCCTAGTCACACGCTACGGAACCCTAGTCACACGCTACGGAACCCTAGTCACACGCTACGGAACCCTAGTCACATGCCACGCATATTGCTTTATGTGAATTTCAGTTAATTTTTGGCTTAGATTTAGATACAGGTAAGTTTTAAATAGATTATATAACTTTATTATTTCGATGTTTATTTTTTTTACTTTTTCTTTCATTTGGGGCCACCAACTTCACTTTGCCTAGGGCCTCCAGGTACATAAGGGCCGCCCTGATGTGAGCATTAAGGCAAATGTCGGGTGGACAGGCACACAGCGGCTGGTGGGGTTTCCGACGAATAGGCCATTTTGAACTAAAGGAGGAAACAATCGATATGTTATAATATCATGATTCGCCTTCGCCTTTTATTTGTAATATTCAATTTATATTGGCCTCCGTAGGATTAATAAACATATAGACACTCGTGGTCCGGACTACATAATAATGTCAGGGCCGATTTCGATACCCAGTCAGCCCCTGATTGGTCCTATAGAGCGTGGTGGCCGAATGATAAAAGGTTTGGACAGAAAAGAGCTGTATTTCAGTAAGTGGAGGCCCTAGATTTGATTTTTTACTCTTTCAAAATCTTTAGCATAAATGCATTGAATAATATTCATAAGTAAATCTAAAAGCATGCCAAATTTTTAAAGAAATAAATAGACAACTGTAACATTTAATCTTTAATATCTATATATATATTATTTAGGCTGCGGTGCATTGCATTAAATTCGGCTCTAAAAGTCAGCATTCAATTTAAGTACGTTCCACAGTCAATCAAACTCTAGATGGTACAGTAGAACGTCGTTTATCCGACTCAATTGGGACCGGACACCGTTCGGATACGCGATTGTTCGGATAACCGAAAACCGAAGCGATCCATGCAGTATATGCAACCGGACACTATACGAATATTGAAAATCATCACATGCGGGACACGTGCGTGAAGAACGAGCAAAATAGGTGACAAATGTCGCAATTTTACCTTTATTGTGGAAAATAATCACTTATTTTTCGTATTCATACAGTATATGTGCATCACGGTACATGTGGTTGATAAAAAAAAAAAAAAAAAAAACTGGTCCGGATATTTGACGCTCCAGATAATAAACGTTCGGATAAACGACGTTCTACTGTACCTGAGTGAAGGCAGAGGAGGCTGTGGCTGTTACGCTGGACAAATGACACCCTCGTGAACCGTCCGGTCATAGGATTGTAAGCTACTATACTTGTGTTTCGAAGCATAAAGCAGCTGTTGCGTTAAGTTTATTTTTAGATTTCTGCAGCGCCTGCAGCGCAAGGTCGCGGTTAGGTTGTTAACGAAGTTTTACGAAAAAGAAGCGTGCAAGTCCATTTGAATCAATTGAATTCCAGTTCATAAAAGGAGCGAGCTTGATTGTTTCCAAAGGCAGAATGAGGTAGATGGTAAAAGTATTTAAAGGTCGGGTATATTCATTTGGGAGGTTGAACGACGAAAGCCAATGTATTTAATTAAATTGTATTGTACAGTATAGATATTATTTAAATGATTCCTAGTCAAAGGGTCTTTGTTGTTTTCAATGAATAGTTTACATTTGAATCTCCGGCATCACGAGATATTGTTTGAGTGTTCAGTAATTGTTTAAAAGTAAAAATCAACACAATCTCATCGTAACTTCAAGACATCATCCCATCTAGCAAGACATCATCACATCTAGCAAGACATCATCACATCTAGCACTCATATATCAATATCGTTACACTTACTACCTGTATAACATTAAAGATCAATATCAACATTATTGAAATGATATTCGTAAAGAGATGGCGCCATGAATGTCGCTTAGGAATGAGGGAATTTCTGTAGATAGAAAGTTTCGAGGACCAATAAAACTAACAGAATATTTAGTAAGACTAAGAAGTCTATTACATGTAGTAAGTTTTGCATTGTGTCCTGTATTGTTAGCATGTGTTACACTTTTCGCTCTCACGAATTCTTTCAGTACCATGTCCAAATCAACGCTGTGTGGCTTGAAGGTTGTTTGCATCAAATAAATATTGGATCACTCTTCAAATTACAAAGATTATGGACGAGTGCAGTATTTCGCGTGGCTACACAATCCCAGCTCTGATCTACATTTGTGGTGATGACCACATTCAATCAACGACACTGCCGTTGTCTACGGGGGTGTTATTACTTATTTTGTATTTTCACTGTTGTCATCTTCTTCATCAGTGGCTTCCCTTTAGAATTCACAAGTGTGTCCCACAACATTGACAGAGTTCTTCGTCCCTATTTGAAGTTACTTATGAGATCCGCTCCTCTACGATACTAGTATACACTGAATATCTCAACATTTAAAGAACTTATTCTAGGTCTATGAGCATATACAAAATAATTTGGAATGTATCACTATCTGGCAACGTCATTGCCTTTGCTTTCACATTAAAAGCACTTTCATGCCCGTGAACACTTTGTTGAGCTGTAGGTTGATACATTTTGTTTTTCTGACCAGCAGATCTTGTAGAATTGTAGAATAACGATGTGCCTGTGGATTGTGTACTTTGAAAGATATAGAAAGGAGCCAATAAATAAACCATAACTACAACCAAATAAAAAGTTAAAGGTGTGTGTTATAAGGGAAGTAACCACAGTATTAAAATATTTACTTCTTTTTAGTGGCTAATCTCCCTTTTTTTGAACGAAAAAATTATTAAAAAAAACAACCATTAAAGATACTTTTTTAAAAAAAAGTTTACATAAAAGTGTAATTGTATCAATTACTTTGAATAAGTCATTTCATTAAATTTGTTATAGATCTAGACTATCAATAATTCTGTGCGATTTGAAATATATTAAACAATTATTGTACATGTTTAGCGCAATTTCGTACTTATAGCTTTCACAATGCGCTATGATCCTATTACATTTACTGGTCTGGACCAGTTGGGAAAAGAAGGTGGGGAAGAGGGGGGTATCTCGTGATCCCTATTTAAATGCATAAAAAATGTTCACTCAGGGCTCAAGCCTCCTCAAAGCCATCTTATACCACCACATCTGTTAAGTACGATTTCTTTCCTTTGTTCGATACCAAACAAAAAAATTAATTACCAATAGTTAATTAACTAATCGATTTCAATTTCTTCTTGCTTTGTTAGGTACAAGAAATAAATTTCGACTTAATTCGAAAATGGGTATGGCGGAACCAACGTACAGAAAGATAGACAGAGTGAATTAATATAAGGTTTGAAATTAAAAGCTTGAGACATTTGATATATAACTATACATATGCTTAACTAATTATTAATTCCCCTTGCTATTCATGTCCAGGGAATTCCTAAAAGCGTGTGTAATCTCCAACGTGGCTTTGATTAGAGTAGATTTGATTAGAGAAAAACCACAAAGATAGAAGACTTACAGAAATGTAGCAATTATACATAAAACACTGAACCATAATAAACAAGGTTACAGAGATAGTTTGTGTGGAAACACAAACTCAAAATTGGCCTCCGAAATGGTCCACCCAGCCAGGTAAAAAAGTAGGTTTCAATATTTTCAGAAAGAATAACAGAATGAAATTCTATCAAAGGCAAATGTCAGAGAAGAATGGAGAAAGAAGGTTGACAGATCTTGTGTGGTGACCCAACGGCCATGCAGGCAAGGGATAGGTGAAAGTGAAGGTGAAGTTAGATGTGAACCTGGCCTAATAGATTTCATTTAATGATTATCTAATTGATCTAATTTTTCTGTAAGGTGTCAATCTCTTATTGAAAAAAAAAAAAAAACAATTCCATAAAATAAAATAAAAATCCTTTTTTTTCCTTTAGTTACAGGTATTGACGCTGGTGCAGTGCACTGCGGTTCGTCATAATATGAAAAACTACTTACAATTGTTGTTTTAAATTATGTTCCATTTACATGAATACTATATAGATTCTTTCTCCTTAAATATAAATGTAAACCTTTTTTTCTTTTTTAAATGTAGTAGTTAGTATGACAGAACTTGTTTAATTTAGCAATACAATTGTATAAAAAATATTTTTCAAAATCTAAAACCCTTTGCATAAATGTGTTAAAAATATGGTAAATAGTTGTCCCCCTTATTAAATAGCCTCATGTTTTTGTTACTATTAATAGTGAATAGTTATAAAAATTGTGTATTTTTTATGAAAAAACTGCTTGCATAGTTGATTTAAAAATTAACTCTAACCCTAGCCCTAACCCTAGCCGTTGCATCAGAACTTTGAATGGTCTAAAATATCATGATTTCGGATTTTCAAAATCTTTTCTTGTGTACGAGATCTAAACGGGACGGACGGAGGCACAGACCGACAGATAGACCACACAAATCAAATAGCTTCTATTCTCCTTTTCGGGGGCCTCTAAGAAACGAAATCCAATAAAAAGGCACATTTTTTGTTCCATAAGCTAGAAAAAAATGCTTCACATTTCCTAGTACTATTTGAACACGGAATGGGTTGCATGAGACAGCCAGGAAAACCAGTGAGTTGGCAGAATTTAAGTCATTGGTTAACATGCATGACTAGATGCATGACGCGTAGGATGTAATCATCTTCTTTTTTTGAAGTTACATCTGTATTTCATAAGATGATATTATCAATTTGATTTACACTTTAACAAGGGAAACAATTTAACTACATTTTTACAGAGTTATTTCCCCCGTTAAAAGAAACTGCTATTTCTTAGCAGTGATGTGAGACAAACACTTTGTGACGACTAATGCATGAACTAGTTCCTGCTAGCAAAGATGGAAGAAATATGTCCTGACAAAAACAACAAATAATATTTTTTTTACAAATCATTTCCAACTTATGTTGATGTAAAATGGGATCGAATAGAATCGGATCGCATCGTCATAGAAACAAATATATATTACCCAGTAATGGGATCGATCCCACGACGTTTTCATTATAAAATTTGGTGGCAGTTTAGGAAAAACTTAAGCATGAAGATTAAAACACAGTTACCGAAAGGAACTCCGATATAAACAGAATCATCTAGAACAGAAAATAGCATATCTGTTCATCTCTAATTAATTCCCTTTAATTTTACATTCTTCTGTTCTGAGACTCGAATGTTCTCGAAAACTGTCGTACACATCATGTGACACTTTCTAATTAAACTGTTGTTTTTTTCTATATTTATTTATTCATTTATTTTTGCGATGACTTGGTCCGTGACACGAGTGTTGGAAATGAATCTGTCCCGCATACCGCATATGGTTTGGCATCACTGACGCAAATAAAGAAAATTATCTACTTACTAGATCTAGTGTGGTACTTAGATTTTTTTTTTAAATTGAAGTTCACATTGACAACACGTTTTCTTTTATCTGAAAAGCGAATTTCCAGAATCTTAACGATTATCTTTTCCGCTATCGATTTTGATAGCATAATGAAAGGAGTCAATAGAAATATTCTCGTTGGCCAGTCATTCTATTTACAAGTCAATAAATAAGGGATAGTAATCGAATTCAAATACTAAGGAAGAGTGCAGCATTCCACTTGAATACGTAACCCCCAGCTGTGACCTACTTACAGTTGAGAGCAGACGACACCAACTTTTTTCAGGGGTCGATTTTAACGTCCTATTTTTGCCGACTGCGCTTGAGACATAGAGTTGAAGCTAGGTGCTGAAACAAATGATACATACATATATTAAACATAACGTTATCGCTAGGCGGTGGTGTCGAATCCGGAGTCACAGGTTCGAGCCTCGGTCGGCGCATGAACTTATTTTCGTAGCATTTTAATTCACTACTTTCTCTCTTAAAAACTTGGTCCCTGGTGCTGTTATTCATTTATGTTTAATATATGTATGCGCTTGAGACAGTAGTTAAAAAGTCTCATATGTGCGGTGTCTGAGCAGGAATTCTCCAGCTGTCTCTTTCTAAAGAATTTTGTAATGTTATCACTTTAAATAGCGGTTAAATCATTAGACATAAGATTATGTGCAGATATTATATTTCAAGCAAACATGTACAATACAAATATAAGAGACATTGAAGTAATGAAGAATAAATGGACCTTAATTTCTTAAGAATACAAGACTTTATGCTTATACATTGTTGTAAACTATTTTTAAATGTTTGACATGTTTCGGATGTTCCTTCAGAGTTGAAGATAATTTACTCCCTAGTCCAAACCTCCCGCAGGACGACGGGGGATGGGAGCGGGCAGGGTTTGAACCCGGGTCCATCGATAAATCTAAACGACAGTCCAAAACGCACGAACAGACATTGCGTGGAGGCTCTAGCACATACGATTTGAGGACTGGGCGACGTAGCTTTAGAAGACTGGGTGACTGCTTTAGAAGACTAGGTGACTTAGCTTTAGAAGATTGGGCGACTTTGATTTAGAAGACTGGGTGACTTAGCTTTAGAAGACTGGGTGACTTAGCTTTAGAAGACTGGGTGACTTAGCTTTAGAAGACTGGGTGACTTAGCTTTAAAGACTGGTGACTAAGCTTTACAAGACTGGGTGACTAAGCTTTACAAGACTGGGTGACTAAGCTTTAGAATACTAAGCTAGAGAGATGCAATGCATAGGTTAGGTCGCAGTATATGTTGCCAAGTATTGGTAGGCAGTGCTCGATTCATCAATAGGCAACTCAAGCTCAAACAAGTGGCGCAACCCCCCTCCCCCGCAAAAATGGTTTCAGTGATATTAATTAATGTTGATTACAAAGGACCCCATATCTCAAATAGCTTTCAGCCTTATCTAGTCTAAATCCGGTCATATAGGTAGGACTATATAAATGAGATCGATACAATGTATAAATGAAAGATGAGATTAAATTTTGTACCTTTAAATTTTTGTTTTATTTGTAATAGGGGAGGGGGGGGGCTAGTCTATCTCGTCCATTAACTCCATTTATCTTGTGTTAAGGACTTAATTGTTCTCTTCGTTTGTTCCCTACAATAGTACACTAAACTTCTATAGTGAACCAACTGATAAGACTTTTTGAAAGCTATAAATTATGATATCGAGTGTAACTTGCGGCCCCATTTGACTAACTCAATAACTAAGCCTCATAGCGGCATTGTGACCGTAAATTATCAACAGTTGAAATGTTGCGGCAAAGGAAGTCTTAACTAGGTCTGAGTAAATTGTTTTTGGTAGGGCCATTTATATTCCCGCCTACACTGCGCCCTCCCCCCCCTCCTCTCTCTGTGCACTCCATTACCAGCTCGGTGTCTCTGTACTGTACGAGTCCCTCTAGATTAGAATACCACTAGAAACTTTTCCTTTGTGCAGACTTCTTACAGGGGGGAAAACTAAGTCACAGTTTCCCGTACCGCTTGTCCAACCTTTTTATTTTTCTTTACTAGGGAGGGGTGAGGGGGAAGGGGGGGGGGCAGAGAGAAACAAACATAAACAAACCGTGTGACTCTTTCGCCTCTCGGTACGTCCTGCTCAGGAACTGACTCACTGCTAGCAAATCAAGATTAGTTTAGTTTTGCTTCTGACAGCCAATGATGGGTTTCTGTTTATAGTTTTAATTTTTTTTTTTACTTTTGAACAATCGATGAACTTTGAACTTATTCTGAACTACTTTGATTTGAAATAATGACATTAAGCTTTGGTTCATGGTTGACCTACTTTAACTATTGCCTCATGTCTGCATTCCCAAAATTAAAAAATCCCAGTCTTCAACACGATTTGAACCAGGGACCCCCCGGTTCGAAAGCCAAGCGCTTTACCACTCAGCAACTGCTCCTCCCACATGTATAGACCTAGGACACAATGGTTCAGCACAGGAATGCGATAAATGTTGGGCACCAAATTAATTCGATTGTATCTTGATTTAGTCGTAAGATTTCATGTTTAATCTATAGCGTGGTCTCAGAGTACTTTCTGAATGTCTGGACTTAGCCAGCGCTCTTTATTGTGTCTAAACAAAAACAAAAAAAAAGGCGTGCAACTAATATAGTGAAAGCGTCAATTCATCTTTTTCTAATATAATTTATGCAATATAATTTGTCTAGCATAATCTATCAGACTTTTAACCATCGAAATCAGTTTTAATAATAAGTAGTTTTGTTTTTCATTGTCGAAACTTCTAAATGCGTTTAGTGTAAACAATATGCTTAAACACTCTCTAAGACAGACATAAGATGGCTGAGTAAAAAAAAAACAACTTCTGAGGTGAGTGGTCTTGGCTTCGAATCCCGGTGGAAATTGGGTTATTAATTTACTCCTGATTCAAATATGATAAATTTAATTGACGTTTTGTGTGTCCAAAATCAACCTATTGTATTTAAAAACCCCAAAGATCCCCTTTATTCGGAAGGCAAGCGCTTTACCTCCACTCCTAAACGGTTTGTCTCCTACAGGCAGTGTAGATCTGGGCTTTAAAAAAATAAACTTAATGTATAAACAATTATTTGTAAAAGATATACAGAGATAACGCGAAGTCAAAATAAATATCTCTGATGGCTAAACAAAAATTAGTCAAAATTTCTTAGGCCACTAATAAAACCTGTCGTTTATTTCCAGTTTGAAAAAAACGAGAAACACTTTGAGCAGCTAAAATATACTATAGAAAATTAGGAGGCGGATAAATAATTAAATAATGGAAGTGAGGATTTAATTCTGTTAATATAAAATCACAAGTTAAATAATTTTCACTCTGGAGAATTTACAAGATTAACTAAAGAATATCAAGGACAATAAATGGAGCTTCAATGTTGCCAACTACCTAAATAGTAAACATAGTAAATTTGATACTGCAGAGCCAAAACGTGAAAACTAAACTATCAAATAGTTAAAAAACAAAAAAAGAGCTATTCAAACTTCCTGTATACCGAATACATCAACTAGATAGCTATTCAAACTTCCTGTATACCGAATACATCAACTAGCTAGCTATTCAAACTTCCTGTATACCGAATACATCAACTAGCTAGCTATTCAAACTTCCTGTATACCGAATACATCAACTAGCTAGCTATTCAAACGTCCTGTATACCGAATACATCAACTAGCTAGCTATTCAAACTTCCTGTATATCGAATACATCAACTAACTAGCTATTCATACTTCATAGTCTTTAGGCCATGAACACGTCTGATTTCTTGAACAGCTAATTTTAGTATCCATTCTTTTATTAAACAACTAAACTAGAATAGTTGTCAAAGGTTCAATTAGGTAGCTAAAATAATGCTGAAGTTTCGTGTCACTCATTCAGAGTGTTATGGGCAGGGGCGTAGCTAGGAAATTTCCATAATTTAGGGGCCCGGGGGCTTGACCTCTTTGGGGGCCCCTACATTATGCGTAATATTTAATATTTAATGTAAAAAAACACTCATTTTGGGGCCCCCCTCAAATGGCTGCAGGGGCTATTTTCAAATTCTTTCTCTCCTCCCCCACCCTAGCAATGCCACTGGTTATGGGTTAAAGTACATAAACATCTACCTCGCAGTACGTAAAGGAGCGAAGCAGCAAAGTAACCCCAGTCAACAGTGTAGATATCTTTATCTTATCTTATAAATTACAGACGTTACTTCATACATGAAGATAGTTACGTCCTACGCGTTTCATGTGTCAATCTAGTCAAGAATGTTAATTAGAGACTTAAACTCTGCAAAGTCATTGGTATTCCTGGCTGATTCAGGCAACCCATGCCTTGCTCTAATCTCACTAGAGCACTTGTATGAATTCGTCTTATTATTTTCTTTGAGATAAAATTATAAGGTTTGATGATTCGGCGATTGAAAAAGTAGACAAAATTTCGCTGATATATTGCTATTTAAGACTCCTAAAAAATACAAAGCCTAATGTACAGACAGCGGGTTTGATGTTCAGCCAACAACGACACGGGTACAGTTTCTATGTAATAAAAAGGTTGTCCAGTCAACACTGAAACAGAAGGGTTCTTTCCGACTCTACTTCAGGCACTTCGACACCACCGGTTGGAAACTCTTAGTTGGCACATAAAATCCTGTTGCTTACGACACTGAAGCTGCCAACTACTGTGCATTTTTGGTAATAACTTTTAAATGTAACTTTAATTGTAAATAAAGTAATGAACATAAGTAAAAATTAAAAGCAAAAATGTTATTTACTTCTTGTTCATTGTATTTAAAACGAGACACATTAATATTAAGTAAAATTTTTTTTTTATGTTTAAATAATATTGTTAACTAAGCACTCATTTTTAAAAGAGAATCGAAAATTGGTAAAATATGGGATTGAACCCAAGACATTCCAGCTACTAAGAACAACTGAGTTAAATGTGAGCTTGAAATTTTTTACTTTACATTTTATACTCATATTTTTTACGGTTTTTACCACGCTCCAACTTTTGACCCACCTTCCTTCTTTAAACTGTAGGAATAGAATAAAACAATGATTTTAGCTCACAGCGAGAACAGCAAAAAACAACAACAAAAAAAACGAAAGAATTTATGCAATCTTACTTCCACCTCTTTTTTCACCCAAAACGTTATCTAAATTATTGTGGGTTATATTTTTAAGGTAATAACGTGTATAAACAGGGCAAACCTAAGTCAGTTGCTTCTGAGCGATTATTTAAAGTAAAACAAAAATATAATTTAATTAAGTACATTCGTTTTATTTATTTCAAACCTTCAAAGTAGGCACATCACATTCGCTATTGTGATAGAGATTCGATATGCTACGGTTATTTTAGGTTTCATTAAGTTGTTATTGATCAAGTTGGCTACATATATTCTAGCAGCCGAATATGACCCGCTGACCTTAGTGAGTATCACTACTGTAGTGCATTGGAATTACATCTATGGTAAACCTGTTGAAATGTTTCATTAACACATCTTAATTTTCACACGAAAATGAAAGTAGACTATGAAAATGGGATTTAGCGACCTATTAATATGAAATATAAAATAGTGTAAGAACGGATTTACCCGATTTTTGAAAAAGTTTCGTTCTTTAAGAGAGATAAATTTAGTTTTTTTATTTTTATTTTTAGGGCCCTCTTGTTGGTAGAGGGACAAGAAACACACACTATGGTCTCCGCAATGACCTAAGAAACATTTGTGCCAAGTTTATCAAGATTGGTCAAACGGTTTTGATTTTTAATGGGGGGACATATTCTCATACATACATTCACCTTAAAATTAATTATATATATATTAAGTGTATAAGGACTGGGTTTGAAAAGAACGCTACCTTCAGTGTTTCTGAAATCCGAGCTTAGCTAAAAATCGTGTTTTCTATTTAACATTTGAGTCTTAAAAGCCAAGCTTAAAAATATTTGTTTGAGTTTCTGAGCGTGAGTCTTTACTGTTAAGTTTGTGTTTTGTGGTTAAATTTCTGTTTAAAAACAACAACAACTAAAAAGTAAAATCTTTTCCTTTAACGCGAGATCCACAAACAGGATATGACGTCATGAAAAGATGTTTATTGTCATTTACTTTCATGTTTTTTTCTCTCTAAAAAAAAAAACAAAAAGTTGCTTCTTCATATTTTGTAGTTTATAAAGTCTCAACGAAAAAAGCAACTTGAACGGAGCCTTCCATGTTTTTGACATACGTTGAGTGTACATAGGACGAACATGCTAAGGTTGGAACCTGGAACCCATCTGTTAAGAGAACTTCTATCTGGTCGTGTTAACGCGAGCATCCTTAATTACTCGCACTCTTTTAGCGAAGTGGCGCCATGGTTCATTGCATCACGTTGATTAGAATGTTGTAATTATATATGCAAGCTATATATATATATATATATATATATATGTGTATATTGATGCGTGGTGAGCGAGAGGTACAACGCTTGGCTATCGGACAGAGAAGTCTCGAGTTCGAAACTCGGTAAACGCTGGAATCTTTAATAATTAGATTTTTAGGACACCCATTATAACATATGTTAGGGCGGTCGGTCTTTGAGATGACCACACCATACCCTAGCTGACCGTAAGCCATAGAAACAGATGAGTCTTACATCATCAGCCGCCATCATCTTAACTATTATGTATATAAAAAGACTATTACATAAGACCTGACATGAGTTGGGAAAGGTAAAGGCGGATGGTCGTTGTGCTGGTCACATGACACTTTCGTTAACCGTGGACCACAGAAACAGATAACCTTTATCTCATCTGCCCTATATATTATAAACGTTACGAGTATACAGTTTTAAGTGTTATGAAACTGTGTCACAAAAAATTCTATGCTTCTGTTTTGGAGAAAAACAAACAATACTCTTTAAGTTTTGAAACTTTGTCAACAAATGAGCCTAGCGTCTGTATTACATGTCTTAATTTACCTACTATTTCAGTGCATGATGGGATCCATTTGAAGAACAGTTTCCATGCTGTTATTTGTGTTTACAAGAACTATCTTTAGGAATCTTGAGTTTTTCAACCTTTGAAGAACAGAAATCTTTAAATTATAAGGTTTTAATTTTTGACACATTTATGCCATTGTCGTATTTAAAAACTAACAAACATTTAATCTTTATCTGAGACATTTTTGCTAACTAACGGATTATTAAATGCTACTTGGTATACTTGTATATAGTATTATAAAGTATATATTTATGATTATATTATATTTATTTGTAAATATAATAATTTATATGAAACAACTACAAATACCCTTAAAAAGAACTTCACATACTCTACTTCCATAAGTCGGGTTTGTATGTTTGTTATTGTTTCTACTTTTAGGCACAGTTCCAATGTCTCATCCATAATCCGATCTCTTCATTCATTCCTAATAAAGTTCGTACTTGGAAATTATTGTTCGTACACATACGTAGACGTAAATATGGAAAGAACATCAAGCGCTAATTTTAATTTCTTCAGGTGATCATATGAGTCAGAAAAACTTTTCCAGGTGTAAACACCAAACTATCTTCCCTCTCCATATCTTTCAGATCGATTGTGTTGTACACTTAAAGCACATTGATTGTTCTCTAACTCGCCCGAAAGTCTCTTGAATTTTGAACTTCATCATTCTTAATTTTTTATCTCATTTCGAAAATGCTAATATTCATTAAAAGGCAAAAATAAAAAATGTTACCGTGGCAATGACATTTTTTTAAAAACAAAGACTCAAGAAGTTTTGCGGCTTCAAAAACTTGTGGGCTTACTGAGAACATCTTCCTTCATATTTACCAGTGATATTCTTATATGTGGAATGTCAATGTTAAAATTATTTTATCGACATTATTTCAATAGATAGGAAAAACAATTCTTGTTTCTGTTTCGAATCTTTAGCACAATGGGAAAATTTGTTTTCGAATGAAATTACTTGTAGCATTAAAAAAAAAGGTTGTTTCCCCTTGTCTTTGTAACTGACTATTAAGCTGATGTAGATGAGAGATAAAAGTTTAATATGAACTACAATGTTTAGCTCCATCAACTCTGCAAAGTTAATACTTCTCTTTCAGTGTAACTTCAGCGAAATATTTTACAACCTTTTATCTCGATGACAGACGAAACTTTTCCCTTCTGCTGAAGATCTGCATACTCGCTCTCTACCTTGTATAGAAATTCTGTAAACTAACGATGGTAAAGAACTTCAGCTGCTATGGAGTAGATCATCTTAAAGACCAATGCGTGATTAATTTTATCTGTCTAAGTAGCGACACACCCATTTCTTGCACTTTTCTGACTTTTTGTGTTGAAATCGATGATACAATATTTTTGTAATAGTATTTGATTCTTTTTCAAAGCTTTCAGTTACAACGTACACTACATACTTGAAGCGTCGTTCTTTGAGTGGCAACAATCCCAAAAATTCCTCTTTAGAGCCTTTAGTGGAGCTAATAACTCACGCTAGAATTGCTTGCACCTAGCTCGTGGTCTCGTCCATCGGTCACAAGATGGTCAAGGAATGAGTACCAATGTACCTATGCTTCTTTGTTGGTTAAAACGATTGTAAAGTATTTAGGCGCGTAGCTTTGCATCGGAAATACATGTTAGCGGTCAACTGTCCGTGCTTTTATGCTTTCCAATAGTGTGTCTCATTTCTCTTGCCAGTGTTTGTAAAAAATGTTTGTAAAATGTTTTACATATTTCGGATGTTCCTTCAGAGTTGAAGATAGTTTACTTCCTAGTCCAAATCTCCCGCAGGACGACGGGGGATGGGAGCGGGCAGGGTTTGAACCCGGGACCATCAATAAATCCAAACGGCAATCCAGCGCGCAAACCGCACGACCAGGCAGGACCAAGTTTTGTGTTTCAAACTTGTTTACTTCGTCACTTAGAAAACAAAATAGTCAATATTATTCCGTGCCCATTCTCAGCGTTTTTGTGGAAGAGACCCGCAGCCAAGGGTCATCTCGTGAGCCGTTAATTGTAGCCACTAAATTTTCACGTTTGATTGACCCTATTGAGAGGGTGTAAAAAAGTTAAAACACATGATCAAAATATTCATCATCTATGACAAAATGTGAAATATAGAACATATTATTATTTTAAAAAATGCAAATAAAATGCAGTTTTATGTTTTTAAAATAAAATATTACCGATGAGAATAAGTATATTAAATGTAAAAAAAAATATTTTTTTTTACATATCTCATAATTTTAAAATTAAACTTAATATTACATTTGTCAAATATCAATTCTTAACAGTAGTTCCGGAAGATATACAATATATATTTATATATATATATCAGATATACAAAGAATATTACGATGGAATATCGTAACCTCCCTTTCCGTTCTATAAATAGATTCGATCACAAACGTTTCTAAAACGTATTAGAGGATTTTTTTACTTTGTCTATTGAATGACTTTGATCTTTATTAAACACTTAAAGAACATCCTGTGAGCCGGAGATTCATATATATATACTAAAAATATCTTTAAAAATTCAAATAATAAAGATCACTTAATTCAAATATAAAAGCTTAAATTCCGGAACTAGGAATCACTCACAATATACATAATGTACAAAATGAAACAAGTTGAATATAATTATGATTTTATTTTATTTTTTAAAAGCTTTTTTTGGTCAATTTAATATTAGTAATTCAATCAACGTAAAAGTTGAAACAGAACATTAAAAGTGCAAAGAAATAAGGGTGGGGGTGGTACGGCCAAAATTATTATATCAGCATTTGGAAGATGCAATCAGAAAATAAACATTATAAAGCCATCTTGGAACAAATGAACGGGCCAGTGGCTAATTGCTAGTAAATCATAAAGCTGCCCATGATAGTTTTTCGCGCATCATTAACATAATATTATGTTAAGTGTTGCAGCGAACATAAAAAAAAACAACAAAAAAACAAAGTGTTAAATATCTGTTCACTTCCTGTATAATATTACACACACGTAGAAAAGGACTCGCTTCTACATTCGGTTGCAACAAGCGGGAAAAAAAAATGCCACAACTGAGTCGGAGTAAAGACGACGCACTTTGACCCCACCCACTTCACGCTTGGCGCAGACGTTTTGGGACACTACATATTCACAAGTTATTACCTCCCCTCCGTGGTCCTTTTCTTGTCTAACATTGGCTAATACAGAAGCTAAGCAGTGTGCACGTGTTTATCTGTGTGCGTGTGTGTTCGAGAAAGAGAGTGACGTGCTACTTTTGAAAATATCAAAAGTTGAAAACACTCTCGGAACAAAAGATGTACTAGCTGTGGAGTTTATGGATCAACTCATAAAGCTGTTTATGTGTTACACTCTATAAAATGGTTAATCCTAGGTAGAGAGATAGATCTCTCGGATATCAATCTGCAAGTATAAATCTAGACAGAGATCTAGATATAGTGTGATAGACAGATGTATCGTTTTCATTTAGTGTGAAATAACTAGATCTACAAGGCATGTATTGTTTTTTGGCGTAATTTTTTTCCGGATCTTTGCTTCGTTTGAATCGTTCTGTCTGACCCATTCGGAATGTTTGGATAATCTTCGCACTTGATCTGGGTATGTAGAACTTTTGCTCTATTTATTTTTGTCTATTTAGCGCGGGATTTTTGCTCTTGTCGTCTGCCCTTGTATTTGTTGATCATGTTTTTGCTGGGAATGTCTCCATATGTGACATTTTCATTTTGGCACGCGTGTGCTTAATAACAGTTGAAATAGATCTAGAATATAATAACGAGATGATAAATCTCTACTCTATCATTATAATTCTCTATCTTTATAAATTTAGATCTTGACTAGATTTATCAACTAGATCTAGATTCTAGATCTAGTTTTTATAAATATAAATCTTTATTCTAGATCTTTATAGATTGTGATCTAGATCTATATATAGATCAAAGTCTGGTGTAAACTTATGATAAAAACTTACGGCGCTCTGAAGCTTTTTGAAAGCTATTTAGAGTCAATTTTAAATCTAATCTAGATCTTAAACTAATTCATATGAATAAAATATAGGTGATATATATGGTGATTTTTTTGTGTGTCTTCTCAGTGCGAGATATCATGATTGAATATGTCCATGGGCTTTTTAAAGCTGAGATGCTCATGTGTCATGGAGTGTGTTGTGATAAGAACTTTAACAAGAACTTTAAAAGGAAGGAAGTGCTAATATGTTTATATTACGTCATTATTTGTTGTGAATGTTGAAAGGATGTGACGCAATAAAACAATGGCTTTCAATATCTACGTATATCAATACAAAGTCTCTGTTAACTAATTCTTATGTTTAATGGACCTCATTCACCAATCGTAAACTAACAACATTTAGCCACGTGGTTCTCTATCTCTTCTATACAAATTACGTAATACACACAGGCTGTTAAGTAACAGTTTTTCCCATTGTTTTGTCAATATTATCACGTGGCTAAATGTTGTTTGTTTATGATTGGTGAATGAGCTCCATTGTCTACAATAATTTATTTCTCTGCTAAAAATAAAAGATGTGTACACATTTTTTAATGTGTTACATCTGGAGATCTAGAAACATTTCTTGTAATCTCTACAGGGCACGTGACTCTATGTCTTAGTCACTTTTTGTATGTGCGTTGAAAGCCTTGCCATATTATTTGTATTACTAAACAGACTTTATGACGCTGACTCATATTCTTGTGTCATTCAATAATAACAAATTTAAATTCTATATACTTCGGCGCCTTCTCTTCACAGATCTAGATCTAAATCTTGTTATAAAGATGTAAATTTGACGTCCAAAACAACAAAAACTGGTTTAGCTTGAAAAAAAAATTTTTAGTCTCTGAATTTAAATGACAACAATAGAAATATGCACTAAAAACGTCAGAACTCAAAGTTAACAGCAGCGACGGCTTTATGCCCTCTGACCACATCCTCGATTAACTTCATGTATTCGTGAAATATTTTCCATAATGCTACTCAATTGAACCTCAGGAAATATCGTCTGATGGGGGGTGGGGGAGACCCATCAATGGACACCATTCACATCACCAACGGCCCATTCCACTAATCCAATGACAATACAAAGTCAAATTCCAACTCACGAAACTATGCATACAAATTACAAATTATATTCTGGAGTAAAATATTTAAAAAATACTTCTTTTAAGATCAAAGTTTAAATTGAGTGAAATTGTATTCATTATCTGGAATTGCTCATGAAATTAATTCTTAATAGATGTTGACTAAAAAAAAAGGTCCCCTTTCAGACCTTGAGATCTATAGGGCAGATAATGCAAAGGTCATCTGTTTCTGTGGCCCACGGATAACTAGGGTGTCATGTGGCCAACACAAAGACCAACCACCTTACTTTTCTCAAACTAATGAGCTGGGTGGACACACAGATCCCGAAATAAAAAATCAGTTTTCATCAGGATTCTAACCCATTACCCCAGTTCGGAAGCCAAGCGCTTAACGCTCAGCTACCCGCGATCTTGACAAACAATAATAAATTTGTGCGATCCGAAATATTTGCATTAATTAATTTTTGCTTAGCGCAAATTTAATGCCTATAGCATGCTAGTGCACTAATGTCCAGTCATTATGCGGACCGATGTATATGTGTATGTGTGTGTGTGTGTGTGGGGGGGGGGTAAGATGAGGAATCTGGAATGTTTCCGTGCTCCTTTATCAAAAGCAGTTTTAAAAACAATTTGCTCAAGTCTGAAATCAAATTCTAGCCTCCAGCTGCCTACAGGCCTACTTTTCCCCGTCTAATCTCAGGTACCCATTAGAGTTGGGTGGACTCAGAGGCGTCCATAGATTCCGAAATTGAAAAGCCCAGTCTTGCCAGGATTCGAACCCGGGAGCCTCGGTTCGGAAGTCAAGCGCTTTACGCTCACTCACCTCGCCTCACATCTTAATTTAGCAAGCTACAAAATATCACAAGATCAGATTTTCTCAATATTTTCTACTTTTGGTGATCTAAAGGTAACAGATGGAGGGATGGACAGACACAAAACTAAGGACGGCTTTTCCCCTTAAGGGATCTCTGAAAAACAACAACAACAACCAGCTTTTCAAGAATATGGACAAAAAAATCTCAAAGAAAAGGGCATTTGAAGTTACAATCTATTTTCATTATTGAAAAAACCTCACCTCTATACAGGGACATCCTGAAACGCCTTTGGGAGGAATCTTCAGATTGGCTGTTTGTAAAAATGTTTAACATGTTTCGGATGTTCCTTCAGAGTTGAAGATAATTTCTTCCTAGTCCAAACCTCCCGCAGGACGACGGGGGATGGGAGCGGGCAGGGTTTGAACCCGGGACCATCGATAAATCTGAACGACAGTCCAGCGTGCAGGCTGTTGTCCGTGCCGCCTGGGGTGGTCACTTGTAAGGCATGAAAAGTTGTGTCCAGCGAGGTAACGATTGTTTTTTTGTTTTTGTTTTTTTTTAGATGTAGCGCCATGGCTTCGGCACATTCTTTTTTAATCATCCTGTATTTAAGTTCAGTACGATAAGAAAAAACTTCTCTGTTCATTCATACAGACACATTACGTTACACTTCAGTTGACATGTAAATAACACTAAGTATTGTTTGTGTACATAGCTACTACACTTAAGAATGGAATTTTTTTTTTGTGCTACCAAAAGACTTGCTAGGGTAAGATAGGAAAATAAAAGTTTTTGGTTAGAGATTACAGGGGAAGTAACGCTAGAAACTGATTAAAATTAGAGCAGAACACTGACGGCATATTTCCCTTGTGCAGAATAAATAACTTATTGTTGATTTAGGGTCTGAATGTTCGAGCAGCTATCCAGGACTCACCTCACGTTTAAATCGCCATAATATATATTTGCTGGTATTTAATATGTTTACCTACCTAGAAAAAACAAGAAAACTATGAAGTCTCCATTGCTTTGGCTGCTTTGCAGCTATAACCCAAAACACAAAGGAGAGAATTAGGAACTTAACTCCGGGGAAAAATCACGAACCGGTGACCCATTATTAGCTGACAGCCTACAGTGCTACATTCTTGCATCTCCAGCGACGCTGCTGATCCAAAACTGTTACGTTTTTTTTCGCCATGCCTCTGACCAAACAGTTGGGTGAAGAGGAGGGGGGGGGTAGAGTTCACTTTGCAGCTGACAACGTTCCCTACACTTTCTTATGCCTTAAGCTTCCAGTGCAGCATCCTGAGGTGAACCATAATCGTATGAATGAAGTCGGCCAACAAGATGGACAATTTTTGGTTTGGGATGAAAATGTTTACAATATTTCACTTATCGTTGCTGTGAAATTAATTAATTGTAAACATGAAATGATTGTAAGGATATAATTTGTTCCTCTGGAGTTACTTGTTTTAAGTTAAGCTGTCTCTTTGAAGAATGATCTTATGAAATTATAACAACGTATAGGGCAAATACTGACTGGCTTATTGTGTATTAAATATTAGCTAGGAATAGGACGAAAAGGAGAGTTTGAATAAATCCCTGTGAGTGAAGCGTGAGGACATTTTTTTAAAAAGTAAAGCTTCCAGATAACCAACAGCCCTGGTGATTTGGTGTAGGCTCGAGAGAATATCTAGCGACAATGTTGTGCACATGGAGCACAAGTTTCTGCAGCACACTCACACACACATACACACACTCAAACTCACATTTACACGTTAACTTTTAATCTGACTGTAAATGCCAAAGGGGCCAAAAAAGATGCAGAGATAGTGAGACAGCTTACTGAGGCAGAGGCTGGCGGCTCCTAACTGGAGGTAGGTTAAGCTTCTAACGATTATGGTGGATTAGAAAGCTGTATCTTGCGGATGCTTCAGTAATGCGTCACTCGTGTAGTGGGGTGGTCGTTAACGAATGAATGCATATTAAGGTTATGTCATTAACTCCTGTTCAAATGTAATCTAACTTTGTTAAATGCTTGTTGTGATCTGTTTGGGAAAAGGCGTAAAACACTTATCTTATCTTCCAGAAAGTCAAACTGAAGAGAGTATTTTTCTCCAAATCTTTTCTAAGGGAAAAGTTGTCATCAATATCAGACATAAATGATCTCTATTGAAAGAGACATTGTGTCAACAAAACAATTTCAATTTCTTTTTCTTTCTTAATTCCCTACAGCTCATTGACATTATTTTAAAAAAAACAAAAAAACAACCCAGCAGACATAGGGAGGAATGAGGCTTTGTAACACGCGGAATGGCATGAAATATTTATAAGTTCTTGTTGAGTGGTCAAAGTTTATCATGAATGAAGAGTGGGACAATTTTGTTACCGAGACCAAACGTTATAGACGACCTGAACACTGAGCTGCAACGTCACAACCCGTGGGCAGTTTAGACAGCGAGAGACTGTTGACCTTTGCACTGGAAGAAAAAAGAGACACACGGAAAGCACTTTGTTTTAAAAGGAGCTGCACATTTACAGCCATACGTATCTATCTATCTATCTATCTGTCTGTCTGTCTGTCTGTCTGTCTATCTATCTATCTGTCTGTCTGTCTGTCTGTCTATCTATCTATCTATCTGTCTGTCTGTCTGTCTGTCTATCTATCTATCTATCTATCTATCTATCTGTCTGTCTGTCTGTCTGTCTATCTATCTATCTGTCTGTCTGTCTGTCTGTCTGTCTGTCTATCTGTCTGTCTGTCTGTCTGTCTGTCTGTCTATCTATCTATCTATCTATCTATCTATCTATCTATCTATCTGTCTGTCTGTCTGTCTGTCTGTCTGTCTGTCTGTATCTATCTATCTATCTGTCTGTCTGTCTGTCTGTCTGTCTGTCTGTCTGTATCTATCTATCTATCTGTCTGTCTGTCTGTCTGTCTGTCTGTCTGTCTGTCTGTCTGTCTGTCTGTCTGTCTGTCTGTCTGTCTGTCTCTATCTATCTATCTATCTATCTATCTATCTATCTATCTATAATAAATACATTATATATATATATATATATATATATATAGATATAGATATAGATATAAACACATATTAATTAATTATTTGTCAATTTTTAAATTGATTTTCTTAGGGACATTGAATAATTGTGCAAACTTTCAACTTAATTTGTGTATAGACGTCACACTATCCTAAACAATGATATCCTTAAGGCAAAAATTCCCTAATTGTATGTGACAGTACGAGAGCGTTATGAAAGTTTAATGTCCAAAACAAGAAAGGGAAGGGGCATCAGCCAAGGTTTGCATCCTGAATCTACCACTCATACACCCACCATGCTCTGCTTCCTGCCACCCTGGCTCCATAAAGCAGAAGTGTTATTCACGTATGTACGTATTTATTAGATGCATTCTTAAACTTTCTTCTTGCCTTCTGACATGTTATACTAACAACGTCGCCTGCTCTTCCCAAAGGGGGGAAACTCCCGAACGTGGAACAAATGCTAATTGCGGGCCTTCCTTGACGTAGTGTATTCTCGAAGCAATTAGTCAGGTACATCCACGTTAAGCAATTTATTATAACAGAAAGTACAGGGTCGAAAGTGCAGAAACGTTTAAGTTTTTAGAATTTCTACGTAAATAAAGTGTTCATATCCTGCCGCAACTCGCTGTGGAGGCTTCTACCATAGAGTTATAGCTTTTTATCTTCTTTTTCATTGGAGAGCTGTACATTTATCAGTTTGACCATCAACAGTGACTTTCAACTTACTATCTGGCTGATGCGTGGTATATCATAGCAAAAAAAAAATTAAATCCTCAAATATAAACCCTTTGTCTACTTTTTGGCTTTTGATACAGGGTAGTTACATTCCCGGCGACAGGAAGATTGAGCTTAAGAGGGTGTGAACTGTTGGAGAATGTGTGTGATCAAGAAGGAAACTAAATACAGACATTGACAGAGAGAGAGAGAGAGAAGAAGAGAGAGAGAGAAAAAAAGCAATAGAGAGAAAAGGGTGGAGAGAGAGAGAGAGAGAACGACAGATAGTAAGAGAGACAGAGAACTAGAGAGAGAGAAAGATGGAGAGAGAGAAAATAAAAATAAGAAAATACCAGAAAGGGAGGTCAAAAAAGTACAAGAAGGACCAAAATAAATAAAAAGTATATTTAAAACGAAAAAGAAAGTGAGATTGAAAATTGGTATTGTCGTCATCATCATCTTTCCTTTGAGTTCCTCGTGTAACTTAGGGCCTCAGTAAAATTACGCCACTCTCCAAGGCCTCTTGCTAGCAATATCTGTGAACACTGAAGGATAAATGTCTATTGATGTTATCATTCAAAATAGTCTATTAACAGTAATTAATTGACTAATTGTTGCTTTTTAAAAAATTATTGATTCATGTCTTGTCTATGGCAATAAATAATTGTGCAAAGTTTCAACTTGATTTGTGATTGATTGTAGGAGAAATAACGTGTAGGCCTACAAACTTTTTACCAGACAGTCAGACAGATTGACTTGATATTAGCTTTTGTAAAAAAAAAAAAAATGACACTCCTGTTACTGTCTAAGCTTTACTTTTCTCAATTGTTGGTATTTTTGTTGTTGTTTTTTAACTATATGTATACTATGAGAGTGTGTATTTGAGTGTAAATGAATCTTTGTGTTTTCTATAGTGTGTCAGTGCGCTTGTGCAAGTAACACACGAGATAGACTCATATGGAGTTTATATATGTGGTAGAAGACTAGACACTCCACGACCTAGATATATATATATATATATATATATATATATATATATATATATATATATATATATATATATATATATATATATATATATATATATATATATATATATATATATATATATATATATAATCTTGTAAAGCCACCTGTTTTTCTGAGCCTACCCCCGTCACCTCCCATAGAAGAAAATTACAGACGCCAAGAAGACGTGTCATCGGGGGCGTTTTCCATGTCTGGTTATGAACTGCTCAAATGACCTTTACCAATAAATCTGTGCCACTGGTGTAGATGTTTTGGTTTAAAAAATAACTGTTTTAATGACAAGGTAGAAAGTTCACTTAATGTATTCTTGTCCTATTCTAAACTGTAATGGAAGAAGGCCAAGGGCTGCTTAAATGCAGTGGCGTAGATCTGACGTTCCAGGGATTTATTTCGCGATGTCCTTTAAAGCTGCATACTTTATCAAGAGGCCCGAACAAGACTCTGGCCCAAAAACCTTCTTATAGAAGGAAATCTACATGAAGAACTGCCTGATCTGGAAACCACTGCCCTGTTCATTTCAGATTTAGGATTACTGATATTCAGATATAAATCCTGAACATTAACAAGCAAACAAAAAAGAAATACTTAAAAAAAAGCTTATATTAAATGTATCAGTTAATTTGGATCAGTCATGTAATTGAATTTGTACAAAGTCTCAGACGACAATCTATAAAGGGGACTAATTCAGCTTATACCACCAAATAAGTCAAGTACTATTTCTTCCCCTTGTTTGAGATATCAAACAAAGTAAATTATTATTGTTGATTAACTAATTAGTTAATTTTTTATATATTGATTTTTGTGTTGTCAGGTAAAAGGAATGATTGTGCGAAATGTCCTCTTGATCCGAGAGTTTGGGTGTCGGAGAAATATCGTGTACAACATTTTGACCAGTCAGACAGACATACAGTTGATATAAGCTTTAAACATGAGAACGAAGTAGAATGACAGTGACTTCTTTCCCCTAGCAAAGGCACGCTTCTGTCCTGCTATTTTTTTTTTAATGTGTACGAAATAATCCAGCGGTTACGTCATGTCGCATATGTCACAGTGACTTTTGGATGACCTCAATGTGTAGACATAAGTGATTGAATGGGATCGGTCAAACTAAATTCCAAAACACGGCTTACACCGGCACAGACACTCACACGCTCGTCTCACACTTTCACTCACGCGAGACACACACCCAACACACACACCGAAATATTTCACAGCGCCAACCACCATCACATCACCCCCCCACACACCACATCACCCCCACACACACCACATCGCCCCCCCCCCCCCACACCACCGCTATCAGTCACAGTGTTAAGTTTAAAACCAAACTCCAGACACTCCCGCACCTTTTCTTTTTTTTTTTTTTTAAGTCAGGGGAGAGAATAAAACGAGTCAAGTAGTCATGGGAAGAGAACTCGTCTCGTAACATCTTGTTGTAAAACGTAGACCAGCGTATATCTAGATCTATTGCTTACAAAGTGGTTAACATGTGCCACATTCACTACCGGCCCTACTTGCTCTCGTTTACCTAGTACTTCCAAATAGACATCACTGGTCTGACGGCCTCTTACTAGGCCAGTGAAATGTTGCTTTTTCACAAAGCTTTTATCAACTCTGTCTGTCTGGTGAAAAAATGTGCACACGTTATTTCTCCCACACCCATTCTCAAATCAAGCTGAAACTTCGCACAATTATTCATTGACATAGACAAGACAGGAGGCGCGGTGGCTGAGCGGTAAAGCGCTTGGCTTCCTAACCGAGGACCGAAGTTCGAATCCTGGTGAAGACTGAGCTTTTAAACTTCGGGATCTTCGGGAGCCTCTGAGTCGACCCAGCTCTAATGGGTACCTGACATTAGTTAGGGAAAAGTAAAGGCGGTTGGTCGTTGTGCTGGCCACATGACACCCTCGTTAACCGTAGGCCACAGAAACAGATGACCTTTACATCATCTGCCCTATAGACCACAAGGTCTGAAAGGGGAATTATACTTATAGACAAGATATGAATCCAATAAAAAAAGTACCCCAATTAGACAATATCAATGGCTTCCAGCACACATTGAATTAGAAGGCAATGATAACAGCAAACATACTGGCCAAAGATGGAAGGAAGAACAAACAAGTGAAAATCTCTCTCTACCCAGAAGAAATGAAAATAATAAGAGTTTATAATAAAAGAGAGTTGAACCAGCTCACCTCCCAATTACTAGACATGACTAGCGCATAATTTTTCAACTCAGAACCGGACACAACAGAATGAGAAAACATATGTTTCGGAAGTTAAAGGTCGGGACGAGCGAACCCTGCCCTTGTGGAGCATCACCAGAGAATGCTGACCATGTCCTTCAAAGCTGCAAACTATATCAAGAGACACAAAGGCACATTCCTCGTTCCATATGCTATTTGTACAAATGCTCCTTCTTCCCTAGTGCTATTAGAGCATGGAATGGGTTGCTTGAGCCAGCCAGGAAAACCAATGACTTGGCAGAATTAAAGTCATTGGTAAACATGCATGACTAGATGCATGATGCGTAAGACGTAATAATCTTCTTTTTTGAAGTAACGTCTGTATTGTATGAGATAAGATAAGATAAGCGGCCCGAACAAGACTCTGGCCCCCAAGCCCTCCTATAGACGAAAAACTACACGGAAGGCTTCCTGATCTGTAAACCTCTGCGCGGTTCATTTTAGATATATGATTACTGATCTGTACCCTCCGAGAGAATTGTAAAATGAGAATTGTTGATCACAATAGCAACTGTTCATTACTGGTCATTCATTATTTTCATTAAATTTGTTGGGTTTAAATAATTGGTTACGCTATTTCTCCCTCACACATTCTCCTATCAAGTTGATACTTTAAACAATTATTTTTTGTACCTAACAAAACATGAATCAATAATCAAAAATACTCAATTAGTCTATTAGGTATTGGTAATTCTTTATTTTATTTGATATTGAGTAAGGGAAATATACATTATTGGTAGATATAGTTTTTAGGACAAAATTCTTCCCCTTTATATAAGCTTTGTTTTTTGTTTTTCTAGGATTTTTATATTTTTCTCGTTTAATGTCAAGTAAAACGCGCCTCCTAGATATTTTCCAAAATAAATCAATAGTAATATAATAGCAAGTAATAGTAAAAAATAGTATTTAAAAATCCATTCTCTTTTATAAAGCTGATAGTGGTGTGTAATTTCTCTATTTTTTTTATTTATTGTGATGCTTCATTATTGCAAGGAGTCTTTCCATTGAGCTTTGCACAGGCAGGTTCTTCTATTAACAACCCTGTTACAAAGGCATGTGGACTAGAACCTCTACTTAAGACGGTGCCCAAAATGTCCATGGAGGTCTATTTATTTGTTCAACCTTTTATTGATTACAAAGAAACATTTGAGGCAAGTTCATAAAACAAATACATGAACCAAATTTTATCTTAAGATGATTTTTTTGGGGGAAAATTCTAACGATCAAACTAGAGTTGTTTTTTTCTATGTTGCTTATAGGGTAGTTCTTTTTGACCCCAAAGATAATATCCGCCCACCCAGTTTTCTGTCAGTTTCCAACTTTTTGAACCCATAACGCCAATAGAGGGAATTGCACAAATCATCAAGAAGAGAATCACTTCCAAAAAAAAAAGTTAATTAGTCTGGATGCTTATCTTGATTTATCTTCTTTGTCATCAGCTAACTATTGATTGCTTGGATATCTTTAGCTCTATCAGTTAACTATTTGCTATCTGTAGACCTTTAGCTCTATCAGTTAACTATTGGGTGCTTGGAAACCTTTAGCTCTATCAGTTAACTATTTGCTGTCTGTAGACCTTTAGCTCTATCAGTTAACTATTGGCTGTCTGTAGACCTTTAGCTCTATCAGTTAACTATTGGCTGTCTGTAGACCTTTAGCTCTATCAGTTAACTATTGGCTGTCTGTAGACCTTTAGCTCTATCAGTTAACTATTGGCTGTCTGTAGACCTTTAGCTCTATCAGTTAACTATTTGCTGTCTGTAGACCTTTAGCTCTATCCTCAACACTTCACATAAAGAAAACATTATCATTAGCTCTGAAGATTCGTGAACATTGCTCACGAAGTCCTGTATTTGAATTACATATTCTCTCTTTTGAGGGTTGATTTAAATATTCATTTAAACAAAAACAAACAACAAGAACACACGAAATCGTCTAATTAGTATGTACCAATGGAACACAGCTACCATATCTTAATACGTAATGCCCTTATCATATCACAAATCTATAGGGAGACACAAAATTGAACGCAGCAAAGTAAACACTGCTTAAAGGCAAAGTGTCCTTGTTTACTGTTACACGGAATGAAACATCTTGGAGATCTATGATAAAGTGTCAGAGGTGTAACCAAAGTCATCGAACCCAACAGAAAAAAAAAATCTCTGCTACACAAACAATGAACCCAAGCTTCCAATTGTGACCATTATCGACCTAGTCTGAATAGCCAGATTTTAAAGTAATGAATGCTCATGATTAACACTAATGATATGTCTCATACTTTTAAAATGACACTTGAAAGGGAAAAAAATATGCCCAAGCGTGCCTGTCTCTCTCTCTCTCCTACAAAGAATTATAAATGATTAATAGCCATCGAAGTTTTAAAAGCCAATATCATGGATTTCTTTTTTTTTTTTTTGCAAAACTTATATTATCTTACTCTGTCTGTCTGGCTTAAGGCTTGTACACGTTATTTCTCCGACACCTAACCTCGGATCAAGCTGAAATATTTACCTGACAACACAAGAATCAATACAAACAATTTAAACCAATAAGTTAATAAACTATTGGTAATAAATTACTTTGTTTGGTATCTCAAACAAGGGGAAGAAATTGTACTTGACTGAAGTGGTGGTGTAAGCTTAATTACTCCCCTTTATATTAGGGCTACCGTCTCAGACTTAGTGAAAATAAATATGAACTTGAAACAATAGAAAAGGAACACTATACAATCTTCCATGTTGATAGACTCTTTGCTAGCAAAGTGGTTACCGCGTTGGCTTGAGAAGCCGGAGAAGGCTATAGCCCACAAATTCGAATTCAGGTCGCCCCCCCCTTTTTTTTTTCCTTTATTTTTATAAACGCTTTTTAAAATTTTAAGTCTAGATCTATTACAAATTTAATTACATGACTGATAGAAACTAATATAGAAACTATGCTTAATATAAGCTTATTTTTTTTTTAGAAAGTTTTTTTTTTTGTTTCTTGTTTTAAGTATATAATTATTATTGTCAGTTTTGACCTTAATCCTGTCTACGCAAACTGAAACAGCTTCTGTCTTTTTTTTTTAAGTCTCAAATCCACTTATTTTTGTTTGAATTTTCAGTCTGTATTTTTTATGTAGTCTCTCTTAGTATGGGAATAAGTAACTAATGTACGATTTCACTCTTGCTATACATTGTTAGCCTTCCATTCTAGATTGGAGCTTTATCAGTTAAAAATTCCAATAAAGATAGATGCACTTTGTTTTCATATTCTAGTTGGATCCAAACAAAATATATCAACAACGACATTTTCTGTTATTTAAGATAAAGTTCCTCTTTCGCCTCATCGACTTAGCTAATGTTTACGATTAAGAATATTTGGAATAGTCTAATATTAAAATGGTCTAATATTGGAATGGTCTAATAATTGGAATGGTCTAATATTGGAATGGTCTAATATTGAAAAGGTCTAATATTGGAATGGTCTAATATTGGAATGGTCTAATATTTGGAATGGTCTAATATTAAAATGGTCTAATATTGAAATGGTCTAAATCTTAAAAGTGGTTGCATTGTGCAGTTCACACAAACGCCTACATCCCCCCCCCACCCACACACATTCTAAAAAGTTGATTATAATTGGATTAGTTTGAAATACAATTTCCCGTGCTACTGTAGTTCTTAAGTGATTGGTGTTGTACTGATCTGGAATCGATCCTCCCACTAGCTGCTTTCCTGTTTTTTAACCGCAATTTTTTGTCGCATTCATGATAACATTGGTTTATGTGTACGGGGCGCCCGGCATTTAGGGATTAGTCTTTTAGTACTTAGTGGATTAGCAATAGCACAGTGTGGCTTTAATCTCTTGTGGTCCTATAACACTCTCTCTTAGCGTAACGGAAACAAATGATTAAAAAAAATAGTGGAGTTTTTACTACATTGCTATTATTTTGATAATTTTTATGCGCTCTGATATTTGGTAACAAACAAACTATTCTTTGTTGTTTTTATTGAGTTGCACTGAACAGCTCCATGGTTAAGTCAAGTAGTATTTTTTAAAATAAATTATTCAAAACTATCCAACCTATTTGGCGACCATTTTCTCAAGTACATATAATTCTTCTTCTTGCCATCGTCAGTTGGGAGTCACCTATGGCGCTGACGCGGGTAATTCTGTTCGCGTTTATCAGATTTGAAAATATATATCGTTAATTTGTTTATTTTTCTCATTCTCTTGTCCACACAAATGTTTTAGTACACAGTTTTATCTGTTTCAGTATTAGCAGCTAACGAAAGCAGGGTTCAACAAGTCATACAAGAAAGGTGTTGTCTCTTCTCACGTTGAATTGGGTAATATGAATGACTGACTTAAAACAAAAAAAGCCTCATTTAGTAGAACGTCGTTTATCCCGACGTCAGTTATCCGGAATGTCAAATATCCAGACTGCTTTTTTAAAATATTTTTTTTACAAAGCTTGTATCAACTTACTCTGTGTGTGTGTGTGTGTGTCTGGTGAAAGGGTTTCTCCCCATTTCCCTTTCTTGAATCAAGTTAAAACTTTGCATAATTATTCATTGAACCTGACAAGAAATGAATCAATTAAAAAAATTAAACAATAACTTAATTACTAGATGGTGTTTTAATTATTTTGTTTCATTTCGAAATATGGGGAAAAATGCTACTTATAGAGAAATATATATATATATATATATGGATTTAGTCCCCATGTTACGTTTTGACATGATTTTTTTCTCCCTCTTCCCATTCTCGGATCAATTTGAAAATTTGCATAATTATTCATAGTCGATAACAATACACGAATCAATCCAAAAATTAACCAGTTAATTAATCATTTGTACTAATTAATTTTGTTTTATATAAAAGAAAGGGAGCTAAAACCTGAAATTTTCAGATAAATGGCAGTAATTAGCGGTTCTTTCCCCTTAGACAAGCTTTGGTTTTAAGAAGTCTTCTTTTTTTTCTATTGCTTGTTTTGTTTTTTGTTGTGCAGTACGATGTCTACGTTTTCTTGTCTTTGTGCAGCAAAAGTTCAGATTATTTCTTTCATTAATGGGAGGCTACTAAGTATATTTTACTTCAATTTTATGTTTTTCTATGGCGTGATACCCTCATATTCATTTTCTTTATATTGTTGTGAAATGGACCGTTTATAACATTCCGCATTCGGTTATCCGTACGATCAATTATCCGGACAGACGCAGTTCCCAATTAATTCAGATAATGGACATTATCCTGTGTATTTAACACTACACCAAGCGGCGCTTGGACAAGACCGACGGATGCTCTCTAAGATCACCATGCTCTCTATATTATCGACATTAAAGTATGTGCTTTTTTTTTATATTGTTTTTATACCTCGTCAGAAGGTGATAAAACATTAGAACCACTGCACTAAAACAAAACAAACAAGAAGAACTAGCGTTGGTACCCGTGTTTGAAATGAGTTGATTGTTTCACGGGGGCATTCAAATCTTCTCAACGTTACTGTTTCATCTGGCAGTCTTCCGTTGTAATTCATCACTTGTCTACAGCTATTGGCTTTTTTTTTTTTAAATTGTCAAATCGTTGCCCGCAAAACTTCAAAGCTTAAGACCTGAGAGACCATATCATGGCGCCCAAGAGACTCCGCCTTTTTTATTTTAAACTTGAAATAGGACGCTCCGTCAGATTTGACTGTACAAGCTGTAAGCTGTTACATATCTCTCCTTACCATTGACAATATGAACATATTTCTTTTGTAATGTTTTGATTTTGAAGTCTAAAGGCCATTTATCATTGACTACTCGTTTGAAACTTTGTAACTTTTTTTGGATACATAAATATTGTGGCTTTCTGTTCGTTTTAGGAGGGAAAAAAACCCTCGAAACCTCGGTTGCCTGGCAACTATACCCAAACTTTGGAAAGACTTCGTGAGTCGATAGTGAGGAAAAATTAGGAGCCGGCCACCTTTTAGACAGCTTGCAGCACCTAGTGCGTATACCCTGGCAGAGCCTGCGACGCCCCTGAACTCAAACTGTATCCCTCTTGCCGTTCCTTTGTACATGTCAGCTGAATAGAGCGAGAGGGGGAACTGCTGTGTGGGCGACATGGTTCCGACCATAGCTAATTCCCAGGCATCCATCTCATTTCTGCGATCGATTGTTACTTCGAGAATGAAGGAGGCCATAGCGAGTTGTAGGTTTAAAACAGAATTAAGCATTAACAGATAGACATAAATGCGGCTGATCGTTGTGCTAGCCACACGCCACCCTCGTTAACGCTCGGTTATAGAAACATAAACTTGACATCTTCATCCCAGCGGACCGGGAGATCTGAAAGTGGAATTTACTTAATATACAGAAATTACAAATTCATTCTCATGAAGCTTTTTATTGATTTGTTGATTTATCTGCGTCACCAATAATCCCTATGATCTCATCGATGACTACCTAGTGTCAAAATGTGAACCCTTAAAAATGATTATAACATCAAAACATACTTTTAAAACTATAAACCTGATTTTTTTGTGACGCCCGTCATAACAGTAAGAAGCTCCTCCTCATTGGTCAAAGTGATGATTCCGCATTTCTAATGGAGCTCTGGAGTGCAAGAACATATCCTTGCAGACTACATATCCAGGCCATCGTAATTGGGACCTTTGAACAATGACATGGATAGAGTTGACCTTTACTATGTTCAGGTTCTCAAGTCTGGTATGTGATAAGACCATTTTGCATGGTGTATTATTCGTAGACCTGTCAAAAATGGAATACAGATCTTCTACTTGTTTTTAGACTTACGACTCTCGACTTCGCCTCGCCTTTTAGATTTTTGTCAAAACTTGTGTTTTAAGGTCAATGTTATTTCAGTTTAATTTGTATTTTGAAGAGCATTAGAGTGTGATACCGCATCACAAACGGGATTATAGACAGGTTATTACGGCGATTGGGCCCAACGATGACCTGCTTACTACTTTAAAAAAAAACAACAACAAAAAATCCCGCTAAACTCTATGGCCATATTGCAAGGTCTTTGGGGCTCGCAGAGACATTCCTTCAGTAAACAGTACCAGGAAAAAGAAGAAAGGCAGAAAGAAAAAACGATGGGAAATCAATAGAAAATAAAATAATTGGCTTGTCATTGAAAGAGGTTCTTTCCAAGGCAAAAGACAGAGTAGTGGAGTAAGGCGATCGAGGAATCTTGTGTGGTACCGGGTCCAAGGGACTAAGGGATAAGTTCTTAATGTTCCTTAATGAAGGTTAGAGAGATGCATTGTTCCCTAATGATGATTAGAGAGATACATTGGTCCTTAATAATGATTAGAGAGATGCATTGTTCCCTAATGATGATTAGAGAGATACATTGTTTCCTAATGATGATTAGAGAGATGCATTACTTAATGATGATTAGAGAGATACATTGTTCCTTAATAATGATTAGAGAGATACATTGTTCCTTAATACTGATTAGAGAGATGCATTGTTCCCTAATGATGATTAGAGAGATACATTGTTTCCTAATGATGATTAGAGAGATGCATTGTTCCCTAATGATGATTAGAGAGATACATTGTTCCTTAATAATGATTAGAGAGATGCATTGTTCCCTAATGATGATTAGAGAGATACATTGTTTCCTAATGATGATTAGAGAGATGCATTACTTAATGATGATTAGAGAGATACATTGTTCCTTAATAATGATTAGAGAGATACATTGTTCCTTAATAATGATTAGAGAGATACATTGTTCACTAATGATGATTAAAGAGATACCCTGTTCCCTAATCTTTTGAAAAAGTGTACAGTACGCCTTTCAGATCTTTCGATGATGTAAAGGTCATCTGTTTCTGTGGTCAAGGGTTAACAATGGTGTCATGTGGCCAGCGCAACAACCAATCGCCTGGATTTTCCATAACTTATTTCAGATACCCATTAGAGTCGGGTGAACTCAGGGGTGCCATAAAAATGTGTAAATTCAAAATCCTAGTCTTCACTGAGATTGGAACCAGACATCCCTTGGTTCGGAAGCTAGGCACTTTGCCACTCATTCATCACGCACGTAATCTTACGTAGTGCTCATATGTTGTTTGTTTACTTAAGTTGTAACGTCTGTGAATATCGAACTGTATTAGCCAATAACCAACTTCACACTTAACTGAAAATGTCATCTGAAAGACTTACATTCGGTCTCACGTACTGAGTGGTATCGTACAGACATTACAGCTGATGGATATGTTAAACATAACACTCTTTAGCTGCTTTACTTTAACATCATGTGAAAAAACAATTTC